>JAJOZX010000061.1:2500-392500 GCA_023014485.1 Bathynomus jamesi | reverse complement strand
TCTATATTAATATTAAATACTTTGACAAAGGAATTTTGTATATATTATACAATTCCTTGATATTCAACTACAGTATATTAAACCTTCAACAATATACGTACAAAGAATGTTCAGTACATAATAAATTTTTTTATATCATATCATTATATGAACAATCGTCTTATTTGAAATTCTAAATTAGAGAAATGTAACCAACTAGATTGGTTACTGTCCCTTTTCACAGTATCCTTTGTACGTACATCTAAACCAATATTTTCTCCCCAAATTACTCACCACGATATTCAACTCTTTCGTGGCCCCGGTTAAAAACCTTTCTTTGAAATTGCGATATTTTTCACCTGTCATTTTTGTGGACTCTCTTTTACCAGCGATGAGGAAGGACTCAATTTAACAAGAAGAAGGAAAAAAAAGTGTTTGAAAACGCCTATTCATGTCTTGGACAAATGAGAGACAGCGGGTCGGCAGACGGGATTAAAGAGTACTTTTTCGAGACGCTACTTTTTTTTTTTTTTACTACGCTTCAAGGGCTTATTTTTGTGTTCTTCTAGAAGAATCTCTCACTCGTTCGTATGGAAGAGAGAGAGAGAGAGAGAGAGAGAGAGAGAGAGAGAAAAGAATGAAAGTGGTAAGGAGGTTTGATTACGAATGAAGAGGGGTTCTCCCCTTAGAGTTATTTATATTTATGTTCCCCTCGTATGCATTTCTTTGCTTTAGTTTAAAAATGAGATTGTTTATGTCAGTGGGTTTGTGAGTGCAGTTGTCATGAAGAAAGGTGGATGATATATACAGTGTACACACACACACACACACACACACATATATATATATATATATATATATATATATATATATATATATATATATATATATATATATATATATATATCCCAAAGCTGGATCCTATCTGCTTTGCAGATAGCTGGTGAGGGAAGCTATATTTTTGGGGCCTCTTTGCGAGTGACCCGTTGCCAACGTAACATCATGAAAAAGAAAAAACTATAGTGTTTGTCATTTAACATTACTTATTCGGACTATAGTCGATTTAATTTTCCCAGAAGAGTTCCTTGTTCCATGCACGGTCTGTGTGTATCATATATATATATATATATATATATATATATATATATATATGAAAATTATTTCACGAAAGTAACACGTGAAAAATATTTATGATGAATAAAACCACGAAGGAAAGGAAACACAAAATGGTGCTCAAGCGCTTTCGTCTAATGAAAGCTTGAGCACCATTTTGTGTTTCCTTTCCTTCGTGGTTTTATTCATCATATATATATATATATATATATATATATATATATATATATATATATATATATATATATATACTGTGTCCCCCAGAAAGTTGCCACCTTTTTCACTGGATCAGTAAAACCAGAATTGCAAGAAACAGAAATCATATTAAACCTTTTATTTTGTCTCTAAAATGAGAGGTAGTTTACTTAAATCGGATGAGTTGTCTTTTTACAGATTAAACAAAAAAACAAAGTTGACTATATGAAATTAGAAAAAATTGCTAAATTCTTACCATTCACACCATTGCATACTCGCAAGAACAATGTCCCGATTTCATCGCCACAGAAGATTGAGCACCAAATAGTCCAGATTTAAATCCATTTGACTATTTCATATGGGGACGTTTAATTGACAAAGTTAACAGACAAATTATTCAAGACGTCAATCAACTTCGAAAATGCATTTTTAACAGCGTGGAATGGGATCGATCAAGACACCATTTCTACAGGAATTCGCCAGTGGCGCACGAGGCTACAATTGGTCATTGATAATAATGGAGGACACATTGAACACTCGCTGAGTTAATGTTTTATTCAATTTGTTTTTATTTATTATAATTTATTATAAACTTCTTTAATGTTCAGTTGAGACTCTAATTAACCTCCTTGTCAACTTTATTTTTTATCAACTATTGTTCACGTTTCATTTGTGAAAAGACAACTCATCCGATTTAAATAAACTACCTCTCATTTTAAAGACAATATAAAGGATTTAATACGAGTTTTGTTTCATATAGTTAGCCTTTGAATTTTGGTTTTTGTTGGCCCTGTGAAAAAGGTGGTTACTTTTAGGGTGATGGTCAAAAAAAGAAACGCAATTAGCTTGCATATGGTGTAAAATTTAAGTTGTTAGTGGTATTATCACAGTTTCAAGATTATGGTTAAATGTTTGTTCAAATCTTTTAAAGCCACTTAGTGCATGTTTTTAAACCTGACTAATCCCGGCTAAGACGCCATTTTGTTACAAACAATAAACAGAGATTAAATTGAATGTATTCTTTATGAAGGCATGCATTTTTTCTTTGACTTCACAGAATACACACTGCCCGTTGAGAAAACCAAACTTTTTCCCGCGATTGAGGCATGCCACGACTCTCAGAGGTCAACAGAGGTCGTGCCTTGGGCATGTTGGATGCAGGCATGTCTGCTATCCAAGTTGCACAACGAATGCATGTGCATCCCAGCACAATCTCTAGGCTTGTTAGACGGTACAATGCCACAGGAAGTGTTCAGGACCTGCCAAGACGTGGGCGACCTCGTGTGACGACCCAACGCCAGGATCGCCACATTGTACTGCAGCACCTGCGTCATCGGCAGCGGAATGCTCGTCAGACAGCCAGAGACACCTGGTATCCACAACAACAGAATTAGTGACCAGACCGTCAGAAACCGACTCCGTAATGCAGGACTCCGATCCCGCAGGCCTTACAGAGGTCCTTTTCTCACGGATGCAACAGGACAATGCCAGACCTCATGCAGCCAGGATAGTGCAGGCGTACCTGCAGGGACAACAGGTGCAGACCTTACCATGGCCAGCCTTCAGCCCAGACATGTCACCGATAGAGCACGCATGGGATGAACTTGAACGGCGAGTTCGCAGACGTCAGCATCAGCCGCAGAACATCAGGGAACTGACCAATGCAATTATTGAAGAGTGGAGGGCCATCCCTGTTGCTTTCCTGCAGAGACTGTTGAGGTCGATGAGGGCCAGACTCCAAGCCTGCATTGTGGCTAGGGGTGGCCATACGCGTTATTGACTGCTGTTTGTTATGTTAAAGAATCATTTACTATATACTGAGTCCTCATGTTTATTAATAAATCTCAAAAATTGCGTTTCTTTTTATGACCAGTATATATATATATATATATATATATATTATTTTTTCTTTCTTTATTTTGCCGCCGATTCGTACCTAGGGAGAGTGGTACAGATCTCAGTGAGTATATATATATATATATATATATATATATACATTTAACTGCAAACACGCAGTATAATTAACGTAAAGAACGACGCTTGTATAGGAGATATTCCGCGCAAGACGAGAGAGAGAGAACGAAACAAATGAAAAAATGAGGTAACCACCCGGGAATCGAACCCGGGATCTTCCGATTGCCGGTCAGATGCGATAACCATTACACCATGGGCCTCACTCTTCCAAATGCCGTAATTCTTCTACATACTCGCAGAAACCAATGCCCCAAGGGGGCACCTCCCGCATGCCGTAACATTATATACATTTAACTGCAAACACGCAGTATAATTAACGTAAAGAACGACGCTTGTATAGGAGATATTCCACGCAAGACGAGAGAGAGAACGAAACAAATGAAAAAATGAGGTGGTTACCTCATTTTTTCATTTGTTTCGTTCTCTCTCTCTCGTCTTGCGCGGAATATCTCCTATACAAGCGTCGTTCTTTACGTTAATTATACTGCGTGTTTGCAGTTAAATGTATATAATGTTACGGCATGCGGGAGGTGCCCCTTGGGGCATTGGTTTCTGCGAGTATGTAGAAGAATTACGGCATTTGGAAGAGTGAGGCCCATGGTGTAATGGTTATCGCATCTGACCGGCAATCGGAAGATCCCGGGTTCGATTCCCGAGTGGTTACCTCATTTTTTCATTTGTTTCGTTCTCTCTCTCTCGTCTTGCGCGGAATATCTCCTATACAAGCGTCGTTCTTTACGTTATATATATATATATATAAAATCTCTGTTTCTGGGAATAAGTTTGTATATTGTTTTAACAAAGTTTCTGGCATGTCACAACCACATGGAAACTTTTTCTAAATATGTACAAATAAAACCTTTGTGTGTCTGTCCCATTATTTAGTTTATGGAATTCTTAAATAAACCCAAACTTATGTAAATAAGTGAATAGATAGGATAGAAGGCAAAATAACTATATATATACTGTGTATATATATATATATAGACTCGTATAGTTACTGTGCAGTGTGCATGTTAAGGTAGGTTAATTTTGGAACTGTGATATTGGACTAGTCTAGATAGAAAGGTATTAATGTATAAAAAACGTTGCACCAACTCATATTTGTAAAAATGATTGTATTTTTTGAGGATTGTTAATTATTTTTAAATTGTAAAATTGCCGAATTTTACGCGTAAAATCGCGCGCGCGGCATTCGCGCAATGTAAACAAACAAAATATCGGACCTTATTTCATCAAAATAATCAAATAAAATTCGACTTTTTTAACAAAACGATGCTTGAAACTTATTGTAAATGCCTTATAGATGTTTATTAGTGTATTACTTTGTATTTTTTAATGATATTTACCTATAAAATGTGTATTAAATTAAGTTATTTTATGATGCGTTCATTTAATTGTGTTTATTTTCAGATATTTCATAAAAATGGGTAAAAACGGAAGTCTTCAGTGTTAACTCGAAGTGATAGTGCCAAAAATTCAGTGGCCAGCCTTCCCTTTGGATAAAACAGAGCCTCCTACCTCCGCCAAGTTATTCAGTACAGTTATTTCCTCCAAAACAGCCACCCGGACTGAAAGACTGTGATATTGCTAAAATGATAGCAAAGGATGTGATTGAGATCTGGCAGGCAGTGAACCCGCGGCTGCCCCTGTATGAGGAATATATGTAGTGAAATTGGTGGATAAAGTGTGCTTCAAGAAAGCAAAAGAGATAAACAGGAAATCTCTTTCTACAGTCCAGGAGCAGAATCTGGAGGAAAAGCTGGAATAAACTTTTTTGACATTTCTGCTTGCACCTGTCAGCTACCTGTTCGTCCCTGTGATGACAATGCTGTGAAGTGCAAGAAAGAAAATTGTCAAACACAGCACATAATGCACTTGTCCCCCAGTAAGAAGGTAATGCTATTATTTTTAAACTTTTAACTGGCCTAACTTAGTGCGATTAGGTGCCTTTTAAATGGAAGAAAATTCAATGCTTGTAATTAAAATATCCCGCATTTTCCTCCTGTAATCTTCCTCCCCCCCCCATGGTAATAGAAATTAATAATCAATTTTTTTTCTGGATTTTATCTCTTATTTTAGATCCGCTATTTAATATACTTTAATATTTCAGGTTCCAGTAGAGGAGAGGGAATACTTGAGAGATCAGAGGGCCAAAATAGGACCAAGGGCTCTTTCAGCTGGGATCTGTGGATAAAGCTGCTGTGAAGAGAGACCAGAGGCTGCAGCTGAAGCAGAAAGATTACAGAGCCAGATTCAACAGCAGCAGGAAGTGGATTTGGCCACTTTTGCCTCCACACCTTCACAAGATATTCTTTGAATCCAGCTCAGGAGAATCAGGAGAGGTAATATATATTTTCTTATATATTATCCCATTTTACCCAAATTTATCCATACTTTTTTGCCCTATTTCCCCCCTTTTTTCCCCCCATTTCGCTTTAGTAATTTATCCTTTTTTTCACCCATTTTCGCCAACTTTGTACCTGAATTTTTACCATTTTCCCCCCATTTCGTTTAAGTAAATTTATTCTTATTTCCGCCCATTTTTCGTCGATTTTACCCATATTTTCCCTACTTTTTCCCCTATTTCCCCCATTTTCGCTTTAGTAATTTATTTTTACTTTCATTTCAGCCATCTGGTGGTGAAGCTGAAGAGTTCAAGCCAAGGAGGCACCCAAGTGGAGGTTACAGCTTTTTGAAAACCCCCAGATATGCCATGGAACTGATCAGGGGTGATGTTCTTCTAATCTTGGGGCAAGTCTTGCTAATGCCTTCCTCCTGGACTACAAGCTATGGACCTGCTTAAGCCTGGCCTTCATGTGAAACAGATATAGTTGATAAATCGAAAATGGACAGGGAAAAAGCTAGAATGAAAGTGAAAAGTGATGAAAAGCACAATGAGGGTCTGGAAAAGTTTGTCTGTATTGGGTTGATGGGAAAGTTGACAAGGACACTTGCTGTACAGAGAAGTTAAGGATGAAAAGGGGAGACTAAGCTGAAGAAAGGAAAAGGGACAAGAGCACCATTTGACTTTCACAAAGGAGCGGGAACTGAAAGTGGAACATACTTACTCACAGAGTCATCCCAATTAAAGGTGCGACTGGAGTTCTTCTTGGTGAAGAAGTTGCTAGTGTCTTGGAGGAGTTTAACAGTGTTCATACCCTGAAAGCTGTCCTCCTTGACAACACAAATACAAACACTGGCTGGGAGGGAGGCCTTGTAAACAGCTCTGGAAAATAAAATTGAGCGGAAATTGCACACCATTGGCTGTTCACTCCATCAGAATGAGCTTCCTTTCACAGCTGTTTTCAAGCATCTTGATGGCAGTACCAAAAGTCCCACTGCTTTCACTGGTCCACTGGGAAAACTCTGTGAAATTGACTACCAAGATCTGCCACAAGTGGAATTCACCCAAACTCAGTGGCCCCCTGGATGACGGAATTTGCTAAGGAGACACTGAATGATCTCAGTAGCGACCAGAGGCTTCTTTTGGAGTATGTGCTTGGAATTTCCGGGGGCAGTCAACCCAAGATTTGCTGCCTGGAAAATTGGACCATTAAACCATGCAAGATGGTTGACTTTGGCAATTAGATTGATGTGGTCTGTGGACCAGAGGTGCTTACCCTCCAGAACTACAGGATAAGCTTTACCAGGCCATGAAGTTCATTGTGGAGTGTATGCAGTCAGTTGGTTTTGAGATCAAAAGGGACAGGAAGTTCACAATCAGCAGCTGTACATCTTCAACATGATCCAGAGGATCAAGCAGCAGTCTGAAGAAATCCAGGGTGTGCTTTCAAGAACCTGAAGTACAATGCTTTTGCCTTGCTGCCCGAGAATGTGCTGTACTCCATGATGAAGTCTGATGACTTGGAAGTGAGAGAAGCTGCTCTCAAGAAAATTCTGTCCATCAGGTAAGCATTATTAATCTAAAAAAAATGTGAAAAAAAAAATTTTGATTATGGGGATTTATTTAATAAAAAAAAGGCGAGTTCTATAAATCCCCATAATCGAATTTTTTTCCACATTTTCTTATCCCAATTCCCCCCTCCCCTCTGATAATGAAATAATCTTACCTTTCTTTCTGAAAAAAAATTCGATTAATGGGATTTTATAGAACTCGGGTTTTTTTTTTTTTAATTTAAGTTAAATTAAATCAGCAATTCTGAGACTAATAGGGATTAAATCTTGAACTGGAATAAAAAATAAATTAATTATTATTCTTTCAGAAGTGGGAAGCCAGCCAAGAAGAGGCTGAAGAAGATCACAGCCATCAACATTGAAGCTACCTACTGGTCAGAACTAATCAACCTTTCTCAAAGTGGCATCTGTGAACCTGCTCTCACAGAAGACTTTTCCGACCAGGAGCTTCAAGAAGCATTGCTGAATGGCACCAAGCTGGAGCTGCCTGATCTGCCTTCACATTCTCAGAGTGTTGAAAGGGCCGTGAAGCTGACATCTGAAGCTTCCCATACTGTTTATGGACTCGAATCAAGGCACAAACACATTCTGGCCAAAGCCCTAAGCCGCCAGATGAGGCCTTCCTTTGCTTCTAAGGGCTCTTACAGTGAAAATTATGATGATCGTGGGATCTAAATGTGTCTGTTTGACTCTGTACATGTTTTTTTTACTTTTTTTCAATAAAATTGTAACTTTTTTCAGGATTTTTTATAAAAATAGCATGATTTTTTCGGCCGAAAATTGAGAAAATGCGGTATTTTTCGGTACGATTTTTTGACGATTTTTGAAACGGTTTCCTCAAAAAACGGTTAAAGCTAGGGATCTGAAATTTTGGTCATTTATTATCATATTAAGCCCTGACTATCTCGACTAGTCCAAAGTCGATATCTAAAAAAATGCGGAAAATCAACCTACCTTAGTGCATGTGTAACTACTGTATGTCGCTTCACCGATTTGACTCAATTAGATTCGGACTTCGAGTAAGTGTTTATGTAACATTAAAAGGAAAAAGAATACAACTTGATTATTTCTACTTCATATGTATCGATGGTGATACTCGAAAACCTCGTATGATTGTCTGCTACACCTCTCCAAATTTAGGTTTTTTTTAATTTTACACCTCATTTCGTGCTGTCATAAAAATGATAATTAGATAAGTTGTTGTTGTTGTTGGGTAGCCGATCAGCCCACCCTGATCGAGCAAGCCGGCGGCACGCAAGTAACCGATCGTCCTCTCCGGAGTAGACCAGAGGTTCAGCGCACTAGGGATGTTGTGTTGTGTTCTATGTTGTGCTAGAGCAGTATAGTCTGTCATGTGTTCAATTGTTTGTGGTATGTCCTAGCACAAGTGGCAGGTGTCGTCTGTGGAGTTGTTCAGTCTGTGTTTATATGTCTGTAAGTTAGAGTGATGTCCACATCGGAATCGTGCTAAGTTAACTCGATCCGATCTGCTCAGGCTGGTCTCTGACCTTGTGAATGGGTGGTGGCTTCGCACCTAGGACCGCATTCCGACCGAGTCGTGTCAGTGCTTTATGGGTTAGGTGAGGTGTGTGTGTGTGTGTGTGTATGTGTTTTTTGTACTGTGTTACGTCTGTCGGGCGTGGTATGGAATGGAGTATTTGGTTATAATGTCTCTCTGGTGTTACCTTAATGGTGCGAGGTGTTGGTGCATGATTGTACATGTAGTGGCAAGGGTGTTGTGGGTTAGTTGTCGCTGCTGCCATGAATTGCGTTCCCCTCATGTCTAAATGTTCCCTAACTTACAGTACTTTTGTTTCTGTGTGCAGGTGTTCTATTGGTGTTGTTTGAGTACATCCTGTAATGATACGAAGTGCGTTGTTTTGTATTGTCTGTAAGGTGTTTATGTGTGTGTTTGAGATAATGGGTGCCAAGCATGGGCTAGCATAGTCCATAACTGAGCGAATATATTGTTTGTATATGAGTGATGTTGTTTCCTGCTGGTGTTCAAAGTTTGTGCCTGTTAGTACCCTAAGCGTGTTAAGTCTTGACGTACATTTGTTTTTAATGTCCTGAATGTGGTTTGCAAAAGATAATGATGTGTTGTATGTGACCCCAAGTATTTTGGTCCTGTGAGTGTGTGGAATGTTGGTGTTGTTTAGTGTAAGCTGTGGAGTTATCTGGTGTTCTTTTGTGTTGCTTGTTAGCAACGTGATGGTTGATTTTGTGGGCGCTATTTTGAGTCTATTGTGTGTGAGCCAGTCTTGTATACTGTTTATGTATGTTTGTAGGTTATTTATAGCAGTGTCGATGTTGTTCTGGGTGGATGTTAGAGTGATGTCATCTGCATATGATGATAAGGTAAGCTTGTTATCTATGGGTTTTGGAATGTCATGCATGTATAAGTTGAACAGTGTTGGTGAGAGAACAGAGCCTTGAGGGACCCCGTTCAGAAAAAGTTTGTTTTTGGATGACTTGCCATTAAATGTGACATGTAAGTATCTTCCTGAAAGATAGTTGCTCAGCCACCTTTTGGTGTTATTGTGCATGTTTGTGTTGAGTATTTTGTTTATGAGAGGGAAGCGTGGGATAGCATCAAATGCTTTACTAATGTCTATTGTTGCTAATAGAGTACGTTGAGCTGGTCGTCTGGAGTTGATGCTATCCATGATGTGCTGCGTGAGGTTAGTGAGTAATGTCGTGGTTGAGTGGTGAGGTCTGAATCCTTGTTGAGTAGGCGATAGTGGTATGTGTGGGTTGGTGATTTGTAAGATTAGTCTTTCTGTTACTTTGGAAGGTGTGCATAATAAAGTAATGGGTCTATAGGAAACTGGTTCTGTTAGATTTTTGTTTGCTTTGAATAGTGTAATAATTTTACCTTATTTCCATATGTTAGGAATAATACAGTGTTGGTATGAATATGTGCTGATGTTTATGAGAGCTAGTATTCCCTCAGGGCCCAAGTGTTTAAGGTGTATGTTAGATATGTTGTCTGGTCCAGTAGCCTTCGAATTCTTAATGTTTTTGATGATCTTGGTGGTCTGGTCTGTATCGAAGGGTGTAATGGTCGTGTCGAGTCTGTAGGTTTGCTTGTGTCTGGCTGTTTGTCTGTCTGCGTGTTTCTAGTTGTTGTCTCTGTTTAAGTGACTTATCTTTGCGTAGTGATTAACTACTGTAGAATGTTAACTTGTTGTGTATACGTTGGGATATTATTTTGGCTGCGACAGATATCCGCGTGTGAGGTGTGAATGTCGCTATTAGAATGGGTAATGCTGTTTATAGTCTTGTATAGCCTGGATGTATCTGTGGAGTGGTTTAGTGTTGTTATGAATTCCCTAAATGTTTCTGTTTGTTTTCCTTTAAGTTTGTTGTTTATTTTTGTATTGAGCTGTTGTATCTGCTGTTTTATGGCTTGTGTGTGTGGTGTTTGTGTGCTATGTTTGAGGTTGTTACGTTGCCTTATGAGGTGGGCTATTTCTCTAGTGTAATTTGGGTTGTATTTCCTAATGTTGCCCTTGGGTATGTATTTGTTTGCATTATTGATGATCTGATTGAATGTCTTGTGTGTTGTATTGATGGTTATGAAGGGTGTGCTGTTTAATGTGGTGAATTGTTCCTCAGTCTGTATTTTGTACTGTTCCCAATCAGCTTTCTTGTAATTTCTGTAAGTGTGCCTAAGGCTGTTGGGGCAGAGTGTAGAACGTGTTGTAATGATGATGGGCAGGTGGTCTTATGACAGTTGTTTTTCTGTTCTCCAATGTGTATGTATTGCTAGTGAGGGGAAATAGTAGATCTAATTCTGTTTTTGTATTTTTATCTTAACAATTAGGTTTTGAACTCCCGTAAAGGTTTTTTACATTAGACATTAGTTAGTTTTTAACTTCTCGCGTAAAAATGGTGTTTTGCTACCTTTTACAAAATAAAATCTTCTAAATTTAGAACTTATAGCTTCTTCTTTTTATTTTTTAGACTTGAGAACCCTGAATTAATCTGAAATTTCAAAGAAAATGTTAACAAACTGTCTTTCGATTTAAGATTAAAATGTCCTTTCAGCCGACTGCGAATTCAATCTATTTTATTTAAGCTTTAAATATAAAAAATAATGGACAATTTATAGTTTCCTTATTACACTAACAAAGTGGTTTTGTTATTTAAAAATATTTGCTTTGAATCACTTCCCTCGATCCCATTTCCAAGTTATCATAACTTGGGGAAACAAGTTATTGACGAGCAGACCTAACCTCGGAAAAAATGTTTGTTTAACTCCTTCGCAACATCTAAGGTCATATGACGGAGGGGACCTACAGTTTTACGTAGGATCCGAACCACGGGTCGCTACTACTACCCAGACCCAATGTCGCTTAACTTCGCTGATCCCCGAGAAGTGGTGTTACGACATTGGCCACGATGTAGCCCGTTTGTTTAACTACTTAATGCGTCATCTCGTTATTAGTTTACAGTATCTCAACAATTTTAAAACACAATTGCAAATTATTGTACAAAACATAATAATTACAATATTGCACTGAGTACTTTCAATTGTACTTTTGTTAAGTTTGTACTTTACATTCTTTATATTTTTATATTTGGGTAACTATTTCATTTTTTAAAGAACGTGAGGAACAGCTACAAAAGAAAATATCCTAGGCAATAAGGGATGATAAAAGGTATAATAAAATTCTTTACCGGTTTCTTTTTATTTTAGGAGGGGCGGGGTAGATTAAGAGAAAAATATTTGGTACTTACGTATTATCGGGACTACGAAACTGTTTATTATGTATTTTTGCTCTCGTCAATTTCGTTTAAACTAACGAAAATATCACAACTTAACCTAACCAATCATCAAGGGCGTACAGGTGACCTAACCGGGCATTCAGTTGACCTAACCGGGCATTCAGTTGACCTAACCGGGCATTCAGTTGACCTAACTGGGCATTCAGTTAACCTAACCGGGCATTCAATTAACCTAATAGGTTAATATTGGTTATTTCACCTAAATATCTTCTGATCTTTTCGTATTAGGCACTCACTGTCACATTTCGGACGAGTTAAGGATGAGAGAATAACGCCGTAATTGATAAAAACATCCAGTTAACTGAATGCCCGGTTAGGTCAACTGTACGCCCTTCATGATTGGTTAGGTAAAGTTGAGATATTTTCGTTAGTTTAAACGAAAATGACGAGAGCAAAAATACATAATAAACAGTTTGGTAGTCCCGATAATACGTAAGTACCAAATATTTTAATCAATTTAAAAAACGTGATAAACCTCAATAACGATCTATGATATATTCTTTCTCTCTTCTTCTAACATCAATTTAACACGACTTAGAAAGGAACGCAGGAGTCGACCAAACAACCCTTTGTCAATCTCGATGCTTTGCAAAACCTCTCTGAACAATCTGTATGACCAAAGTTTCTCTTGAATTTCGGTCTTGGGCCCTCTTCGAGTATAGCAGAAGGCTACTTCAGCTCATTGATCGACAATTGTACCTGGATTTACACATGGATTTAAAAAATGGGACAAGTCATAGTCCCGGTTTAACTTATCAAAACTTACTACATTGATATCATTTGTCAAAACTATAGAAAAATGACGCATAATTAATAATTTAGCCATATAATATCGTGAGAAATTTTAAAAAAGTCCTATTTTAATACACTCCATAATATACCGTCTTTTAAGTTCATTTGTAGGCTACATTAATCTCATAATCTGAAGCATTCTCCGCCTACATTCATGTTTTAAACAAAGGACAGAACTTTCAAAGAACGTACTTTGAAATTAATTTGCTTTGAAATATCTTATAAAATTTTAGTGTCCTTCGACAGTACTTGAAACTTTACGTAATAATGAAAGAAAAACTATAAGTAGAAAGATTGTCCTTTATTACCATGCAGGCAGTCAAAGAAACAGTTTTCAAAGTGCACCGAAGTCTCACAAATATGGCAAGTGTATTGACAATTTATATACTCTGCGATGATGCTACGGGCTGTACGAGTGTACGTACCCTAAATGGGTGTATTGGCCTAAAACTTGTAAAACTAGTGAACTTTTACTCTGTGACTAAAATTTAATTTGTGAACAATGTGTCTTGACTGTAGAATACAGTATATATATATATATATATATATACACACACACAAAACGCCTCGGTGGTGTAGTGGTAAGCGTCGCTGACTACAAATCCATCGGCCCCGGGATCGAGACCCGGTGACGGCAGGAGGCGCGCGCGCAGCAAAACCCAGCTGTTCATCCTTTCACACAATAAAGAAACTGGTTGGTAGGTAAATGGGTACCCTGGGTAGCCTAGTGGTTAAGACGCTGGGATGCTGGTGGGGCGTGGTTCGGATTCCACTATAAACTGCAGGTCTAAGGTGGAGTGACAAGCTTGACCTTCGTCAGAATGAACAATTTGGGCGGAAGCAAAACCAAGGTTAACTAAGGTGTATATACTATATATATAAAGCGATGTCGTAGACTCGTATGCTGGCAACCAGCCCATTAATTATACGTCCCTGTTTGTGACAAAAGCAGAAAAAAGCTGCAAAGGGAAAGTCCGGGTTTTACGTCTTGCACGGCTGATAACTCAAATTTCTTCTGTCAGAGTTTGAGCAGACAGATTAAACTTTCCGTTTTATGTTATTACACAGAGTTTTCTTGCTAAGGTTCGAATTATAAACTTTTTTAGAGAAATTATATGTTTCTGTTAAATCATTTTCGCTATTTAGCAGTTTATTTTCAGTCGTTTCAGTTGCAACTTTCATTAAACGAATGTTCAATCGATTACTCAGTGGTGTTCGTTCTTATATAAAATGTAATAATTGTTACCCACAAGGCTTTTAGAGTAATACGAGTAATTTGAGGTCAGGTTTGATCTGCAGAATTAATTTTTAATAATGAGCTAAAACTTCTATGTCTTAAATACTATATTCGGATTGGTCTTCTTTAACTCAATATTGGATTACAAAATTCAATGGAAGGAACCAATCCCATTTGTTATTTAAGTATTTCAAAGTTTGAGTTAAGTTCTTATTTACACAAATTTTTTTTATAAAGACAATATTGTGGTTAGAATTTATAAGAAATATGAATAGAAGAAATAGTAAATGTAAAGATTCCAAGTATAATGAGTTACAGTCTTACATATGATGTAATTAAGGATTTTACGCCCTTTTCAAAATGAGTGAAAAGCTTGAATGTTTTTCAAGGCAATCCATAACAAGACTTACGACTCTGTCTAGTTTTCTTGGACTTAAATAATTAATCTGTCAGGCGGGTCAAGAACTGACACAGTGCCCAAGTGCGAGCCTTTGGTCTCACTCCTGTATTATTACTACGAGCATCATCGGGGTTCGAAACGCCGACCTCACTATATTCGCTTCGCTTACTGGGAAACGGTGCTACCCACTGAATTACGGACGCTGGCTCTCTTGAACTCACATACCCATATTTATCGATGGGAAATTTCATCGACAAACTAATCAACTTAATTTAACCTAACCTAGTTTAAATTGATAAAACCCCAAAGAAAATTTGCGGATAAAAGTTCCCGTGGGTAAAAATATTGAAAATGATTGCGTTTATGGTAGCTTTTTTATTGACCGCCACCTAGTACTTGGTAGGAGAACTAAATCACCCGGGAAAAACGTTACAAAGTAATTATTTTTTAAATATTTTATCAGTATCTGCTGAAACATTTTGTTTCAGTTGGGCCATCGCTTTATGATTTACAAATAAAGCCATTCTGTCTGAAATTTTTGAAACGAATGTGATAATTTTCAACCTTATTTAGTAAACTTTCAAGTCTATAGACGATAGGCCTGCTATTGGGTCCGCCAGCGCCCGTAGCTCAGTGGATAACACGGTTTCCTTATAAGCGAAGTGAAGACACGCGGATCGGGGGTTCGACTTCCGATGGCGCTGGTAATAATAATCGGGGATAGCGCAATGAACTACATTACAGTAATTGACCTGAGCGCCTTGCCAGTTTCTGGCCCTCTTGACTGATTATATTATGACCAGTGGTTCCAGTAACCAGAACACACCGAGCCGTAAGATGTAAGTGTGAACTTGTGTATCCTAATTATTGGAATTATTTGATACTTAACATACTTAGATAAAAAGTATGTATTAAGTGATAGATTATTACACGAATTTCGAAATGCTTTATCTAAGATCTACTGTAATTTCTCATAAACTATTAATTTTTACTGTAATTTATCTGCTGTAATATGCATACTGTAACTTATATTGAATTAGCACCCTAGAATTTAAACTAGCTTAACCTAATCTAACCTATTAAACCAAAGGTAACCTAATCTAACCTAATATAATCGAAAATAACCTAACATAACAAAAAGTTCTGTTGTGAAATTCCATATTATTAGCGAAAAATATCGGTAAGAAAAATGTAGTTGTACAATAGGACTTTTTAAACCAATTGTTCAGGTAAACATAGAATAAAATTCTTTCACATAGAATTTCATTTTCTTACAAAGAAAAGAATTTTCTCATGTAGAATACAATTTTCTCAATTAAAATAGTTTTTTCACACAGTAGAATTTTCTCACATGGAGTAGGATGATTTACATACACTAGAAAAGAATTTTCTCATTACAACATAGAATTAGAATTTTCACATGGAATAGAATATTCTCATTTTTTTAATTGAAATGAATTGAATAACCTTTATTAATAATAAAATTAATACATTGGTTTTACAATTTACAATAACATAAATAACTGTGAAACTGGACTATTTATTTAATTTAATTTGGCCCTTAAGTTTTGGGCTTTACTGGGCTCTTATTAAAAATAAGCAGATAGTTATTATTAATTAATAATAAATAAATAAATAAATAAATAAGTATTATTATTAGTTAAAGTCATCGATATGACAAATGCAAGGTCATTATTGAAGGTATTATTTCAATACCATACAGAGAAATCAGTACTATACAAGAGAGATAAGAGCTGATGAATCACAAGAAATGTCTTTAATTAGGGGGGGATCAATTTTTATTTTTTGGGGATTATTTATTTTTTCTGGTTCTTAAAAGACGCTATCACTTACGAACAGCTTAGAAATAGAAAAAACATCATATATTTTACTCGATAACCCCCCCTGTATACGTGGTTTGAAAGTTTATTGAATGTCATAATGTTTATTCTAAGAGTAAATTCCAGTTTATTTAAACAAATCTTGTTAAAAAACATGAAATATCATTGAAGAAGTTAGAAATGGACCTGTAATTGATTAATTCATTTCAGAATATATTTGCTAGAAAATAATGGAAAATAATATATGTAAGGGTGATCCAGAGAAATGGGACCCAAAAGAAACCCCTGTAACTCTTAAAGTATAAGTCCTTTTATAAAATCATACGCATCATTCGAAAGAGGATAGTTACAAGTTTGTACAGGATTGTATAGGTTTTGACAATACAAGACAAGATAAGATACAAAACAAAATAAAAGTGTTAGTTAAAACTAACCCTTCAAGATGACTGCATGGACTGTGGAACAGCTGCGTTTCATAACTGAGCAATATTATGAGCATGGAAGATCTTTCAAGACAAATTTTCAGATGTCAAAATCACCTTCTAAGAAAGTAATCCGTCGGTGTGTCAGAAATTTTTCCGTAACCGGCAGCATTGGAAAAAGAAAACCAACTGGAAGAGTGCGCACAGCAAGGATAGACGAGATCATTAACAGAACTCATGAAATTGTACAGGATAATCCTAACATAAGCATCAGACGTGCTTCTCAGCTGTTAGAAGTTGGATATGGAACAACACACCGTATATTCAAGCAAAATTTAATGCTCTTTCCATATAAAATTCAAACAGTGCAACAACTAAACGATGGAGATTTCGCACGAAGACGACAATTCTCTCAATGGATCCAACAGAAGGTAAATGACACCACCAATTTTCTAGCAACTTTGATTATGTCAGACGAAGCCCATTTTCACTTGAATGGAACTGTAAACAAACAAAATTGTCGTTTCTGGGCAACAGAAAATCCATTGAATATTACCGAAGTCCCGTTGCATAGTCAGCGTGTAACTGTTTGGTGTGGTCTTACTGCATCTCAGATCATAGGGCCGTACTTTTTCGAGGATTCCACCGGAAACACGGTCACTGTAAATGGTGATCGCTACGAAAAAATGTTGACCGATTTCCTTATTCCTAAATTAAGAGATCTTTGTCTAGAAAACCACTGGTTCCAACAAGACGGAGCTACCTGCCATACCACGAGGAACTGCATGGCAGTTTTGCGTCAAACGTTTCCAGGCGAGTTAATCTCAAGATTTGGAGACGTTGAATGGCCCGCAAGGTCTCCGGATTTTTCTCCCTTAGATTATTATCTCTGGGGATATTTAAAGAGTAGGGTCTACAGAAATAACCCAACGACCTTGCAAGAATTGAAGGCCGCCATCACAAATGAGATACAGGCCATACCACCGCACACTCTTGCAAAAGTGATGCAGAACTTACAAGCGAGAACACTGGAATGCTTGGCAACTAATGGAGCACATTTGAAAGGAGTCATTTTTAAAAAATAATATTTCATAATAAACTTGTAACTCTACTCTTTCGAATGATATATAGTTTTTATGAAAGGAATTAAATATTAAGAATATTTGGCTTTTTTTTATGGGTCCCATTTATCTGGATCACCCAGTATATATTTACATCACCTAGACAAAACAAAAAATTATAAATTCAGACATACCATAATATAAATACCTCTAATTACCACACATTATTTAGCACAAAAGTATATTTATAGCATTATCAAAATCTTTCATAGTCATTGTCATATTTGATGCAACTCTGTCTAGATAGATTTTCAAGTTAATTGCATAAGTCTCTATTGGAAGAGTCTTGTAGTACTTTTTCAGTTTGAAGATATCTGACTACCTGGGAAGAGATGTCGATGTATCTCTTGCATATCTCACTTCGATGTATATTCTGTCATTTTTCTCTTTGAGTGACAACCTTGTATCATTCACAAAATCATCTACTTCACTAGCTTTGGTGAAAGGTCCACCAAGTTTCTTCAGGGGGGTGTCTAGATCTTTGTTCTTTCTCTTGTCAGCTGCTATGTTTGCTACCTCCTTGTCACTTAATCCTTGCCTCTTTAGTTCTTGTTGCTTTCTGCTCCATTCTACCAACACGTTAGGAAGGGGACCATCTTGCTGTACTAGTTTTACATATACTTTAGCCATAGACTTGCCTTCAATCAAGTCAGTGCTTCTTCCTTTTACATGTGCACGGCTGGCCATAGGTAGCTGTTTTGCACCACGTTGACTGAGCTCATAGTTGATGCTGCCCACTGACCGTTCTGGATGTAAGTTGTTGATTGGTGCTTTCTGTAGTTTCTCCTGATCCATCGATGCTACCTAAAAAGGAATAAAATAGTACTGTACCATGAGGATACAAAAACAGCATCAATTCAACAACAATAGGACATTATAAAATTATGTATTGCACTTACCTGTCGAGGGGCTTCCGCATCAGTCACCAAACTGGAATATGTCTCCACGTTGTTTCTGCAAATCCAGCTGCTAATTTCTTCATCATGATGCTGAGAACATTTGTGACTCTTGGTCTGTAGCAGTTAACGGCTTTCGTGATTGAATTACGGATGTCTTCATTCCACAGAACCGTTTTAAACTTATCAGGTGATATGAAGTTGAATGCAGGCTCGTCAATGTTCAGAAGATCAGATGGATCCGTTTTGCATAAATCATCGTACAGCGTTGGAAATGCAATCATGATCTTAGCATAATCTGTTGTGCTAGCCGATGTCAGACTGATGAATGGTTCAATCAAATGTACTCCAATTAGTGCACCAGCTAGACAAAGGATGCGAATATATTCAAGGTTACTGAATGAGCGCAGGATGCATGCAAGTTGGTTAGTGATGTGTTCATACTTGTTGAGAAAATTAGAAACATCTTCATCCAAGTGGATGTTGAATTCTGACATTTCTGCTCGTTTTGCTTCGGTCATTCTCTGTGAGCGAACCTGACAGTATTTTTTGAACTCTTCATACAATTTTGTTACCTGGTTGACAATGTTACTGATCGACTTTGTGTATAGGTTGCACCAGATGCAAAGGTTCTGCAAGTTGTAGGCAACTTTCCATGCAGCATCACTAACAGAAAGTCGATTTTTACCAGCTCTGGTTGGCCTCAGCATGAACATCATCACTTGAATAACATCTTGCTGGAGTGGCAGTACACCTGCCTTAAACTGATAAGCTCAATATATTCCACATCTCCACACCGGCGTGTGGAAGCAGAACGTAACTCTCTCATTTTGATCCTGTTAATTACTGTAAGTCTATTTTAAGATTTCTTTAGCTCCTGTAAATGCTAAAAAATTATTAAACAAGCATAAAAAAGTTACATCTAAAATAATCATGTAATATAATGATATTATTTATTTATATATATAATATATAAATATATATATATATATATATAATTTATATATAACAATATAATAATATAAAATTATGATTATATGTAAATAATAATCATAAAATAATAATCAATGGCAAATAATCAGTTTTTGTGGCTAATAATTGTTATTTAGCATCAGCAAACAATTCAGTTAACTAAATTTATGATGTGAATATTGATGTCATAGCAATTTAATAGTATTTTTTTAACAAAACCAGATAAAGTGGCTAATAATTTTCATTGTTAAAATCAGCAAAACTTCAGAGGGCATGTACAGGGGGGTTAATGACATCAGATATTTGTGAAACGTGGTTCATTTTACTTCTTTTGTATGATAGCAACTTTTAAAGACCAGAAAACTGGGGCTCACCATTTCTGTTACCCCCCTTACTTTAATACTAGATTATACACGAGAAATTAATAAACAAAAGTAATGTATATTAAACTTAGATTCTTATTAGTAGGCAATTATTAATCGGGATTTTAATTTGGTTTACATTCACAATATTTTTTATATCAGCATTTAAATCATTCCATAGTTTCAATCCAATGAAAATGGATAGTTTTTGAGATGAAGACAATCTAAATTGAGATATAACATGCTTTGATCTATTTCTGGTCTGATACGGGCGGATTTCTTGATGAGTTACAAAATATCTATTTAGCCATTGTAAGTTAATGATTTTGTTCTTACACTTGTAAATAAAAATAAAATGTGTCGGTTTCATTTCATCATTGAGCTTTGGTAGTTTTAACTCTTTAAATAATGCACTAGAGCACTGGATCCCAACCGGTGGGCCATGGCCCACTTGCTTGTCTTTTAGCATCATGTTAATAAATGTTAATAACAAAAATTTGCTTATTAAACCTTATATAAACATGACACCAGCTCAGCAACATGGGAGGTGGGCCATGAGTTATTCGAATCAGTTCTAGTGGGCCATCGCTTCAAAAAGGTTGGGAACCACTGCACTAGAGTGACCAAGGGAATCAGCATCAGATAATAACTTTATCGCTCTTTTTTGGATGACAAACATACCGTTTAATGCGCTGTTAGCAGAGTTTCCTCAAACAAGGGTGCAGTACGTTATATAAGGAAGAACAAGAGTATGATAAAGAGTCAATAAAACCTGTTTCGGGACTACATTTCTAAGTTTAAACATTATAGCAACGTTCCTTGAAATCTTTTTCGCTATATACTGTAATTTACGTGATCACTTCATTCCAAATTCTTATCTAGCATTACATCAAGAACTTTTGTTACAGTACACTCCTTTATAACGATTTCATTAACATTAAGTTCATCAAGATATACATTTCTTTTATTAGCAAAAATCATGAAATTTGTTTTACTGGTATTAAGGAAGAGTTTATTGATGGTCAACTATTTCATTGCACTGATGAATTCTGAATTAACTATATTCTTAGCTGAATTAACATCTTTGCAAGAGAAAGACACTGTTGTATCATCTGCAAACATTATGAAGTTCAGTATATCAGAGGAACGTGGAAGGTCATTTATATATAATAAAAATAGTTGAGCAAACCTTATTTACTGATACAAAATGATATCTATTGGACAAATAATTTTTAAACCAATCACTGATTGTTCCTCTAAAGCCGTAACAATATAATTTATTAAGTACTGTAGAATATTATGGTCTATTACATCAAACGCCTTAACTCAAATCCATAAATACTGATATCATTATTTCTTTGTTCTCTTTAGCTATATTTGCATTTTCCATAAGATTTACTGTAAAATAGCCATTTCCGTTGTTTTATTATTATGGAAGTGATATTGATTTGGAGATAATAAATTGTAGGATTCTAAATATTGCTGCATTCTACTTTTTACAATTTTGTTCAAAAACTTTGCTGAACACAGATAATGAACACACCGGCCTGTGATTTGTTGCTAGTGTTATGCAACCAGTTTTTAGCATTGATGAGAATATTCCTTTGGAAATACTTTGATTGATAATTTTAACCAAAGTTACAGATATCTTATCTTTAACAAGTTTCAGTATAGGTACAGGAATGCTATGAATGTTATTTTTTGTATTTTTTAACTTACCAATAATATTCCAGACCTCAGTAGAGGTAGTAGGAACAAAAGAAAATTAATTTAGTGGGCTGGGTGGGATATATTCTAAAAGTGAGCGATCATTATTTAGTAATTATGAGCGAAGCTTATCCGCTATTAAAGTAAAATGTATATTTAAAGAGTCTGCAGTAGAAGTGTCATCAGTAATTTCTTTATTATTAACATTTAATTTCTTTATTGAATTTTTCTTAATTTGGTTTTCGAGAAGATTGTTTATGGTTGTCCAAGTGTTTTTCATGTCTCCTATATGTTTCGAAAATTGATTGTCATAATAGTTATATTTTGCAATTTTTATTATTTTAGTTAATTTGTTTCTGTATTGAGTATATTGTACTTTAGGAATTTTGCTTTGTAATTGCAATTTCAATAATTTATCTTTGTTCTTTATTGAAATGATAATTCCTGGAGTGATCCATGGATTTGCTACACTTTTTGGCGAAACTGTTTTCCTCCTTAAAAGGAAACAAGTATTAAAAATACGGAATAAGGTGTCATAGAAGAACTGAAACATATGATCTGGGTCATTCATAGGTTCGTCACAGTCAAATCGAATATTTTCTACAGCCCCCAATAAATTTTCTTTTGTTAACCGCTGAGAATATTCTGTAATCAATAGTTGTTTTATCCTCAACTTGAACAATGTTATTATGCATAGCGTAAGTTCAAAAATGATCACTGATGTTTGTGGTTACAATTCCAGAATTTATGAGGGCTTTGCTATTTACAAATATGTTATCAATCGTAGATTCTGTTATTCGATTACCAGAGTTGCATACTCGAGTGGGTTTGGTAATACAGGGTGGGGCACGGGAACCAAGTGTTTTTGGAATAATCAGGAAAATGATATTTATTTTTGTAAAGAAAATATATTGGTAGAACAACATTCGTAAGAACATAGCATTTCATGTCATAATAATCATGTACCGAAAATTATATCTGGCATATGATGTCCTTGGCCGTCGACGCATTGTTGAAGGCGTTTACGAAAATTGGCCTCCACTCTTCCCAGCAGGTCTCTGTTGATTTGGATGATTTGTTGACGGATCGCTTCCTTCAATGCATCTAATGTACGGGGCTTGTCCTCGTAGACACGTGACTTGAGGTACCCCCATAGAAAGAAGTCACATGTGGACAAGTCAGGGGACCGAGGGGGCCATGCAATGTCACCAAATCTCGAAATGAGATGGTTGGGAAACAGGGGGCGAAGAACAGCCATTGACGCTCTGGCGGTGTGTGGCGTGGCCCCATCTTGCTGAAACCACAAATGTCGACGAGCAATACGCCTTCTTCGTAACTCAGGGATGAAAAAGGTGTTCACCATCTCAATGTAACGCCCAGATGTTATGGTAACGGTAACCCCATTTTGTTCGAAGAAATAGGGACCGATGACGCCAAACTTTCCCACCGCGCACCAAACTGTAACCTTAGGGCTATGCAGCGGTTTTTCATGGAGTTGTCGCGGATTTTCAGCAGCCCAATACCGACAGTTTTGATTGTTGACGGCCCCATTAAGGTGGAAATGGGCTTCATCACTCATTACCACCATCATGTTTTCATTCTGCTCATAAAGTGCAAGCATTTCCTGTGCAAAATTCAGTCGTTGGGGGCAATCGTTTACGTTCAATTCCTGCACCATCGCTAACTTGTATGGGTGAAAATGTAATTCTTCATGCAAAATCCGTCTAACAGTACGATTGCTGATTCCGAGTGCAGCTGAATGTCTCCGAGCAGAGCGGCCTGGGCTTTGCAACATCGCTTGTCTGACCCTTTCAACGTTCTCTGGAGTACGCACAGTGCGTTGCGGCCCCTTCGGTTTTTTTTCATTATTGAGCCTCCTGTTCGAAGATTGTTAACCCAACGTAAGATTGTGTCACGAGCGGGAACAGAGTCATTTCGATGAATGTTGAATCTGCGGCGAAACGCACGCTGAACTGCTGTCACTGACTCGCCACTCCTAACAAAATGATCATACGCGAACATGCGGTGTTCTAACGTCCACTGCTCCATGATGGCACCTGAAAGATAAAGGTGAGTGTTAGTTAAAGTTAAATGCTATGAACCCAGGAATGGAATGCTACCTACCGCACGCCCCTCCCATTCCTAATGGCCGATTACTAGCTATTCAAAAAACACTTGATTCCCGTGCCCCACCCGTTAGTACGACTAAGATAGAAAGAATTTATTAAGTTTAAAAATATACGAGTACAACATAATTTTCTCACGTAGAATAGAATTCTCTCATATAGAAAATAGTTTTCTTATGTGGAATAGAATTTTTTCTCAAAATACTATCTTCTCACATAGAACATAATTTCCTCACATAGAAATGAGTTTTTTAACATAATAGATTTTTCTCACGTACAGTATGTGTTGTATGTTGTACAGTGTGTTGTGCAGTATTAAATATGTTACCATCTGCTCCAGTATCCCGCGTACAATGGGCCACGCCTTGTGTACCTTATCCCATTGTACCCCGACTACTGGAGCCGATGGTATCTAAAAATTCTGTCATTACCTAACTTCATTACCAAAGTACTTTATTTCGTATAGCTTTGAAGACTTTTTCCTATAAAATCGTTAATGATAACTTTGGTTTTATGTAAATTTAACTTTGAAAAGTTTGTGACGTTTAACAAATTATACAAACTTTTTCCTAACGTAAATTTTGCCTCTATTTCGTAATGAAAATTTATAATTCTAAACATTTGATTGTCAAAAAAGTTTGGGTGGCTGAAAAATACAACTTCTTTCGTTGCGTTAAGAAAGGAACCCTCAATGGTTTATCGATAGAATATTTTCAATTTCTTCCATCAGGCTCCCCAAGGGAAATTAAAATATTTTGCAAAATTTAATTTAGCCTCAAGAATCTGCCTTAAGGAAAGAGAGTACGCTACGCCCAATGTATTTACCTATTTTAGTTTCCATATTTTTCCTCATCTTTCATACTTTGAAAAATATTAAAGGATAATTCGTATGTATACTGGTCGCGTGTGTGTGTGTGTGTGTGTGTGTAGTTAACTAGGTGGAAGAGAGATCGAGTGTGCGATAATTCACTGATGTAGTGGGGTAATTTGTGAGGTAACACTTTTGGTACCTCGGAACATTTACAAATTTATATAAACAATCAGGAAACATTTTTATTTTCAGAGGAAAAAATATGATAGTCCTGATTAGGTTAATTTACGCTAGGCTAGGTTAGTTAAAGTTAGCTTAATTTAGATTAGGTTAGGTTAGCCAATACGACACCATTTAGGGACTTAACAAGAAACACCCTTCGAGCTGAAATTACGTCTAAAACACTTATTACGTCCTTCTCGGTTCGATTTCACTGAATTAAGATGAAGTTTAATTAAGTTAAATTAATTAATTCTTTACAAAAATGGATTTTATGAAGTTGGTATTTCGGTATGCAGAGATGCGCACATGTGTGTGTGTGTGTGTGTGTGCGCGTAGACAACTGGACATAACTGAGATCGAGTGTGATAATTCACAGATGTAGTGGGGTAATTTTTTTTGTGAGGTAACACTTTTGGTATCTCGAAACATTAAAAAGTTTATATAAAAATTCTAGAAATATTTTCACTGTCGGGAAAAATGTTAGTCCTGATTAGGTTAGGTTAGGTTAAATTAGGTTTGTTAGTTTTTAAATATATGGATTTCAAAAAGTTGATACCTCGCTCTGTGTGTGTGTGTGTGTGTGTGTGTGTGTGTGTAAACAAGTGGGTATAAGTAAAATAGAATGTGTGATAATTCACAGATGTACAGAGGTAACGTTTTAGTGAGGTAACAGTTACCTATCTCAGAACATTAAAAAATTTATATGGCAAGATTTTTGTTGCTGGGAAAAGAATATGTTAGGTCTGATTGGGTTAGGCTAGGTTAAGTTAAAGTAGGTAAGTAATGAATGTTCCTCTCTCCCAATCCTCCTCTCCCCCCACCCCCCGTCAGAGTCAGCTCCGGAAAAATGTTGAAGAAAATACTTTGACCCTGGAAAAGTAACCAAGGAAATTTTACAGGAAAGAGGAGAATAAGTAAACTAGCTTTACAATTACGTTATGCACACATAGAAATCGTAACATAATCATATATTTGTGGTGATCGTATATCAACTATTTGGTTTAATCACAAAAACCTCGAACATATGGTTTTAATTTTATACCAAATATCTACAGCGCTATTTACTGAAGTATCGGGCCAACAAAGACCCCCATGGTCCACTCCAGGCTAGCCCCAAAAGGATTAAGAGATAGGAAAAGGTCAAACTCTCCTTGTCTACACCCATGTACGTGCAAAGCTATCACGCAGAAATTGAAGTAAGACTCCTCTCCCGTTCATTCGCGTGGGCCCACTGCTGACAAAGTGAGGAAATGCTTCTACAGGAAAGGGATTGAAAGAGGAATTCAAAACAGAAATCAGATTTTCCACACCATGCCCTCACCCGTCACGTGGACCGAGTCACCCAAGAGAAAGAAAAGAAAGAAACAGTGACAGCAGAAACGCAACACTACCACACCTAATCCATGCCATGCCCTTTTTTTAGGTTTACTGTGCATTAGGAAATTTGATATTTCTACAAAATACTTATCTACTCTATTCTTAGACATGTTAACAAGTGAGTGAGCGTGTTTTCTGTAATTGGCTATCTGTCATGTGTACGTGTCTGCCAACTTTTTGAATGTTGTCGAGTTTCAACTTGGGTCTCTCGCCGTGAAAGGCATTTATATGGCAATTGATATATGGAGTTGGTCGTACTCCGCGGTGTTGTGCCACCACGAGAGAGAGAGGTCGGTTAACGCAAATAATTATTTGCGTTAACCTCTCTCTCTCTCTCTCTCTCTCTCTCTCTCTCTCTCTCTCTCTCTCTCTCTCTCTAATGGGATTTCATTGGATTATATATAATCCAATCAAATCCCATTAAGTAACAACACATAAAATTTGATTTACATCTTCAGATATTCAATTACGATGCAAATTTACGAGCAATCACAATAAAACCAACATTTATATATATATTTAATAAAAAAACAACACAACAGATATCATCTTTATCTTCAAAATTTTAGTCCAATTTTCCAGCCAAATGTATGAGAAAATTCAAAATGAAATTGTGTAATACAAATATTTAGCGCTTGTAGTAAAACTAACTTTGTTTATAATTAAAGAAAACCCCATTTAATTAACGTTATTTACATTGTAAAGGTAACTCAAATTCTCGTCTGATTGAAATTTAATAAGATTACGCAAAGTTTTAATATGATTACAAACGCAGAGGTAATCAGCTTTCGTCCAGATGATGTATAGGCGTTGATAACTGCATATGCACGACTATTTTCTATCTGATTTGTGTGTTTTCTGTATTCTGTATAACTCATAAAAGATTTGTATTTATAAGGTCAAAATTTTATACTTTATATATATATATATATATATATATAAAGTAACTAAAAAGTTAAACTCGTTTCCAAAATTTCTTTCGCAAATTGAGCTTTTCGAGAGACCTCGAGAGAGATTCAGGCTTGCAGGTGAGCCTCAGAAGAAGGGGAAAATTTCTTTACTGAATTTGTTTTTAAAATACTGTTCGCGTTTCTTTATTTGTTTGTCTTTTATTTCAGTTTCAAGTTATTTATATTTGGGATTTATTCTATTATATGGAAAGAATGAAGTTAATGTTTGCTGACTTTATGAATTTGTGTGTGTGTGTGTGTGTGTGTGTGTGTGTGTGTGTGAGAATGTAATTAAGGTTAGGCTAGGTTAGATTAAGTTAGGTTACGAACCGCGTCGCGGTCGCCGCAGTGTGCGGGGCTTCCATTCTGTCATTACAAAACCACACGCTACTCGAGTCGTCACGATCCAAGTCATCAGTCGCAAGACGATCCTGTGTGCGGCCAGCCTAATATATATATATATATATATATATATATATATATATATATATGCGTTCTTATCGCGTCTGTCTTAACAAACACTGTATAAGAAAACGATCCCTCTTCATAGTCGAAGGAGAGAGGTAATTACGAGATAGCTTTTGGAGATTTATCGGAGTAATATTCATTTATTTATTTATCTTTATTGTACTTACTGTGACGTCACATATTTCCGTAGGTAAGTGAATTTAAAAAAAAAGGTTATATTCGATAATACAATTTGAATTTTGAAAATTCGGAATTATTCATGAATGGCGGCGAACGAGCTCGATAGATTTCGTGTCATTATGAATTACAAATGATGATCTGATGTCAAGTTCTTTGGAACGTGAAAATTAATTCATTTGAAGTTTCATCACTATTCTGAAGTTTCATCACTATTCATCCGAAGTTTCATCAATTGTGTATCTGTAGGTTCAGCTTCATATTCAAAGATTAATTTCCAACTATAATTTATGTAAGATATTCTAAAATGTTTCGATAATCAATGAGTAGAGACCGAAATTGGCACAGCTCTCAGTCCAGACTAATGCGACCCATTGAGTTAACTCTTGTATCATTAATACCAGCACCAACGCGATTCAAACCCCCGACCTCAGTCGGGAAACACTGACTGAGTCGTTATCAGTGGCTCAACTAAATTTTCGAAGGTCCTGAAGCCAGAATTTCCAAGCGCCCCCATAATCCTAAGATTAAACTATTTAATTGTCAAATGCAAACGTAATTGAACAAAATCCTACACGTAATTAATTCTGTAAACATACATACGTCACCATACACAACATGTATCAAGTAGGTAATTTTATAAACTTACAAGTTACACTCCATACGAAGCTATTGGAAACGAGTAGAACTATGTAAAATAAGTGTAAATTATTTTACACTGATTTGCAAAAAGTAAATATTAATATTTATAAAAAAATATATGAAATTATAAAACCCATAAAAACCGACGTTAGGGGCGGCGCACCATACACGTAAGTGGCACTCCACATTTACTTACAACAGCGCTTGGAGCAAACTACTCCCCTCGTTCCCCGTAGTTACGCCACTGAACGTTATAAGCTTTGTCCAGAAATTCATTTTGCTAAAAGAGAAGAGAGGTTTAAAGTCTTGGGCTGAGGTTGGAGTTGGAGGTGGAGGACCTATACGCGTTTTCTTGACAGGGCATTCTATCGGTATTCTAATGAACTTTCTTAACTTAACCTAACTTACGCTAACCTAACCTAATTTAACCCCCCATAAATATGTTGATAAAATGTAATGTCGGGAGAAGGACGTTCACCCCCGAATTTAAAGGACTGTAGAAGGGGGGGCGAGGGTTAGAAGCAGTGGTTGAAATTTTAACGTGAAAATTACCTCTTATACCGAGGAACGACACCAAAGTAATAAAGGAACAAAGTTAAAGATACATGAAGAGATACACTAATTGAGGCCCTCCTAAGAAGAAGTGGCTAAGCGACAAAAGTAAAAAAACTCCAGAAAAACGTAAAATTGTACCAATTTTCAAGTGGCATAATTTATGAACTTCTGAAGATATTTCCTGGAAATACAGTATGTTCAAAAGTTCAAAAGTTAGGTCACTTTCAAATTGGTACAACGTTTAACTGCTTTTCTGACGTTTTGTAACTTTTGTCGCTTAGCCACTTCTTCCTAGGAAGGCCTCATATCATAGTAGAAAAAAAGACGAAAGAATTTTTTTTTTGGGGTAAGAAGTCGACAAATGTTTTGTAGAAATTTATATTTCACTGAAAGAAATAAGAGATACCTTTGGTTTTAGATATCCTGTAAATCCTTTAGTCACTGTAGTACAGGGTAATCCAGAAAAAGTTGTTCCCCCTCACCCCCAAAATTATGTAACAAGTTATTCCTGGTAACACATTTTTGGATCACCCTATTACAATATTAATGTTACTTGAAGAACGTACAGTACATGGAAGATTCTTGTGAAACAAAGTCACATTAGTTTATAACTCATTTATAGCCTTGCCTCGCGACAAATTGTTACTTCCTTTGACTGGATACGTTGAAAAATTTGTATTGTTGTTGAACTATTTCTTGTTTTAAAGGTTAAAAAACCTTTAAGTGTTGCGGACTTAGCGAAATTAGAACGGAAGCGACTGTAATTGAAGATTTATTCACCTTCAGATCTTCCATCAATGAGTTGGAGCTCTTATTCTGTTACACGCACAAATTACTATTAATTTGAGTTAAATTGAATGGATATCCTAGGCTACACTTTGTCGTTTTTCTTAATGTCATTTACACAGAGTATTTTATTCTATAACAACGGGCTGTCGCGGTGTGACAGTTGGTTTGACTGTCGAACAAGTTATGCAAAACTGGTGTTTTTAATGGCATATAAACAACGAAAAATTGTTTTATCAGTATAAACAATTTTATGTGCAATTTCAGAAAAAAATTCGCCTACAAACATAAGCATAAAGAAATACTAATTGGTAATAACTGTTTCGCTTTAAAAAATTTATTACTGTCAGCTAAAAAATAAAATATCCAAATAAAAAATATCACCAATTAGTGATTTTTTTATGTTTGTTAGAATTTTATGTTTGTAGGCGAACTTTTTCCAGAAAGTACTTCTTATTCTTAGTAAGAGAGAGAGAGAGAGAGAGAGAGAGAGAGAGAGAGAGAGAGAAACCTCGGTTATAGATCAATGAATGAGTGCATTAAAGGAGACAGGCAGAGGTCTCTCTTTAATGCTTCTAAATGTCTACCTTTATGGCGCAAACACCTGCCAGCCTCGCCTTCCGAATCAACTCTCTCCCGTTCCCTAATCAATTAGAACGTTATTTTAGGGTATTAAAGTGAATTGCATTGGTGTTTGGAGGCGCATCCTCTGAATACACTCAATATTAAGTCCTTCCGTTCTTTCTATATACAGTCGCATTTATTCACTATGATTTTATACATTTTTCCCCAAAAATCAAATTTATTTACACACACACACACACACACACACCCACACACACACACACACACACACACACACACACACATATATATATATATATATATATACATACACACGAAACAATCCGTGCATTTATAGCTTAAATAAAGGATAAAAAATTGAGTGGTTTTTGACAAAGAGCATCATTCCGTCCAATACTCCCATTTTAGGGTATGAGCAGCTCGCAATAGTATTGACAAACAAACGAGAGAGGTGGGGGGAGTCAGTGTACTTTCGTACGTAGTTCATCACCAATGAGAGCAACAATGCTCCATGTTAGCCCAGTTCCAAAAACATCCAAATCCGTGTTCATTTTCGTTAGTTTGTATTGCAAACACCTCTATTTATTATTATTAGTCCAGGTGCATGATTCTTCAGGAGAAAGATGCACCAAAAGTTTGTCTTTGTGTATATATTATAAATTACTTAATCTTACATATATATATATATATATATATATATATATATATATATATATATATATATACTACTACGAATGCCACTATCTATACACTACAATATTTAGTTTAAAAGGAAACATTTATGATTATTTAAGTTTTCTTAGACGAAAACCGCTCTAAGTCATTATATATATATAGTTGTATAGTCATTATATCGTAATAATAATCGTGCAGTGAGGAGGGCCAGAAGCGAGAAAAGCACTCAGGTCATACGAATGCAGCCCATTGCGCCGCTAACTCCTGGATGTTATCATTAATCAGCACCATCGGGAACCGAACCCCCGACCTCACTTCGGTTATAGGGAAAAAACGGTGCCAGCCACTGATTCACGGGGGGTTGTCTATTATGATATATATAATATATATATATATATATATATATATACACCACAGGGTGTTTCATAACATGTAGGACGCACTTTCAGGATGGATTCAGGACCTGAAAACAATGAAAAAAGTTCATATAAACATATGCCCGAAATTGCTTTGTTTCCGAGTTACAGCCCGTTATGTGTTCCAGCAAGTATCCGTTTTACCTTTAAAAGAAGTGCTCAAAATGTCCGCCATGCGCTTGAATATACGCTTGAACACGCCTCGTCATAGACTGCCTGACACGTTCAAACATTCCAGGTATTGCTCAGATTTTCTGGCATCCTTGTTCTACACGTTGGGGAAGCATTTCAACGTTGTCAATGGGTGTCAAGTAAACGATCGATTTCAGATGACCCCACAGGTAAAAATCGAGTAGATTCAGGTCCGGGGAGCGAGTAGGCCACGCAATGGGTCCTCCACGGCCTATCCATTTATCAGGGAGATGGACATCCAAATAGTCTCTGGCTACTCGACTAAAATGAGGCGGAGCGCCGTCATGTATAAACCACATACGACGTCGGACACCAAGAGGAACTTCATCTAGTAAATCGCTTAAATCATTCCTTAAAAAATTAGAATAGGATTCTCCTGTTAATCTTCCAGGCAAAACAAAAGGACCGATTAAGTTGTCGGCAATAAGTTCTGCCCATACATTGATACTAAATTGTTGTTGGTGCCTTGACTGGATGATGGCATGCGGATTCTCTTCGGCCCAGTGATGAGTGTTGTGAAAATTGATCACGCCATTTTTTGTGAAGGCAGCCTCATCAGAAAACAACACGGAGGATAGAAAAAGAGGATCGCGAGCACACTGTTGAAGGAACCAAGTACAAAAAGCCTCTCGTGGTGGGAAAACAGCTTCAGTAAGTCCTTGTACTCTCTGAATGTAATATGGGTAAAGCTGTTGTTCACGTAAAATTCTCCACACAGTTGTATATCTTACACCGTCTGCTGCTGCTATCCTTCGGGTGCTGACACCAGGATATTCCTCCACGCGATTCAGGACCCGCTCCTCCAACTCAACAGTTCTGGCGCTGATTGGTCTACCACCATCTGAAACTCGCTTGTTGAATGATCCTGTATCACCAAGACGCTCATCTATTCTCTTGGTCTGGCAGACGGCGATTCGAAAACCTTTCCGCATACAGACGTCTTCCTGCGGCCGCATTACACTCGGGAAGGCCATACATGAAATAAGTCTCGTACACACTCACAAACATTGTCGGCAAGCAGTGTTTGTAAACAGTTTGCGGAAAGAATTGCTGGAACACAAAACGGGCTGTAACTCGGAAACAAAGCGATTTCGGGTATATGTTTATATAAGCTTTTTTCATTGCTTTCAGGTCCTGAATCTATCCTGAAAGTGCGTTGCACATGTTATAAAACACTCTATATATACAGAGTGTTGACAAAAGTAAATAGACACCACGATGATTGTTCTCAGGAAGAAATGGCAAAGCTCATCAATGGAATGCCAGAACGTGCATATAAACACGTGCATATAAGCTACACGAACAAAGCTAAACCCTGCCTCTGCTTATAAGATAATCAGAACAATTATCAACTAACATGTATATGGGTACACGTAAAGGGTATTTTGCATTATGTTAAAGGGAAAATCCATTCAAATTTCATTGGTTTTGTCCACATTACATATTCATGATATGGGTTGAGCCCAAATGTAAATGGATTCAACTGGTAATTTATTTCATTATTGATTTATGCAACTGCTCAGAGCGAACAATTTATATCCCAATATATACGACATAATGTATTCCCAGCCTAAAGAAGGGTTCTATATATATATAATATATATATATATATATATATATATATATATATATATATATATATATATATATATACATATATAGGGATAATGTACACAAAAACATGCCCAATTCGCGTGAAGGATGATTATGAAAGTCAATATATAAATCAGATTGCGGGAATATATGAATGATATTATAGTGATAGGGGTTTACAGGGGTATACGGGGGTTTTACAGTGAAATAGTAGATTTCCAATATCCCCGTTAGAATTACGAATCTTCAATGTGTAAATGAAGGAATAAAGAAAGATTTGTGTGTTCATCTGCGGAGCCAGTTCAGTGAGTATCACCGTTTCCATATATACGAATTTAAAACACTGAAATCGAGGGTTGAATCTTGATGGGACTGCTAGTAATAATTTTGGAGGTAGCGCAATGAGCCGTACCAGTTGTCCTGAGCACTGTATCAATTTGGGGTCATCCCAGTCATCTGCGATACAATAACTTTCTTTACAGCAGAGACGGTGTCATAATGTCATAATATAATTATAAATAATATATATACAGGCTACAGGGGTTGGACAGAATAATGGAAACACTCACATTTTTTATGCTATATTTTCTGGTATCATTAGTGGTGTTATGTACTTTATTAAATTAATATGTAACTGCATATAATATTGAGAACATCTTCTATTTTAATATGTTCAATTGTTCATATTGGTTTTTCGTGTTCTTGTAAAATAAATAAAAATATGGCGCTTGGAAAAATGTTGCTGACTGTGAAAGGTGCATAATAGTAGGAGCCCGTTTAGTTGGTGTCTCAATATTAAAAATCGCGTGATTGTCCCTGCACCTTGAGGAACAGTCCCATAGTTATGAATACGTGGAAAGAAATTAAAAAAAACTACACCACCTAAGCACAGAATCGTTCCCATTATTCTCCCCAACTCCAAATTCATTAGAACTTTGGTACTGGTCGGTGTTAAAATAAGCTTTACTACAGTTCCCATAACATAGTTATGACTGACACTGGTCTTTGCGGACTATTGTTAAATTTAGAACAAAAACGTTTTGATGCAAGTCTTTGATTGATTCTTCACAGTTCATAATTATCGTATAAGGTTCTTCTGTCACATTCTGTCAGTGTTGCTTTACGCTCACTATATTCCTTATTTGATGTTCTTTTTTTATTATTTTTGCATGTATTCATAACCTTGAGGACTGTTCCTCGAGATAAGATACAGGAGCAATCATGCGACTTTTATTACTGAAACACCAACCAAAGGGGCGCCTACTATCATGTCCCTTTCACAGTCAGTAACATCTTTTCCAAGCGGTATATATTTTTTTTATTTTAAAAGAACATGAAAAACTAATATGAACATATTAAAATAGAAGATGTTCTCAATATTATAAGCAGTTACATATTAATTTAATAAAGTACATAACGCCATTAATGATAGCAGAAAGTACAGCACCGAAAATGCGTGTTTCCATTATTCTGTCCAACCCTTTTATATATATATATATATATATATATATACAGGGTGGGCCGTAAGTTTCCATACATAGGAAAAATAAACATTTTTTTATGGACAACCATTTTTATTTATATAATATGCTCTACATGGTTGCCATTGTTTTGAAAACACATTTCAATACGTGTTCCCCACTGTTGATGAACACGCATTAGCACAGTTGACGTTATGCTTGTAATGGCGTTGGTGATACGTTCCTTTAGATGATTTATGTCTCGTATCTTTTCCTGATACACCATGGCCTTCAAGTGCCCCCACAGATAGAAATCAAGGGGGGTGAGATCTGGGGATCTGGGAGGCCACTCCACAGGACCACGCCGACCAATCCAAGCATCCGGAAACTGCTGATCCAAATACCGACGCACGTGAAGACCATAATGAGGTGGAGCTCCATCTTGCTGGAAGTAAACTGGGAAGTTACCTTCCTCGTTTAGCAGGGATGGGAAAATCTCTTCTTGCAACATGTTAAGATACCTTTCGGCATTAAGATTTCCACTGACAAAAATTGGTCCAATAATTCTGTCACCCCATATCCCGGCCCACACCATCACTTTACCGGCACCTTGCATCTTCGTCGGACTCAGCCAGTTAGGGTTAGCAATACTCCAATAACGTATGTTTTTCCGATTAACCTCTCCATTGACGTAAAAATTTGCTTCATCAGTAAACAAGATCTTACGTCAAACGCATATTCTTAGGGTATCTGAAACAAAAACAAACGTTTAATTTTTCCTATGTATGGAAACTTACGGCCCACCCTGTATATATATATATATATATATATATATATATATAGTGGACCTAGTTTTAGCCGTTTAAGGTGATAATGATTTAATTGTATGCAACGATTGATTAAGGCAATGACTGACTGATTTATAATGATAGGCTATTTGAGTAGATCCACCATACTATTGGAAGTGACCGAAATGGCAGCGAGGGTCACCAGCTTGATTTACGCCCAAGCAAATTAATATTAAGGTTATGGAAGACACCTTATGGTTTTTGTAGTTTATTATGAAAATAAATCCGTTATTTTATTCACTGTGATATAACAAAGAATTGACAGTAATTAATTGGTAGTTTTACGTTATGCTTATGGCATAGGCTTAGCTAATAAGATGAAATGTTAATAGCTTAATTGACACGTAATAAATAATGTAATACTCATCGATGGTATGTAAATGGCATGCGACATGTAACATTGAATGGGCCTAGTAACTGATATAAAGAATGCACGTGCGTTTGGTACATTGAATGGAAAAACATGACACTGATTAAGTAGGCTAAATGATTGCATGGATGCACATAGAATAATTGATGTGGTCTAATAATAATGGATTGAAATGCTTGCACAAATATAATTTATATATAAGAACATTATGTGATGTTAAACGATTACGTCAAGAGAATATTTAGTTAACACATAAATATATGAATTGAACATAATGACGGATGATACGCGGAATAACGGTATTGAAATGACACTTGAATTGGATGACAGGCCTACTGCGTTATTAACGGGAGTCAATGGGAACGCGTGCTTACACACTTTGGGAGTATAGTCTACCGTTCGGCGGTAGGCTAATGTAGGCTTCACAAGAGTACTTAGAATAGGAGGTACTTATCTTATGGTGACGTAACCTTTGTTGAAGGCGGGTTGAAGACGAACCTATTACGCAGATTCTAGTTGTCGTTGTCCGTTAAGCCTCTTGAGATGATGGATGTAGGCTTCGTGGAGGCCTGAGGTGATGTTACTTCTCGAGGTGCAGGCTGGCCTTGTGATATTGCAGGCGTAGGCCTGTGGTGCGGAAGATATCTCGAGGAACGTGGAGAAACTTGAAGGCCGACCCGGCAAACCGCAGGCCCGAAATGATTCCGGTTGGGCCTCGAAGGATTGCTTCTGCAGGTGGTCTGTAGATCTTACGTGAAGACAAATTGTAGGCCCTGAAGAAAGTAGCGGCCGTGGCCCCCGGCCAGGGGGCCGGAAAGCGGTTGGTGGACGTTCGATGGTGAGCGTACGGGTGAGTGAGTGTGAGTATAAGTGGAAGCTCCTTTTATACCGTAGGCCTGTGACGGCGACTTCACGCCAATTCTTAAGACGCTTTGTCCACGCGTCCTTTAGTTGTTAACGGTTTTCGTTCGCTCCCATTGGGAAAAAATAGACGCTCCATTGTTTGACTCTTGCCCACGTGTTTTTTTCAAGTTCTTTGATGATAGCGTGGAAGTAAAGGATCTGTCTATTTGTTGGTCTATTTCTTGTCGATCCGCTACATATATATATATATATATATACACAGGGTGGGCCGTAAGTTTCCATACATAGGGAAAATTTAAACGTTTGTTTTTATGTTTCAGATACCCTAAGAATATGCGTTTGACGAAAGAGCAACGAATTGAAATCATACTGATGGCTGGGTCGGGAAGCAGTCGCATGGTTGCAATGAACTTTAACAGACAACATGGAACGAACATCACACACGACACTGTGGCAAAACTTATTAACAAGTTTCAGAAACCTGGAAATGTTGCAGATCAACCGCGAAGTGGTCCAAGACGTACAGCCACCGATGAAGACACAACAGCTACGATACTTACAGCGCTTACACGGAGTCCCAGAAAAAGTACACGACGGTTGTCTGCAGAAAGTGGTGTCAGCAGATCGAGTATCAGGCGCATTTTGAAAGCAAACAAATGGCATCCATACAAATTGCATATGGCACAGCATTTGAGTGAAGACGACCCGGATAGACGGATGGAATTCTGTGAATGGGCATTAACCAAAGTGAACGAGGATGCAAACTTTTCAACTAAGATCTTGTTTACTGATGAAGCAAATTTTTACGTCAATGGAGAGGTTAATCGGCAAAACATACGTTATTGGAGTAATGCTAACCCTAACTGGCTGAGTCCGACGAAGATGCAAGGTGCCGGTAAAGTGATGGTGTGGGCCGGGATATGGGGTGACAGAATTATTGGACCAATTTTTGTCAGTGGAAATCTTAATGCCGAAAGGTATCTTAACATGTTGCAAGAAGAGATTTTCCCATCCCTGCTAAACGAGGAAGGTAACTTCCCAGTTTACTTCCAGCAAGATGGAGCTCCACCTCATTATGGTCTTCACGTGCGTCGGTATTTGGATCAGCAGTTTCCGGATGCTTGGATTGGTCGGCGTGGTCCTGTGGAGTGGCCTCCCAGATCCCCAGATCTCACCCCCCTTGATTTCTATCTTTGGGGGCACTTGAAGGCCATGGTGTATCAGGAAAAGATACGAGACATAAATCATCTAAAGGAACGTATCACCAACGCCATTACAAGCATAACGTCAACTGTGCTAATGCGTGTTCATCAACAGTGGGGAACACGTATTGAAATGTGTTTTCAAAACAATGGCAACCATGTAGAGCATATTATATAAATAAAAATGGTTGTCCATAAAAAAATGTTTATTTTTCCTATGTATGGAAACTTACGGCCCACCCTGTACGTATATATATATATATATATATATCTTATGAACCTTATGTTGTTTCGTGCGTTGATCTCTTTTCACACGGAGGTCAAGCTGGTGGCCCCGCCTCTAGGTCTGGCTTGGTGGAGGAGCGAGTTGCTTTCTTGTGCTCTCCACCGTACATAGCCAGGCACGCTCGGCTCATCTGGTACCGTCCTGAGCCAGGCATCCAGTCTTCTCTTGAAGACTTCAACTTTAACCCCCGTTACAGTTCTGAGGTCCTTTGGAAGCTGGTTGAAAAGTCTTGGCCCCCCTGACAACCACGCTATTTTCCTTCAGAGTTGAGGAGGTCCCTTGTCCGGCCTTTAATTTGGGAACACTACACATTCTGCCTTTCCTATTTTCCAGTGTTGTTTGAATGTCTGAATGGTAATTGGGTTTAGTTTTAGGTTTGGTACCAGTTTTTCGATCATTATATATATATATATATATATTATATATATATATATATATATATATATATATATATATATATATATTATGTAGTGAAAATTAATTTATTAGCGCATAAAAGTATTGTAGAATTTTCACTCCTATTTTCTCTCCTCTTTTTTGCTTTAAAATTTTCACTCGTCTTTAAATTTCTTTCCATCTTTTAACCTTCCTTCTTAAACAGACAGCCTCGTAGGGACCAACCGCGGGTCTGTTGCTGTTTGGTGTCCTTTGTATTCATTCCTTTGTATTGCTGATTCACGTAAGCAATATTCATATAAATAAAAAGATCAATTCTTTATAGTTGATACTGAGGGTACAAAAATTGCAAACGGAACTGCATGCCAACAGTAGAAAGTCATGCCCTTTCGTAAACTTAGTTTCCCTTCAGTTCCCTTTCATTTTCTCCTTGCGGCACCCTTGCAACCCACTTTTACCCGTTGTATGTCCCAGCAACGGTTACCATGAGAACGGCGTTCTTATGACCGGCCTTCAATGCTCGTAACAAGTTTTTATTTTTTATTTTTTTTATTATTATTTATTTTTCTTTATATTGTATTAATTTTAAATATATTATTTAGCGTATAACATTAATTCTATGTTTAACTCTCATACGAATCTATTGAAGAAATGTTTTGCCTTTATCGGAAATCGAATCTTTAACCTCCTTTTTCCGGTCATGCAACGCGCACTCTTTGTAATTACGAGCCGTGTTCAGTAAATAAATTAACAAGGATTATACTGAGAGTCCGTTACTTCGTTACTTATTGAACGCTCCTCGTCGATATGCAAGAGCGCATGGAGACAGACAGACAAACAGACAAACAAACAAATGCTACGTTAGGAGTCGATGAAAGGTGTTTTTACGATGTATAAAAATAACTAATTCAAAAGACATTAATAAAAAAAAAAAGATTTTACAAATATAAATACATAAATTAATAAAAATAAATGAGAAAAAATAGGACAAATCCCCGTTCCCCTCAAAAATAGCAAATCTTTCGCAAACACGAATGTTCCCACAGCAACGTCCATCTGAAGTGACAAGCAAATGGAACGAAGTTTAATACAATTTTCGTATGTTTTCAGAAGCAGAAAATATAGGAAACGAATAAAGTCTCATGATCTGTTACGGCCGAAAATACGTAACGCTACTTACAATAATTCCAGACCCTTTAGATTGCGGTCTAGTCAGAGAAACGATAAACGCAGATCCGAGTAAAACAGTAAAAATACAAAACGTGGATGAAATTGCTTCATGGTCGTAAAGACAAAGAAATATATTCCACCGCCCTCCTGGTTTCAAGAATGAGTGTGTATGTGTGTGTGTGTGTGTGTATACAGGGTGTTCAAAATGAAACGCAACCCGAAACAGAAACAAAGCGGTTCGGTTACAATGATATATGTATTCTCCAATGGGTCGTGTTTCTTTTTTGAACACCCTGTTTGTATATATATATATATATATATATATATATATATATATATATATATATATATATATATATATATATATATATATATATATATATAAGAAGAAAGCAGAAGCGTAGAAAATATCGTATGCAAATACTACGCGAAAGGAAACTGCAGATATCGGAATAGGCAATGCATATATGCACATCCCACATTATGCAAAATGCATTACGCAAGTGGATACTGCAAGTTTGATAAGAAATGCATGTTTCACCATCTTACGGTCTGCAACACTTATGAAAGATATGGGAGTTGCAAATACGAAAAAAAATACCGATACCACCACCCTCAAAGGAACGCAACGAGGGAACAGAAAAAACGAACATCAAAGAAGAGTGGCAATTTTTTAGACGCAGCCAATACATTTCAGCTGCTAAATACTCTCCAGCAATTACAAAACCAGCTGACAAATATAAATATAGAAATCCGAGAGCCGGACAGAAGGTACAAACAAAGGCACTTCATGCGTTATCAGGACAACAGGTACCGACAAAGATAAAAAGAGGTAAATTCTCGGAGGACCACAAGGCAACGAAACCGGCACCCCCATTGGAAAACAAATCGGAACCACCTGTATGCGAAAAAGAAAGAGAAAAAATAAAAATAATCCTAGCCAACATACAGGGCCTTAAATCAAACCATTCCACGAACAAAGTTGTATACCTGAAAGGACTCATGCAAGAAGCCGGAGCAGACTTTGCATGCCTCACGGAAACTCATCTAAAGGACTGCCAGGCGAACTGTGAAAATTGTGAGTCATGTACTGACAAAAAAGAAATACAAATTGACAACTATAACATCCTCCGAGCCGACAGAACAGTGAGACGTAAAGGAGGATGTGCTATTTACACACGCGAAAGGCACATAGCAGAAATGGCTATAAGTACCTCAAACAACTACGTAGAATGTGTAGCAGCAAAAATTTAAAAATTAAATATGGTACTAATTGTAATGTACAGACCCCCAAACACGCCAACCTCAAAATTTTCAGATTCCATTACAGAGGTAAGAAATTTAGTAAAAGATGTACACTCTCCAACCCCAAATATTTTTCTCTGTGGTGATTTTAATTTCCCATTCATGAAATATAAAAGGATAGGAAAAAATATATGTATACACCAGGACAAGGGGGGCACACGAGAAGACCAGGAGTAGGTAAAAATGCTACTAACTTTAGCTGATGAATTTATGTTAACGCAAGAAATAACAGAAAACAAGAAAAAACAACTGCCGAGATTTGGTATTCACAAACAACAGTAATCTAATTGATAATGTAGAAATATCCCCAACTATGATATCAGACCACAACATCATTGAAATAACAACTAATATAAAGGCAACAGGAAAGGAAAGAACACGCACAACAGAAAGAAGCAAATTCGAAATTTTTAATTTTCACTCCAAAGCTATAAACTGGGAAGATGTGACATCCAGCATGGAAGTAATAGATTGGAAAATCATTTTCGAGGCCAAGACAACGGAAGAGATGCTAATGACATTAGAGGAGAAGACGTTAGAAATTGTGGAAAAACATGTCCCAAAGATACAACAAAGAGGAAAGAGAAGCAGGTTCGAAAGACAAAAGAGGGCATTGTTCCGAAAGAGAAAAAAGAATGACTGAAAAATTAATTAATTGTAAAGATAACAACATCAGAAAAATATTAAATGATAAACTACAAAGTATCGATGTCGTCATACAGGAACTAATCGAGAAGCATACAGAAAAAGAAGAAGATGACGCTATAGAAGCGATAAAGGCTAACTCAAAGTACTTCTATAATTTCGCAAAAAGAAAGGCGAAAAACCATGCGACTATCGGACCTTTAAAAAATGAGAACAGTGATTTATCTGATGATCTAACAGAAGTATCTGAAATATTAAGAGCTCAGTATGAATCATCTTTCAGTATCCCCAAAACTGACAAATTGATATGCGATAGAAACGCGTTCTTTGAAGAAGAACCACAAGGGGAAAGTATAACGGATTTCGACTTTACGACGGATGATATTACACAAGCCATAGGGAAACTAAAAACACATTCAGCGGCAGGACCGGATAAATGGAATGCCACACTGATCAAAAACTGCAAGAATGCAATCGCTGAGCCCCTATGCTCGATATGGAGACGATCATTAGACACGGGAGAAATACTGGGCATCCTGAAGAGCGTGAACATAGTCCCAATATATAAAGGAGGAGATCGATCCGAGGCCAAAAACTATAGGCCAGTATCGCTTACATCTCATCTCACTAAAATATTTGAAAGAATAGTTAGACAGAAAATCTGAGTTTTTGGAAACTCAGAAAAAATTCAATGATAACCAACACGGGTTTCGGTCAGGCAGATCATGCCTATCACAACTAATGGAACACTACAACAACATTATTGATTCACTTGAAAGTAATGAAAACTATGATGTACTATACGCAGACTTTGCTAAAGCATTCGACAAGTGTGACCACGGAATCATAATACATAAACTGAAATATATGGGAATAACAGGAAAAGTAGGGAAATGGATATATAATTTCCTTAGTGAGCGGAGGCAAGTCGTTACAGTACAAGGAGTATCTTCATCAGAATCAGAAGTCCTCAGCTCAGTACCACAAGCAACAGTATTAGCCCCACTACTCTTCATAATCATGCTAACTGACATAGATGAGGACGTTACCAGAGACAGCACAGTCACATCCTTTGCGGATGACACAAAGATCAGTAGAAAAATAATAAACCCAGAAGACATAGGATCTGTACAAACCGATATAAACAGAATCTACAAGTGGACGGAAGACAACAACATGAAGTTTAACACCGAGAAATTTCAGCTATTACGGTACGGAAAAAAAGAAGATATAAAGTCTATGGAGTATTATACCCCAAATGGACAGGAAATTCAGAGAAATTCCAGAGCAAAAGATTTAGGGGTTGTAATGACAGATGATGCGAAATTTGAAACACAAAATAAGATAGCAGTAAACAGAGCAAAGAGAATAACGGGTCAGATATTGAGAACCTTTAAACGAAGGGATAGGAATGTAATGATTCCTCTACTGAAAACCCTGATAATACCCAAATTGGAATACTGCTCGGTCCTAACATCCCCATATAAAAAAGAAGACAGACAGCTGGAGGGGATCCAAAGAAGCTTCACAGCCAAGATCAATGGGTGCAAAGAACTAAATTACTGGGAAAGGTTACGAGAACTAGACCTATATTCACTGGAAAGGAGAAGAGAGAGATACACCATTATTTACACTTGGAAAATGATGGAGAAACTAGTCCCTAATCTTACTCTGAATCTCATAACTCCCCAAACAACGGTGGAAAGTAGAAGCGGTAGACTGTGTCGTATTCCCAAATTGAAGGCGAGACAGGGAACATCCTTAACCCTGAAAGAAAATAGTTTTGTAGTGAGAGGACCAAAACTGTTTAATCAGTTGCCCAAAGACCTAAGAAACACGAAGGGAGTTGCAGTGGAAATCTTCAAAAGAAGACTAGACGCCTGGCTCAGAACAATCCCCGATGAGCCGGGTGTACCTGGCTATGTGAGGTGGAGAGCGCAAGAATCCAACTCACTACTTCACCAGGCCAACTCGAGAGGAGGGGCGACAAGCTTGACTTTCGCGAAATGAGAATCATCGCGCGGAACCTTTGTAAGGTTGTAAGGTAAGGTTATATATAAGTTATATACTGAGGATACAAACTATACTGAGTATATACTCGTATACCTTACGCATGTCTGCTTGATTCGCTCATACGAAGATACGAGTTTGTGTGTGTGTGTGGTCTTCTTTTATCCAAAATTATATAATTTTGTATCTGGAATTCAAGCCAAATTGCCTATAGCAAGCTAATCTGGTAGGTATATGAAATGATTATATAGTAAATTGCTGAAAGCTATTCCCCATATTCCTATTAACGAATATATATATATATATATTATATATATAAACACACAAACTCAGAATGGTCCCCTGAGAAATTTATATGTTAAACACAGACCGTGCATGGAACAAGGAACTCTTCTGGGAAAATTAAATCCAATATAGTCCGAATAAGTAATGGTAAATGACAAATACCAGAGTTTTTCTTTTTCATGATGCTAGCCCGACGTGGGCAACGGGTCTCTCGCAAAGAGATCCCATAAATATAGCTTCCCTCACCAGCTATCTGCAAAGCAGACAGGATCCAGCTTTGGGACATGGACCTAGGGTTTAAAGCAAGCCTAGTCTCTACATTCAGAACCTCTATATAAGTAAAAGACTCGTTGCATTCTCGTCGGATTGAATAAACAAAGAAAAAGGGGTAACTATTGTATTTTTAGCCAAAAAAAAAAACCAAAACTTAAACCTCAACCGGGACATTGAGCGTCCACTTTTCAAGGCACGTAACACGTCCGTTTAATATACACAAACTCAGAATGGTCCCCTGAGAAATTTATATGTTAAACACAGACCGTGCATGGAACAAGGAACTCTTCTGGGAAAATTAAATCATTTACCATTACTTATTCGGACTATAGTGGATTTAATTTTCCCAGAAGAGTTCCTTGTTTCCATGCACGGTCTGTGTTTAACATATAAATTTCTCAGGGGACCATTCTGAGTTTGTGTATATTAAACGGACGTGTTACGTGCCTTGAAAAGTGGACGCTCAATGTCCCGGTTGAGGTTTAAGTTTTGGTTTTTTTTTTTGGCTAAAAATACAATAGTTACCCCTTTTTCTTTGTTTATTCAATCCGACGTGAATGCAACGAGTCTTTTACTTATATAGAGGTTCTGAATGTAGGGACTAGGCTTGCTTTAAACCCTAGATCCATGTCCCAAAGCTGGATCCTGTCTGCTTTGCAGATAGCTGGTGAGGGAAGCTATATTTATGGGATCTCTTTGCGATAGACCCGTTGCCCACGTCGGGCTAGCATCATGAAAAAGAAAAACTATGGTATTTGTCATTTACCATTATTTATTCGGACTATAGTGGATTTAATTTTCCCAGAAGAGTTCCTTGTTCCATGCACGGTATGTGTTTAACATATAAATTTCTCAGGGGACCATTCTGAGTTTGTGTATATTAAACGGACGTGTTTCGTGCCTTGAAAAGTGGACGCTCAATGTCCCGGTTGAGGTTTAAGTTTTGGTTTTTTTTTTGGCTAAAAATACAATAGTTACCCCTTTTTCTTTGTTTATTCAATCCGACGTGAATGCAACGAGTCTTTTACTTATATAGAGGTTCTGAATGTAGGGACTACGCTTGCTTTAAACCCTAGGTCCATGTCCCAAAGCTGGATCATGTCTGCTTTGCAGATAGCTGGTGAGGGAAGCTATATTTATGGGATCTCTTTGCGAGAGACCCGTTGCCCACGTCGGGCTAGCATCATGAAAAAGAAAAACTATGGTATTTGTCATTTACCATTACTTATTCGGACTATAGTGGATTTAATTTTCCCAGAAGAGTTCCTTGTTCCATGCACGGTCTGTGTTTAACATATATATATATATACACATATATATATACTGTATATATGTATATATATATATATATATATTAGTCAATATAAAAAAATATACATATATATATATATATACCATATATATATATATATATACACACACACGAAGGCCACTCAATATATTTTGCCCCACCTTTTTTTATCTTTCCAAGTTTCCCTGTAAGTTCCAAAAATTTTGTACACAAGTAGTTACCTACCTTTTTTACAAGTTTTTATTTTTCCACATAGTCTCCATCCTTTTCTACGGCTTTCCTCCACCTCGAAACAAGGGCCTTTATTCCTTGCTGGTAAAAGTTCGCTGGGTTCGGCTGAAGCAACTTCTTAACCTCCTCAACAACCTCATAGTCACTCTGAAACTTTCTTCCACGAATAGCATCCTTCATTGGCCCAAACAAATGGAAGTCTGTAGGTGCCAGATCTGGGCTGTATGGAGGGTGGGGTAACACAGTGAAGTGCATTTTTGTGATGGCCTCTCTTGTTTGCAAACTGTCGTGCGGTCTCGCGTTATCGTGCAAAAGAAGGACGTCTTCCAGTTTTATCTCCGGTCGAACTCGCTTTATACGTCTCTGGAGTCTCTGTAGGGTAGCAATATATGCTTCGGAGTTGATTGTTTATTCTTTCTTTATAATGTCCACCAGAATCACCCCTTTCATGTCTCAGAAGATGGTGGCCATAACCTTTCCTGCAGAGGGAGCCATTTTGAACTTTTTCTTGCGTGAGGAGTCTGCGTGATGCCACTCCATGGATTGGCGTTTTGTTTCAGGTTCAAAGTGGTGTACCGAAGTCTCATACCCAGTCACAATTCGTGAAAGGAAGTCATCCACTTCTGTCTCGTATCGAACCAACGACTCTGAAGCAATTTCTTTTCTTTGGGCTTTGTGAACTTTAGTCAGTTGGCGAGGAACAAACCGTGAACACACATTTGAGTATCCCAGTTGCTGAATTATCGTATTCACACTTCCTTCACTAATTCCTAGCTCCAGTGATAGCCCCTTGTATATGACGCGCCGATTTGATCGAATGATGGTGTTAGCACGTTGCACAGTGTGAGATGTGACAGCCGATGCCAGGCGACCGCTGCCGCTGCGTGGCTCATCATCGAGGCTGGCTCTCCCTCTCTTCGATGATCTCACACGTTTAGAACAGCGTCCAACTGTGCTTCGATCAAAAACAGCATCTCATTAAACGTTTTTTAGACGTTTGTGAATATTTCCAACTCTTTCCTTCTCTGCGGTTAAGAACTCGATAACAGCTCTCTGTTTACGATGCACATCACTGTCAGACGCCATTTTCGAAACTGCGTTAACCATCGGTTTTATACAAGGGCGTTTAAAAGCGGTTTTATACAAGGAGGGGAGGTTCAAACTGGAAAAATCCGGTTATGTCAAGCGCAGAAAGTTCAAACTTACGGCCTAAAAACATTTCAGCCCCATTGCTATTATTTAGCTAAGAAAAAAGGGTGGGGCAAAGTATACTGAGTGTCCCTAGTGTGTCAAAGTGTGTAATCAGCTATTTCGCGTAATGGCTGAAACTTTTAGTCATTTCGCGAAATGGCTGTTTCACTTGGTCATTTCGCGAAATGACTGAAGTCTTCAGCCATTACGCGAAATGGCTGAAATTCCACCTTGGTCATTTCGTGAAATGGCTAAAATGACTTTTGTCATAAATTCATAGAAATAACAAACATCACAATAAAATTGGAAACCTTTATTTAACTAACTAAATCTGCTAAAACATATATACATCCACAGGTCTGTTCAAATAAGTGAGAAACACTATTGAAATACACATTTGAACACATTTGAACATTTGAACACATTTGAATTTGAATTTTCAGTACAGAGGTTTTCAAATACTAACCGGGTCTTCAATGTTATTCCATGTCCGTCATTGAAGGCCCGGTTAGGTCAACTGTATGCCTTTGACAGTTGGTTAGGTTAAGTCGTGTTATTTTCGCTAAAACTAACGAAAATAACACAATTTACAAGATCATTTGCCCGGTTAGGTCAACTGTATACCCTTGACAACTGGTTAGGTTAAGTCGTGTTATTTTCGTTAAATCTAACGAAAATAACACAACTTAACTTAACCAATTGTCAAGGTCATGTCATACAGTTGACCTAACCGGGCATACAGTTGACCTAACAGGGCAAATGATGTTGTACGAAATGACCAAGGTGGAATTTCAGCCATTTCACGTAATGGCTGAAGATTTTAGTCATTTCGCGAAATGACCAAGTGAAACAGCCCTTTCGCGAAATGACTAAAAGTTTCAGCCATTACACGAAATGGCTGGTTACACACTTTGACTGTAACATATATATATATATATATATAATATATATATATATTACCTTGCAACCTTTGCAGATACTCTGTGCATCGATCTATCTTCACACGGAGGTCAGGCTGGTGGCCCCACCTTTAGACCTGACTTCATGTAAGAAAGAGTTGCTTTCCTGACCTCTCCATCTCACATAGCCAGGCATACCCGGCTTATCTGGGACCATCCTGAGCCAGGCATCTAGTCATCTTTTGAAAACTTCTTCACTGACATCGGTGGTGTTCCTGATTTCTTTAACCAGCTGGTTAAATAGTATTGTCCCTCTGACAACCAAATTTTGTTTGCTGACGTTCTCTGAGCAAGTTATAGATCTAGAGTAGGCCTATTTTCACACTTTGTCCATTATTATTACCACATGTTTTATTTTATCTGCTACGATCACATTTATTGATTGCTTTACTAAAAGCCATGTATATTATATCTTAATGTTGCTATAATGTTCCACTAGTTGTGACAGGCTCGATCTTCCTGATCAGAATCCAGGCTGGTTCTCAATGAATTTTTCCTGTGCCTCCAAAAAGTTATGATTTTTTTTCTCTAACTATTCTTTTAAACATTTTGGTGAAATGCGACTTTAGTGACACTGGTCTATATAGGTCTTTGCTTGAGATTTGTCCCCTCCTTTATAGATAAGGATAATGTTCGGTCTCTTCAGAATGCTCGGTATTTCTCCTGCGTCCAGAGATTTTCTCCTTGTCTAATACAGGCGTATAGCCCTATTTCATATTTAAGTTTTTTAATCAGTGAAGCATTCCGCTTCTCCTGACCTGCTGCTAAGCGTGATTTCAGCTGTTCTATAACTCGCGCCATATCTTCAGGTATAAAATCAAAATCAGTTATGTTTTCTGCTTGTAATTCCTCTTCAAAAGGTGTTTCTCTCAAATATCACTTTGTTATTTTTTGGGGTACTGAAAATTGATTTATAATGAACTCTCAGCAGTTATTCTTTTAAATCGTCGGCTAGTGCATTACTTTCTTTACTTAAAGGTCCCACAGCGGCGCGAGATTTTTTCTTTTTTGCAAAATTATAGAAGTATTTTCGATTTTCTTGATTAGTTCTACAGCATCTTCCTCTGCCCTCTCTCAGTGGTCCTCAGTTAGAGCTTTTATTTCCAGATCAATACTCTCCAGCTCTTTTTTATTACCTTACTGCCATTGTTAACTGTGCGATTCGTTAATTTTGTAGCTACTCTTCCGCAATATTGTTCGCTTTTGTCTCTCAAAATAATTTTTCTCTCCTCTTGACTGCTTTTTCCCAAAATATCTTCCTAAAATTTTTAATGTCTTCTCTTCTAAGGTTATTAGCACCTCTTCAGCTGTTTTGTCCTTGAAGATTGTTTTCCAATTTATTTGGGCCATGTTTGATATGGTTTCCCAATTTATGGTCTCGGAATTTAGGTTAAACACTTCAGATTTACTTTTTTCTATAATGTGTGTGTGTGTGTGTGTGTGTGTGTGTTTTTAAAAGTTGTCGTAAGATTGGTGGATACTGTATTTCAATAATGTTGTCCTCTGATATAATAGTTGCAATTATTTCTATGTCGTCAGTTAAGCTGTTGGTTGTGAATACCATATCCAGACAGTTATATTTTCTGGCAATTATTTTATGAGGATTGCAAGGGGAAAATGAAAAAAAGGGAGGGGAAAATGAGGGGAAATACCCTCATGTTCAGAAAATGACCTTGCAATGTTGCAATGCAGTTCCTGTTGTCATATTTGTTTCCACCAAAACTGACTATACTAAACTCATTAACTCGTTAACTGTTAATCTTGACAATCGGGAGTTAATAATTTAAAAGTTTAAAAAGCTTTTCATCCCCAATGGTTAAAATAACAAAACACTAAAAACAGCGAAGCTTTTCGAGAGAGCGTTCCTTCTTCGTCCGCGCGGTGAGCAGAAACTAAAAGTGAGAGTCGAATTTAAAAGAATAGTTAATAAAAAAACGTCATGCTTCAGGCAACTCAAACAGGGCGTAAAGAATTTTAGAACACAGAAGATTTTGACGGCCAAAAGTTAATCTTGAAATGAAGGTGCAATGTTCCACGTTTTATATTAAAATTATCAATATTTTTTTATACTATACGTAATAAAAGATTCAGTGAGCTTACGTTTGTCATTATTAGTGATATTTAAAAGATTTAAAGGAACTTTTTGAAAGAAAATTTCTCCCTGAAATTCTCGTTCCTTGACATCCGTTGGTATTGTTATGTTGATAATATTGTTGTTTTACTTCCGGTGGACGTAGCTCACAATTATATACTTGAATAATGTTTTGCCCTCCATTAAATTTACCTTCGAAATAGAGTACAATTCAACTATCTCATTTTTAGATGTCCAAATTATTAGAACTCCGAATAATAAACCTGACTTTAGGAAAGCTACCCATTCCAACGTGTATGTCCACTAATTTTCATCCCATAGTTTTTCTATTAAAAGAGGTACTGTCACGGGTATGTTCCTGAGAGCCCTTATGATTTGCAGCTCTTCTTATTTGGACTCCGAATTTTGTTATATCAAGGATTCCTTTAAGAAAGTGGGATATCCTCCTACTTTTATTGACAAGGCCCTAAGATCTTCCAAGAGAATACTACCAAGGAAAAGAATTTCCGTGACGCTTTGGTAATCCCGCTTAATGAATGGTCACTTCGTGGCTTGGTTCCGCCTCAACTTAATCTCGTCTCACGAATTCACTGTTCCACTCGTGATCTTTTCCAAAAAAATCAATGCTCTAATTTTCACTTCAATTCTGGAGTATACCGAATTCCTGAAAGGACTGTCCGAAGAGTTATGTTGGCGAAACTATTGCTTTCAAAAGACGCCTTTACCAACATAAATATAGTTTGAATACAGCAGATGAAAATTCCGCCTTACATAGCCATCGATTAGACATGGATCATAATATTGATATTGATAATGTTAACTTACTTTTAAGTATCAGTAATAATGATAAACGTAAGCTCGCCGAATCTTTTATTATAAAAAATACTGATAATTTTAATATAGAACGTGGAACGTTCCAATTTGATTTTATGACTAACTTTTGACTGTCAAAATCTTCTGTGTTCTAGAATTCTTTACGCCCTGTTTGAGTTGCCTGAGACATGACTTTTTTTATTAAATATTCTTTTAAATTCGACTCTCACTTTTAGTTTCTGCTCACCGCCCGAAAGAAGAGGGGAACGCTCTCTCGAAAAGTTTTGCAGTTTTAGTATTTTATTGTTTTCACTACTGGGATGTTAATTGTTTTACTTAAATTTCTACACGATCATTGTGTTTTTATTATATATATATTATATATATATATATATATATATATATAGAAAACAGTTAGTATAAAATATGGATCAAGTAAAGATAAGCACCCCCAACCTTTTTTAGTTAGCTTCATAAGGCTAACTAACGAAAATATCACGACTTAACCTAACCAATCGTTAGGTCAACTGTATGCCCTTGACGATTGGTTAGGTTAGGTCGTGATATTTTCGTTAGTTAGCCTTATAAAGCTAACTAAAAAAGGTTGGGGGTGCTTATCTTTACTTGATCCTAACATATATATGTTAACTGCAGCGTGAAACACAGGAGTAATAATATACATTTTCACTAAACCAAAGTAATTTGTGATATATGGGGAAGGTTGCCAGTGAGCAAAAGCACAGCTCAAAGTTATTACATGCTGCATGAGAAATAATCGAGTTTTAATATATAAAAGGGGTAACAATATTAAAATTAATGAAAGATTTATAAGGTAAATTTAATAAGAAATGAATAAATAAATTAATATGGTCACAGAATATGTATATATATATATATATATATATATATATATATATATATATATATATGCGTATGTTGTGTGTGTGTGTGTGTGAAAAAATTGAAGAATGAAGATATATATATATATATATATATACAGAGGAATTAGCTTCAGCTGCTCAGTACATAAAGAATGGTAAATCTTCATTAAGACCCTTTTTTAGAACAATGAAACAATGACTTTCAAACAATGAATACAAATAATATAAGGACGTTCTATTATAAACCTTCTAAGAACGTTCCTTTTATTTTCCTACTTTTCTTTTGAATATATATATATATATATATATATATATATGCCCTATATGGGATGAATTTCACAATTAAACACGTGAAATGAATAAATGAAACGAATCCAAAGGAAAAAGAAAAATGATTCCAAGGTCTTTCGTGTATTCAGAAGTACACCTCGTCAGGGAATCGTAATTCCCTGACGAGGTGTACTTCTGGATACACGAAAGACCGTGGAATCATTTTTCTTTTTCCTTGTGGGTTTGCATCATATATATATATAATATATATATATAACATTTGGTTTGCTTCCTGCCGAATTGTTCATTGTGACGAAGGTCAAGCTTTTCACCCCACCTTAGACCTACAGTTTAACGTGGAATCCGAACCACGCCCCACCAACAGCCCAGCGTTTTAACCACTAGGCTACCCAGGGTACCCATTTATCTAACAACCACTTTCTTTATTATGTGGAAGGATGAACAGCTGGGTTTTGCTGCGCGCCGCCTGCCGTCACCGAGTCTCGATCCCGGGGCCAATGGATTCGTCGTCAGCGACGCTAACCACTACACCACCGAGACGCATATATAGATGCATTCATAGTTAAGTGGAAGTATGAAGACTTAGATATCCATTTACATAGAACACCATTCCGCCAATATGCCTATTTCAGGGTACGAGCAGCTCGCAGCAGCATTGCCAAGCAGTTAGGGGGGGGGGGTGAAAGTACTAACGAGGCTTTCGTATGTGGTTCATCACCAGTGAAAGCAACAATGTCCTGGTTAGTCTAAATAGTATAGCCGAAAAAAGGGAGAGTGCAGGAATGTTGCAAGAGATAATTATCAAATGTTGCAAAAGGGGGAGGGTGTTGCAAAGGGGGGTGGGGGATGCTGCAGGTGCAACAAGGGGGTCATAAAACTTGGAGGCGGCGTTATCCCCCAAGAGAAAGAGAGGAGAAGGAGAGAAAGGAGGAGAGGTGTTCACCTGGCAGGAGCCAAGCGCATAATAAGACTTCAGCCGAGTGGGCGTTGTCTTATAGACTCCTAATCAGCCCGTTGGCTTAATCAGCCAGTTCGCTGAATCAGCCAGTTGGCTTAGAAGGAGCCAAGGGGGGAGGGGTACACCTGAAGGGGGAGAGGGGAGGGGTACACCTGAAGGGGGAGAGGGGAGGGATCTTCGGGGGGGAGAAGGAAGGATGACCTTCCCCCAAAGTGGTTGCCTTAGCCTAAGAGTGAAAGGCTAGATGGAGGAGGACTTTGGGGGGACAAGGTGGGAGGTCCTAACCCCCCAAAGGGAAACTAAGCTAAGTCTTAACCTAAGAAGGGAAGGAGAGAGTTCTTTATTCGGCCGAAGTTCGCATCAAACTCCCAGCTTCGAAGCCAAGCGGGTCTTATATAGATGATGGTTGAGTTGCCAGATACCGTTTTAATTGTACAGGTATACATTATTAGGGTGAGTTGCTAGATACCATTTTAATTCGTTACCAAAGCATACAGACTTAAAATCGAAATTGACAATAAGAAAATGATTACACTAGGCAACAAAGATTTTGTTACAGAAGACCAAATAGGTGCTCCTAGCTAATTTCGGTATGCTGATTTCAAATCTATAATTAGATTTTTTCTATCACGTCTAGATTTTGTGTAAAATGCAAAATACATTTAGTAAAATTTTCTACCACGTCCAGATTTTGGTTTTAATCGGCTTAATGCCAGTAATATGAAACTTGCTTTTCAAGGTTAAAGCAATTTTTTTTGCCAACTATATACAAATTCGAACAATTTTGATAAATAAAATTTATCCCGAGTTGGCAACACTGAGTCAAGAGCATAGTAACGGGCAACGGCCCAACGGTCAGTCGCTACGTGACAGTCAAGCAGAACGGTTGTTGAAGCTCTCTGCTGATGAGCAAGTGACAGGTTGTGGTGACTTGTGTGTTTTTATAGCATTTGTTTTGTACTACGGTGTGTATTTCTTTTATTTTGCACATCGTAACAATTACTTTCTACGTTTTTTCAGATATTGTATGGTAATTCAAAATGGCATCAAATAGACGTGCTTGTGTAAATCACCCAGACAACTTCTGCTTTGTCTGTGGACAATATACACCTAAGCCACAACGTAGAAACATAACAACAAAGATTAAACTTGCCTACAAGTGTTATTTTGACTGTAAGTTAGGAGACCAACAGAGGGACTGGGCACCACATATTTGCTGTGTACAGTGCAATGCAATGTTAATAGCTTGGATGAATGGTAAAAGAAAAGCTATGCCGTTCTCAGTCCCCATGGTTTGGCGTGAGCCGAAAAATCACTTCAATGATTGTTATTTTTGTTTGACAAAGATTGCTGGTTTCACAAAGAAAAACAAATCAAAGATCACGTACCCAAACTGCGAATCAGCAATGAAACCAGTACCACATGATGAAACAAATCCACCACCAGTTCCACCAGCAACGATAACAGACAGCAGTTCATCTGAAGATTCTGCTAGTGATATAGAAACAGGGAAAGATGGCATATATGTCCCAGATGCAAATATTTCCCCACATTTGTTAAGTCAAGCGGAGTTAAATGACTTAGTGCGCGATTTGGAATTACCAAAAGAAAAGGCAGAGTTGCTTGGTTCAAGACTTCAAGAATTTAATCTTCTCCAACCAAACACCAAAGTTCTTAAGGAGAGCTCGTCATCCTACAAGCGACAAAGGAAGAGGACACACCAAAGTTTCACTTAAGAACAGGAATTTGCCTTTCAGTAGTAACAACAAAATACTAACGCGCTTTGGGTGGATGGTTGGGCGCAGGGGTGGTAACTCCGCCAGCGGAATTCCGCTGTCTGTCTTAAGCCAGAATAAAGGAGGAAAGACATCCCTGTTCACTAATTATTTAAGTATGCTTAACATAAAACGTGGCACGGAAAAGTAGCTTAGACGGCTTTCGTAATAGAAGCGGGTGAGAAAAAAAATGAAAAATAGGGGTTTTCGGTTACACAAAATCTGGACGTGATAGAGAAATTTTGAAATCAGATCTGAAATCAGCATCAGCGCTTTAGTAGGAATCAGTAGTTCACGTGTCTGTAACAAAAAAAAAGTTGAAATTTGTTGCCTAGTGAATTATTAATTAAATAAATAGAAATTGCCTTCTACTGCACAAAAATAATATAATACGTACAATCGTCAAAATATTAGTTCAGACGAAATATATACACACACACACAAATGAGCAACTTTCTCCTTACCTTATATATATAGAAAGAATCATATTAACTATGTCTATTTAATTTTGTCATTCCTTATAGAAAGAATCATATTAACTGTCTATTTAATTTTGTCATTCCTTATATATATATATATATATATATATATATATATATATAAGGATTTTCACCTTAAAGTGAATTAAAACAATATTAACAATTCACTAAACAATTGGCTTAGCAAAAGAAATCGTTCCATTAACATTCTCAAATCACACACACACACACACACACACATACACACACACACACACCTCTGTATATATTATATGAATGAAAGTCAGAAAAAATGCCAAAAGTATATTAATTTAAAACAAATGAATTTTCTCCTTTTAAGAGAATCAATTATTAAAACCAATATTAACAATATAAGAATTTAATTATTAAATGCCGTTTTATTTACTTTCTTTGTTATTGAAACGAATCCAAAATATTAACTCTTAGAACATTGCGTTCAGACGAGTATGAAACTGAACCAGGAACGAATCACACCTGTTTACCCAGAGGCTTTTTTGAAAGGTATGCGAAGGAATTTGGGTCGAACTTTCTCTCTCTCAAAGACTCAATTCCACCTCTTCTAGCCTTCCGTGCGTTTGACTTGTAAATAAAAAAAAAAATGTTTTTATCAACTCCGTTATTTTTATTTACACGTAACTTGTATGGTGTCATATTCTAGATAACATCTCTGTTATTGAATTGGAAAGATATACACACAATTATATTAAATAATAAACAGCAAAAGAAATAAACACATTAACTGTGTCTATTTTCTTTTGGCAAACCTTTCTTATGTATCAAAAACAGAAAAAAAATATTACGCACTTTTCATATTACTTCATGTCATTTCGCTTCATTTCACTAATCTCATATCATTTCGCTCATCTCATTTACTTTCAGTTTCTCTGGAAAAAAAAAGAAAAAAAAATCTGAGAAGACGAGTCTCGCTTTGACCACAAAGCAACCGCAAGCTTACCTTTCTTCCAGTCAACTCGAGAAAACCTCGCTCCACTCCAAATGTTATTATTGTTGTTGTTATTACTTTTACAATGAAATACACGCTTCATTCTCGAAGCGAAGAAAATAAAAAATGTTTTATATTTTAACAACTTAGTTATCAGAATCATAATTATCAGAAATCAACAAAGTTTTTTCAAAATTACGCATGTACTCTGAAAGTACTAACAATTGAATGTAATTACGTGTTTTCTGCATAAACGTCTGCAGAAAGATATGAGATAATGGGTTCGACTCCCGATTACCAGACGCGTATCTCTCACGATTCCTAGTTAATGTTTTCAATGATGTAATTACATGTTTTCTGTATAAACGTCTGCAAAAAGAACAGAGTTCATTTACACCATGCGTACACTTATCTCGTGTACACAGTTAGTGGGAAATAAAACGTACCAATGAAACTATAGACTCATTTTAAAGGCAGAATTCATTCACACCAAGCGTACACCTATCTCGTGTATATATATATATATATATATATATATATATATATATATAGAGAGAGAGAGAGAGAGAGAGAGAGAGAGAGAGAGAGAGTTTTGTTCATTCTTTTCTTTTTTTTTAAATAAATAAAGGAATGGATATATATATATATATATATATATATATATATGCACACACATATATATATATATATATATATATATATATATATATATATGCACACACACACATATATATATATATAGAGAGGGTGGTACAAATTACAGTAGTAATAATAATAATAATTAACTTCTTTTCGCCGAATTGGAAAGATTAAGCTTTTCATTCCGACCTTAGACCTACAGTTTAACATGGAACCCGAATCAGAAATACATCTCGTCAGGGAATCAATGCTCACTCTTCCACATCATAATTTCAGCATTTAAAATAACAGGAACATTTGATTATTGATACGGATTTAAAATAATAGGATCATTTGATTACACTGGTATGCATCAATTTTGCTGTCAAGGGTTTTGTAAGTGATTCTTATAGAGGTTTTCCTGCTGATTTTGAATCTGCAATCCGTTTTTCTCAATCAGCTCAGGTTATCCGGCTATGGCCTCATAAGTAAAATAGAATTTTTCGTGATTTTGTCAAAGCGGAATTGGAACAGTAACATCTATCATCACTTGTTTCACTTGTATAATATCTTTTTTTACTTTTCAGGCATATAGATAAAATATTTCATAATGAATAGAGCGTGTGAAAATGATCCCAATAGATTCTGCTACATATGTGGGACGGTTACCATGCCAAATAACCCGTCCCAAATCACTAAATTTGTGAAGACAATGTATAGAGCATACTTTGGAATTAAGCTAGGGGACCAGGACAAAAATTTCGCCCCTCATATGTGCTGCAAGACGTACATTGAAAATTTGAGAAGATGGAGCAAAGGCAGAGCGAAATCTTTGCCTTTTGGAATTCCCATGATTTGGAGAGAAGGAAAGGATCACGTGACAGATTGCTATTTCTGCATGACAAACCTCCAAGGTGGGCTTATAAATTTATTTTTCTTAAATATTTTGAAATCCTCGTATGAAACTTGAGATAATATTCACCATAATGTAATATTCACCATATATAGCATAATATTCACCATAATGGTAATCATACATTTACATATACATATTGTTATAGAAAATACATTTACACATACATATTGTTATACAAGTTACATTTACATATACAATGATTGTATATTTTCTTTCTTTTTCATTCATATTGTCCCCGAAGGGACAATATGAATGAAAAAGAAAGAAAATATACAGACTCCATCGACCTATTTCATATCTTACAGACCGCAGCCTTCCCTCACGAGCCGCCACTGTCTGAATGCTTCTTCTATTTCATATGCAAGTTTTATATCCATGTTTCTGTGTTTCTATTTTCAGGAGTTAACAAGAAGAATAAAGACATTGTTGTATACCCTGACATTCCTTCTGCTATGAGACCTGTGCCCCATGGTCCTGGAATTCCAATACCCGACCCACCTCAAACCCTGGACTTCGATGATTCTGATGATGAATCAATGACCAATGCCAATGACCAGTCCCAGTCGTATATACCTCAAAATACCGCTTCAAATGAGCCGAGGCCTCTCAACCAGGCCAAACTTAATGATCTTACCAGGGATTTAGGACTTTCCAAATTAGCTGCCGAGATCTTGGGCTCACGACTTCGAGAGGACAACTTGCTGGCTCCGGGAACAACATTCTCCTGGTATAGGAAACGAGAGGAAGAATTCCGCAAGTTTTTTGCAGTGCACGAAAATACCTCTTCCTTAGTGTACTGCTGCAATGTTGAGGGGCTAATCGAATCCTTGGGCCTGCCATATAACGCATCAGAATGGAGGCTATTTATAGACTCGTCTAAACGAAGTTTGAAAGCAGTACTTTTCAACATTTGGAATAGGGTTGCATCAGTCCCTGTAGCACATTCCGTACAACTTACTGAGAGCTACGATAACATGAAAATTTTACTGGATGCTCTCGTATACGACCAACATAACTGGAGGATCTGTGGAGATTTGAAGGTAATACTAATATCATAAGTAAACTATTGCTATTGACTATGTTGTTTTTCCAAAGGTTATTTGAGAGCGTATAAGAACACTTAACTTCCCCACAGAAGTGATACAGTCCAATGCATAGATTTTTTTATCTGATAGAACAAATTCTCTAAATTCTTTAAATATTTTCATTTTTTTTCAGATTGTGGCATTTGTATTGGGAATACAAGGGGGATACACGAAATACCCATGTTTCCTCTGCAAATGGGATAGCCGAGCGGATGAGAAGCACTATGCACAGCGTGAATGGGCATCCAGAGAGAATTTTGAACCTGGGTCGCATAATGTCGTTTCAGTGCCCCTTGTACCACCAACAAAAATTTTGCTCCCACCACTTCATATTAAGCTGGGCTTGATGAAAAATTTCATCAAATCAATGAATAAGGAGGGTTCAGCATTCCGATATCTCGAGAGTAAATTTCATCATATATCTGATGCTAAACTAAATGCTGGGGTTTTTGATGGTCCTCAAATTCGAACTTTGATCAAGGATACTCAGTTCGAAAACGCAATGACTCCAACTGAGAAGAATGCCTTGCAGGCATTCAAATCAATTGTCACTGATTTTCTTGGCAATCGTAGAAGTCCAGAATACGAGTCCGTTGTCGAAAACTTGATGGAAGCTTTCAAAGCTCATGGGTCGCGCATGTCCATAAAAATGCACTTTTTGTGGTCCCACTTGGACTATTTTCCTGAAAATTGCGGGGATTATAGTGAGGAACAGGGTGAACGATTTCACCAAGATATCAAAATAATGGAAGAGAGGTATCAGGGAAACTGGGATATCAATATGCTGGCGGACTATTGCTGGTGTTTGAAGCGAGACGTGCCCGAAGAAAAACACAGACGGAAAGCCAAAAAAACTTCATTCCTTCCTCAATAAACTTTTTTCCATATTCATTGTATGAATAAAAGTATTTATTCACACAATGTTTTCATTTTTCACGAGTGTTCTTATAATACTACTCGTATCTATAGTGTTTAAGCTAAAAAAATCAATACATTTGGGGATAAAATTGGATTTATAATAAATGGCCAAAAGAGAAAAAACCTGACCTGATTGAGGAAAACGAATGTCATTTTCGAATTCAGCATGGTCGAATTATATAATATGAGTTGAAAAAACCCTCACAGCAGACAAAAAAATTTCATATGCATACCAGTGTTATTGATCCGGAATAGTATGGCTGCAAAATGTGATATGTACAATGTAGATTTTTCTCTTTAATAATAATATTAATAACTAGCTCTTCCCCGAATTGTAACAACGGTTTAGGTTTTCACTCCGCATTAGACCCACAGTTTAACGTGGAAACCGAATACTCTTCTTTTTTAAAAATATAATTAAAGGAATGGATATATTTATAATTTCTTTATTATAAAATCCTCTCGAATACATTAGTGACTATTGATCCGTGAATAGTGGGGTGAAAACCAAGTATTGTCGCAAATATTGACATGGTAAAGACATCAAAGGGTAATACGAACATTAAATCTATTGGAGAAAATATAAAGATGCCATTAGTCGTCCAAAGCATGGACCCGTTATAGCGGTGTTACGATTGGTACACAAACTTATCATAGCCCCACCCAGCTACCCTGACAACCAATCACTACAAACATCTGCTCTTGATCTTTTGGGGCGGAGCTTGGCGATTGTGCATATAAAAGGAAATATTTTTCAGTTGGGAGTAACAGTAGCTATTTTCACGCCAGTGAATATACATTCCCTCTGCCAGTGAATAAACATTCCCTCCGCCATGGAACACGAACTTTACGCTTTTCCGGATTTGTATCAAGAAGGTGACACTGCAGCATTGACTGCAATTAATCTTTTTAATGCGATTGACCGTGATGGATTATTTCCAACGCAAACCGTTGAAGATATTTGCAGTGACGCTCCTTACAATCCGACGCAAGGGACTACCATAGAAATGTAAGTGTCTATAATTTTATTTTTATTTTTTATTCACAAACTGTCAGAAAGATGATTTCATATATATGGAGGGATGTAGTATCTCGTCAAATACTTCATTTAGATACTCACCATTATGCTAAAATCGAAATTTTTTATGGCAATCTTTTGCATGTTTTTTTTATAAATGTTATTCGGAATTACCTCTTAAATGAGCTTCTCTGAGCGAACCAAAGATATCTTCACATAATGGGATCTGTCTTACAATATGTATACTCTGTATATGTTTTTATTAAAAAAGATTCAATATGAACATTATTCTTTCTCCTTTAAGGTCCGATGAGGATTTGACACGTGTTATACAATCTTTTGAAGAATCTCGTGTCATGAATACGGAGGATATACTGAACAGTCAGCATAATGAATGTCACATCGAAATAATGTAAGTGTTTTTCGATCTTTTTTGGGGGAAGACACTATATTTTCATCAATTTATTAAATGAAAGAAATCAGTACATTAACCATCTTAAACTACAGAATATACAAACTAACGTTACAAATATACACACGAACAAAAACATTATACTATACAACGAGTACGCACAATTGGAAAACGGATTTTTATCTGTCTGCATACCATTTCATCGTTTCGTCGTGTGACACGGGTCAAATAAATTTAAAAAATTTATAAATTCTTTATCACATGACATGCATGAGAAATGAGATGCAGTACATTCCACAAGTATTACTAAAATATCCTTGTATACGAAACGGGTTCCATACAACTTCGGGAATATGTAATGAGCGAGAAATTTTACAATAACAGGGTCACTCCAGGGTTGAGTACCGAGTGAATCAAAATAGTACAGGCGGTGTCTATTTTTAAAATAGACAGCTATCCAATGAATCCCTTCATTACCGATGACATCTGTGTTCACAATAAGACTACCGCATTCTCGCGTACTTGGCAAACTCAATGTTTCATTCTTCGCAAACACGCCGATAAATTTGGAACGTGTGACTCGTTCACTATTCATTACTCTCTGAAGTGTATTAGCATCCATTTTAAAAGTCAGTGATAACGCTCCTAAATCTATCTACTTCTATTAGGGCTTGCGATTCGAGATATACTAGTACACTAATAGGCGCGTCTATAGGCTTGGTGAATTCCAACCTCACTGAGATGTTTCCGCTCTGTTGTGGGCTTAAATGCGTATTTACGCTAGCAGATAAGTCAGGTGTAATGTCAAACGGATAAAGGTTAAATTGATCAATGAATTCTTTCTGCGTTACCCATTACCAAGCTCATCACAATCACCTGCAATATGGGTCAGATTACTATAGGCTCTCGCGCAAAGAGGTAACACAGCGTCTGATGAATAGTCCGTATCCAATGTTCCACCCAAAGCAATGCCATTAACGTATAGAGTTATATTTTTAAGTCCGAAATTCTCGAATTTAAAGGCACTCTTTTTATATTTTCCATTCACCGAAGCATGGTCCTGCATTCCGATTAATATCCTTTTAGGAAGATTTCCCAGGGCATGTTTTCTATCTGCTTCGACGCCAACCCTGCAGGCACCGTATATAGTTTGATTTGTACTCTGTTAATAGGGTATTTCACTGTGGCGTTTAGTAAATTTTTCTCAATTTCTAGTTGTTTTGGTGAACTTAATTTCACTCGCCGTACGCGGAGGTATGTGTCCATAATGTGAACCACAACGGGCTTTGCTCCCTCTTCTTGATCAGATCCAGATTTAAGCAGATCTCAGGACTCGTGCGGGTGAGCTTTTTTTTATATCCACCCCGTTGACAAGCAACTTCTCCTGGAAAGTGAAATCTGTGTGCAGACGTCCAAAACACTCGTATATCTTCTTTTTAGAATTTTTAAATTTGTCCTTTATACTACTTTCGTCTTTAGTTTGATAATATCCCTCGGCACTTAAAAAGGTAGCCTTCGCTTCTTTGGAAAAGTTGAGGACATTTTCCAGATAGGCTCGTAGATGATAGTATCCCGTGCCTGACGATATGTTGGTCTGATTTAAATATACGTCACACTGGTTGAATATGGAGTGCAGAAAGTTTGTTTCAGGGTATACAGCATATTTGTCATCGCAGACCGTTCCATCAGAATGGGCTATACGTAGCTTAGCGTACATGTGCACACAGCTTGGATCAAAAAAGTAAGGGCCTGAGCTGGGTATCACGAATTCTATAGGTGCACTCGGGGAACTAATTGTGTTTAAAGGGTTAATTGTAATAAAATCACTGTGCTCAATAGAAACTTGAGTTGGAGGCATCTCAAAAAGGGACAGCTCCGATTTACAGCATTGTGAACTACATGGGTGGATGAAGCGTGCCATGACGAGTTAGAAATAGTGCCTCCTCTCTCGACAAGTAGTAAACAAACTATGATTCATGAGATCAATGTCCTTAGCTTATATCAGTCAAAAAAGTGGTCAACCATAGGTTTCATTCGCTTACAGCACTTCTTTTTTGATATCCTTTTACGTTTAATACCACGTGACCCCTTCTTCCGGCAGCCCTCTTCTTCTTCCCGCCACCACGCATTTTTCTCTTTGCATCTTTGATGATTTCGTCCCGTGTACGCTTTAAATGTTTTTTTAGAGCTTCTTTAGGTTTAGCCCCAGCCAATATGTCTTCTGCAGTGTTAAGACCTGATTGTAGCGCTTTCCTTCCGAGGTATCTGGCACCCCTCTTCAGCAAAGGAACAGCCGTACGTAGTATGGATGAAAAAATGGACCCAAGTCCACTACCGCGCTGGTATCTCACCCCTCGATAGACGGTGAAAGGCTTTCTATCCATTATAACTCAGTGCGTCGAAAGTGTAGCTTCACTGTTAAGCTCCCGTTACCGAATGGGAAGTTTTCACCCTCAATCGTTCTTATATATATTGAGATATTGGTTATTAAATTAGTTGCGACATTCACATAATGGGGTCTGTCATATGTAATACTCAAACTCCTTCCTCTATGGTTGGGGATGTGGGCAATGCGCAGCAGGCGTGCCTGGGTATCCCCAACAAACTGGTGCTCCACTATATTACTGTAAATATAGCACATGTCTGGGGACTGAGAGCTTTCAGCCAATTTCTCCATCTTCAATTGATACATTAATCTGGACAAGTCATGCTGTGCCTCGTGAAATGTGTCTCTTTGGATGGCTGCGCTATATCGTCCATTGGTTTAGAATTTTGAACACTCTTCGATCTTTAATACGTCTGTTAGTCTTTGATTTTAGGATTAGTGTATGTGCAGGGTTTCCTTTGTTTACGATTTCGTATACTAAATCATTCGTAAGGTTTGAGTTTCTTAAACTTACGTTTAAGTCTCTCACAACATCCTCGACCGAACCATAATGACCCGGTCCTAGTCTTACTTCTGTACTGTAATACCGTGCAACCTTAGTCCGAGCGATACGTATAGTTTCATCCATAGCTACCCCAGCTTTTTCACACTCGTCAATGTCTCTAAGAATCGTAAAAACGGATTCTTTATATTCAATATTTAAAAAGAGGGTGTCCAGCTGAATTCGCATATCCCCACCTCATACGAATCACGACCCAATTCAATGGGCCCGTGGAGTTCTGTTACAAAGTTGGCTAGTGTGTTGTTAGGGTGTACAGACAGGGACGAGGAGGACGGGAGTGTGACGTAGAAATGGTTAGGAGCCATGTTGCATACTATTTAAGCTTCATTATTGCATCAGCTTTTATATAGGTGTTGAAGCTTTCTGGGTACCCTAGCCATTTCACCAGGTACATTTTTCTCTTTCCTGAACCTTTGCTTCCTAAAATTTTCTCAATTTTAAACACATTTTTTCCTAAATTAAATGCAACTTTCTGCAATTCCTCGCGGTAAAAGCCTCCTGAGATTTCTTCCCCATTCAAATCTTCAATGTAATACATCATTATCTCACCTTTAGGTCTCATAGCCCTAACTTTAAAAATCTCACGTGTCCATCCTTGCTCAAAACCCTTTGCGAATTTATTCCCCGAACGCGACAGCCTTACATAATCATTGATTTTGAAGCGCGCAGAGTGTGGTGGTGGTGTTGGTGATCCATCTCTTCTCGGGAGCGTACCTCTTTCTAAAACTTCGTTAGGTGTTGTCCCAATCGTGCGATGGTGTGAGCGGTTGTAGGATGATGCCAATGATTCCAGAATGTCTAGAAATCTGTATGTGTTTTTATGTGTAAAATAGCGGTGCATGCGTTCCTTTATGGTACGTTGAACTCTTTCAGCTAAAGAAGCCTTATGTATAGAATTGGTTGTGTAATAGCTGATATTAAACTCTGTCAACATGTTCTGAAAAGCACGGCCTATAAATTCCTTCCCCATATCCGTACAAAAATAGCCAGGAACCCTGTTTTCTTTTAACATTAGCGTTTTGGTGGCTTTAGCAACTGTTTCAGGTGATTTATTTTTCAGAGGAACTAGCCACAGATATCTAGAGAATACGTCTATTATGAATAGAATGTAGCGGTAACCATCGTTATACACAGAATATCTTTGCATGTCTGTTAAATCTGCTTGCCAAATAGAATCAATCGAGGAAGCCGTTGTCTTGGCTGTTTTAAACCTTTTTCTCACAGGCTTATGAAGCGTATAAGCGTCCTGCTCCCGCAAAAATCTTTCAACATCTTTTTTTCCTACTCCGTAAACACTTCTGTACAGTCTATCTACGCCGCCGTAGGAGGCTGGGTTAGAAATGTCATAATAGCGTTTACTTAATACGTTAGCCATTTGCGTATTTTAGAGGCACGTGGGTAGGGTTGACCGTTGTTTAACCTCTTCTTTCTCCTCTTCAAAGGTGTTACCGCCGGGGGTGACGGCGTCTTCAATTGTGCCACATGCGTTGCATGTTCCAAGTCTTTTAACCTGTTCAGATTTCCTATCAACGTTTTAGGGACATTTATTTGTTGTAGTCTTGCTTTAATATGCTTCCATCCTGATGGTGATGGCCTATCCCACTTTCTCACCAGATCATGGACAATGTCTACGATATTCGACCCCTGTACCTTTGATCCTTCCACAATGATCTCGCCTGTATCGGTCCATTGTATGGCTGGGTCCTCATTCAATAGATTATAAAGACTTAAACCTTTACTCCTCAATGTATGTGGGAGGGTGCTTTTTAATACATGCTCGATATGTTGTGTGGCTGATCCCTTAATTTTTGGTTGGTCAGCTGTATCGTCGGTACAGATCCTATGTCGCCATGTCCATCGTCCCCCGTGCTGTGCCTAATAACCACAGGAATCTCTGTCGGGTTCTTATAATTTTCGTACTCGTGAAGAAATTTCTGCAGAGCTTCTTGGTATAAGATTCTTTTCTCATCAGGTGTTTTTTCACTGTTTAATAGGGCTAGCAATTCGCTTTCCATTCTTTTAAGTCTGCTTTTACGGGGATCTAGATCCGTGTCTGGATTCCTTTGCAGTGAAGCGTACACCTCGTGTGGAATCACTACCACTTTCTTCATTATATTAATCTAGTCAGTAAAGGACCCAAAACTGAAAATAAGATGGGGAGAAATGACCCTCCTGTTTGTACAATAATTCGTTTTTTCTTCGCTACAGTTTGACTTTTACGAGCGAGTGCACGTATTATGTTCTTGTAACGGCGTAGGCGAGCCTTCTGAGGGGTTTCATTGATACATTGCAATTTATAACGTTAAGACAGATTTCACAGATGCATTTTAAAAAGTCGGAGTCGATATTTTTAATAAACATCTGTTGCATTGCCCGGGGCAGTCGATGATAGATTTTTATTAATTCACGGTATTTCTTTAGTCTCTTTGTCATTCTGGAATATACACCGTTTCAGGCTCGTTTGGAAATATATTCGTTCTTAGAAGCACCCTAAACGTGTTTCGCGGATGAAGGTCGCAAAGCAAATATCCGTAACGCGTGCTTGTAGCTTCTTTATAAACTTCCAAAAACTCCTTACGCTGATTCGGGAACATTTGATTGGCTAATACCCCAATTTGTGATACATCTCTACGTTGTGCGAATAAGACTAGATATTGTGTATTTAACGACACATCGCGCATGTATCTATTTTTGAAAAATAGATTCTGATTGATGAAGAACACGCTTATGTTAAGATGGTGGGAGAATACTGTAAATGTCTCGGCAAACGTTTTATCCATCTCCAACATGAGATCGTCAATTACAATGACTGTATGTTCATTTCCCTTTAACGAATTAACGTCATATACGCCTTTGTGGAACAAAATATCATCTTGGTACTCGTTGAACACTGATTGATACGTCGAATAGCACCATATAACTTTATGCACAAATTTCGAGAACATCTCTCCCTTTTCTTTAATGATTTTAAGCATAAACACAGTTTTACCACATCCTGTAGGTCCAGATATAATACATGTGGATGGGCTCGTGAATCTGAATTTTTCTACAGAGTCCATTTCTAACACGTCACACTCCTAAGTGGATCATTTACAAAATATTACAAATTTTGAGTGCTGTTCCTTATATTTTGTTTTCTTCTCCCACAGAACCGTGAATGACGATGAGGTACAGCACCCCATCATCGACATTACGGATGACCCCGACGACAGTGTAGTTGTGATCACAGAATCCTCCCCTGCCAACGAACCCTCACCAGCGATACCGGTAGCACGTCCAAAGCGGAGGTATGATGAAGAGAACCCCACGTCAGGTATAAAGCGACCGAAATACGCGCCTGTTGTTAGCCAACCACCACCAGTAATAGATCCCCAACCCTCAACCTCTTACGCAACAATCCCCCAGCAGCACCTCCCGCTAATATATCCCCTTATTCATCCGCCACAGTTGCCCCCCGTTCTGTTGAGTCTACAATAATAGACTCCAGGCCCTCAACGTCTTACGCAACAAGCCCCCCAGCAGCACCTTCCGCTAATATATCCCCTTATTCATCCGCCACAGTTGCCCCCGTTCTGTTGAGGATGATATAACGTTTGAGTTGGTGCGCTCCGCAGCCCCCACCCCAGCCTTGACTAGAAATCGGTATAGAGTCAGGGTCGACCCTAGAGCCATGTATAGCAATGGAATTGAGCGCGGGCTACGCCGGGTTGTACAGCGTATTGTAGAGTTTGCTCTTCAGAACCGCGACGAGCGTGAAGTCAGGACGAGTCTGTCCTTCGGATTCGGGTCAGATGACGGTGATGTAGATGATTATTGGGTAGTAGTGCCATTTAGACGTTTGGCGGCTGAAGATGTAGAATATATATTAGGACGTATAATGCAAGCCGCCCAAAGTAGTATAGCCTTCAATATGGACAACTTCACGGTAAATATTGATCGTGTATTCCGTGTTGCGGGTCATAGTGCCATACCGTATACTCTTAACCTCAATTCTCAAGCTATTTATAGACGGCATATAAACGTCGATCGTGGTTGCGGCTTTATAGCAGTAGTCTTGGCTCGCATGTTTACTGTACAAAATACACGGGCTCAAAAATTTGGCTGCCTACGGTCGTGGAACGTGCCCGTAAACTAGCTGTAGACTGTGAACTTGAATTTGACTGTAATATGGGTCCTGAAGAGCTGAGAAGGTAGAACAGGAAATGAATGTTCGTATAGTTGTATTTGGGTTGGATGATCATCGTAGGACTGTGTATGTTTTTAAAAGCTGTGTGAGAGATCGTACAAGGCCCCTACTTATTTAGGTCTGTCAGGGGCAACGTATCTCCCCATCCGTAATATAAGGTGCCTTTACGCGAGTTATGACAAAAGTAGAAAATATGGGAGACATCATGATTTGTGTAAGGGGTGCCTCGAGTTTGCGGATGATATAGTAGACATTGTAAAGAATGTCACATGGTATGTGAACAGTGTAAAAGCACCAAATGTGAAAGCCGTGTAGTTGAAGCTGAGAAGAGAGACTGTGATGTGTGTAGACGCACATTCTTCAATAATAGCTGTTTGAGCTCCATAAATCAACTGGCACGTGCAGGAAAATGAGAATCTGTGAATGTGGTATGTTTCACACAATGGATAATTGGGGAAATTTAAGCACAAGTGTGACGAAATTCACTGTCCTACATGCCAGGAGGAGTATAAGGCGGATGGAGTAAAGCATGTATGTTATATGAAAGATGCTAAACCTAAAACAAACCCTGTATAACTGTATACTACGATATAGAAACATATACGAATGCTGAAACCAAAGAGGTAATTCCACATTTACTTGTGAGCCAGACTATCTGCGATGAATGTATGGAGATCGAATGTGACGAGTGCCCCAAATGCGGTAAACGGACAAACGTTTTTAAAACGAATGTCCACGATAGTCCTGTGAAACTATTTGTGTCCTATATTGTCAAGTTAGCCGACAAGTTCAAAAAATGACTGTGTATATTCTCGCCCATAACGGGCAAAGTTTGACACGCAGTTCCTTTATAAGGAGTTGCTTGAGCACGAATCCTCTGAGATATTTACAGGTGATCCATTGAAAAGAGGCAACAAATTAATACAGATGCAAATAAGAGGCAATGTACAATTTAAAGACACTTTATTTTCACACCTTGTAAATTAGCAAAGCTACCCAAGGTGATGGGGGTAGCAGCTGAAGTTTCCAAAGGATACTTCCCTTACACTTTCCTCACCAGCGAGACTTTAAACTACGTAGGCCCACCACCACCCAAACATTATTTTAACTATGACTGTATGAGTGTAGATGAACGTGAAGACTTTGATCGATACTACAACAGTTTTAATGAAAGTAACCTTATAATATAGCTGATGAATGTGAGCGTTATTGCGTGAATGATGTGCGCGTGCTTAGAGTATGTTTCCAGGCCTTTAGAAGGATGTACATAGGCCGTTTCAAATGCGATCCGCTGCAAGTCGCAACCACCATCGCGTCATTATGTTTTACGGTGTTCAAGAATAACTTCATGCCTAAAGCCACCTTAGCCATTATTCACCGAAACAAACCCCGCAGTTACGGACACAAGGCTATTTACTGGCTCATACACCTACAGCAACAGACAGGTGTATACATAAAGCACGCCCGCAACACGGGTGAAGTACCCATTAAGATTAATGGTCGTGTTTTTTGGGTTGATGGGTTAAGTGAAAACCGTGTCACTGGTGTGAAGACTGTGTACTCCTTTAACGGATGCTGGTGGCATGGATGCCCCCGTCCTGAGTGCGGAATCGCCGGAGATATCCACGGTAGATCTCCTGCCGACTGTCTTGCATGGACCCGCACCCGCGATCAACTTATAGGATCACAGTTCACTCACAAAGTCTTGTGGGCATGAATATGATGCACGGATGGAGACAGACGAGGTGTACCGTGAGGAAATAAACACGATCAAGCGTTCAATGGTGCTGGATCCTCTCAAATGTGGTGATAGCTTGTTTGGAGGACGTACAAATCCATTCAGACTATACTTTCCACCTACGGAGGGTGTGAAGCTCCATTACTACGATTTCTGTTCTTTATACCCATACGTGATGAAGAACAATCCGTACCCCGTGGGCGCTCCTGAGAAACTGGTGGGACCTAACCTGCCCTCCATCAATGAATTTTCAAGAAATTTGAATGATCGTTACTTTGGGCTCTCTTTCGTAGACGTACTCCCCCCACGCAATTTATGGATGCCAATCTTACCTGTCGTTATCGACCACAAGCTCATGTTTCCCTGTGCGTGAAGTGCGCGGAAGAGAATAACGGCGATTGTAACCATATACCCCACCAGCGTAAGATCAGAGGCGTATATACAAGTCCTGAGCTGGCCCTAGCCGTACGCCATGGGTATAGAATACTGAAGATACATGAGGTGTGGAGGTTTCAGAAGCTACCCAACCTTTTCACACCATATATAAACGCATTTTTGAAGGATAAGGTTGAGGCATCAGGGTATCCGCGAGGAGTTGATACCGAAGATGAAAAGTCTGCCTATATTCAACGTTACCGCGACCGCGAAGGTATACAACTTGATCGTGCCCAAATTGCAAAGAATCCTGGCAAGCGCTTTAGTGCAAAGTTGTGTCTAAACAGTCTATGGGAAAATTTGCACAGAATACCGGCAAAGGGAACATTCATTTGGCACAAAGTTATAGTGATGTCTGGGATTATGCCAATGCTCCCGATAAAGAGGTCATGGAGATCGTGAATGTAGGTAATACTTACATAATAAAGTACAACAACACTGAATTGGCCACAGATACCTCAAGGGTTACAAACATACCTGTGGCCAGCTTCACAACAGCCTACGCCCGTATAAAACTTTGGGGTCTATTGCATTCTCTTGGGCGGAGAGTATTGTATGCCGATACAGATAGCGTGATATTCACAGAGAGGGAGGGTGAATACATGCCCGCTATTGGGGAGTTCCTCGGCGAGCTCACTGATGAGATCAAGGATGAGTATGGGGACAACGCATACGCCGACTCTTTTGTCTCAACAGGACCTAAAACTTATGGGGTACGGGTGAGGGTGGGGAGGATATGAAATATATCGTGAAGGCAAAGGGTATTACGCTCAACCATGCGAATCGGCGGGTTGTTAACTTTGAATCGTTGAAGGATCTAGTGTGTTTGGACGATGATGAGGGCGAACGACCTCCCCAACTAACTGTAGGCACCCACAATTTTCGGGCGCAGAAGCTGGGGGCGTGAAGGAACTTAGGGGAACGAAGGTGTGCCGTAACACCTATAGGAAACGTTACCAGTTACCTGGTACCTATGATACCGTACCCTTTGGATACCATAACTTTGATGCGTCTATTGTTAACTTACTTATCACACGTATTTGTAATATGTATGTCTTGTATAATCTTGATGTATTTATTGTTAACTTATGTATTACACGTATTTGTAAATATATATAACTTGAATATCTCGTTTATTAAATCGTATTTGTAAATATATATATAACTTGAATATCTCGTTTATTAAATAAATCATGTTTCAATTAGCGTTTCACTTTCTCCTTTGTGTGTGTGTGTGTGTGTGTGTGCGCAGGTGAAAGTTCTAAGCTCCGCCCACTGTTGTTTGTGTGTGTGTGTGTGTGTGTGTTGTGTGTGCACAGGTGAAAGTTCTAAGCTCCGCCCACTGTAAGACCAGCAACGTGAGTCATGGTACTATCTGGGATTCCCTGTGTGGTCAGTTGACTGCAGTAAGCCCTTGAGATCAGACGTGTATTCGCCAGCGTAGAAGAAAATGGCTACCTTTAATATTGCTTGTACAACGTTTATGTAATGGTATTCAGCAAAGTGTGAAGATGTGGTGGATACCTAAAAACTTCCTATTCCCCCCTCCTATGCCTCTTTTAAAACCACATTGGATCGTGCGAAGGTGGTGGAAGATGTACAAATACTCTACGGATGTCCTGGTGAGACCGTTGCAGGCTTTCGTTGCACAGACGATGTGCTGAAGTATGCTGTAGAGCTAGACTTTATAAAGTCTCACATATACCGTGAAGTAAAAGAAACAACGCGTACAGAAGAGAAGCAGCAGATATGGATAATGAGTCTTGTGGATGGGCGGTGTGACAAGCGGTATTATGTCATGTTACACCATGTCGATTACTCATACCCTACGACTGAAAATGTGAATCTCGTCATCATGGACAATCTTAAGTATTTTTATCACTATATTAATGTATATCATGATGAGGTTCGTAGTGAGGTTGTGGCTAGTGCCCTGCGAGAGTTTTTAGCAGACTTTAGAGGCGAGTATCGTTTGCTGGGCAGAAAGGAAAACTATGAGCATGTGTTCCTCTCAAATAGTGCGCCGGAGTGTGAAGATGTTTAGGAGAGATAAAACATTATAAAATGTGCCTAGTTCGTGAAAATTATCCTGAGGGAAACTGTCTGGTGCGTATTCTGGTAGTGATAAAACGTTAAAACCGAAATTAATTCTTGCACCGGAAAAAAACACCTACCCAATATAATGGGGTACAACAATTCGCCGCACACGTTTCATTAGATTATGGTGCGACTCGCACCTCACGGATCATACGAGTTCGAACAAGCCCATTCACGTATCATCAGGGTGAGTCAACCGCCCATCGAACCGTTCCTGCCTACCTGCGTGCCTCACGCGGCTCATAGTTATCTCAGAGCTTGAACCGAGTGGACGTGCGCTCCTCGAATACGATGGAACTTCCTTTGAGCAGCATTCTCAACGCCTCGTACGACGTGTCCGTGACGAAATCGTTGCGCGTGTTCAGGCGTAAATCCGGTACCGTTAGCTATGTACTGGAAACGGAATGTAGACAAACAAACAAACGGAATGTTGTTTATTTAAGTGTCGAGGAGATGAATAGAATCTTCATGATAGTTGAGAAGTGGAGTGAAGATCGTTATAAAATACCTGCTAACGTAGGTACAAGACGAGAGCAGATTAGTGACGCACCCTCATACGCCGTTGTATGTACGTTGTGTATAAATAACGATCGGCCATGCATTGATATACGGCTGATGTGGAAGAATGCTTCTGATAATAACGCTCTTGTTCCTACGCGAAACCGTTTCATTCTCGACAGAATGTTTGAAATCGTCGGAGTCCGCAAGCTGAAACCTATATTAGACGCGCGTGTTACGGATATGCTTTATTCTGATACAGTACTTGAATACGTATACACCGCTCTGCTCGATGGGTTTACCGAGTGTAGGGCTGAACAAGGTGAGAATGGTCTAGAGCTGGACGTTTATTTAAAAAGTTTACTCTTTGAAGTATCATGAACTTTGGTACAAAGCAATTGATCGGTACAAGGCTGAGCTCACCTACACCGTTCACCCAGAAGAACTATTTCTTTATATAACGAGCAGTTGTCGTAATGACTTAGAAGATTATTTCAATTGCAGCTATGTTGAGTGAAGATGAGTTCACGATTGAAAAGCTCGGGTCGGTAGAAATAAACCCTCGATTGGAAAGGCGTGTTTATAAACTTGTGTTTAATAATGTAGCTAACGATGAACTCTTTGTGCGTGCTTTTGATTGTATTCTAGACGTACTTAAAGATGACTTACCAACCGGTTGTAAAGTGGGAACAAAAATAGTACTGAACGATATGAAAGCCCTTCATATCGAGTACAGGTTTCCCTATACTTTAAGCGGTGAAATATTATTAAACCGCGTATACTGCGTAATGCAGAGCAATAATGATGTAATTGTAGACTCGATTAAGTGCGAGTTTATTACTTTGAAAAAAAGTGAAATGTATTTATATATTTAACATATTTGTGTGTGTGTGTATATATATATATATATTTCAGTTATATTGATGATTACGATTTATTATGTTGCGCGGTAGAAGATAAAGTGTATGTATTTATTTATTTAGTTGTGTGTATATATTTTTGCTATTTTGATGATTATATTATTTCTTAGTTTTGATCATTCCAATGTATATTTATTTCTATATATCTCCATAATTGTGTGTGTTTGTATATATATATATATATTTCTCCTGTACTGTTATATTGAAGGATATATTTTTTGATTATATGCATATTCCTCGTTCATATTTCTTAAACTATTATTATTTTTAATTGATCATTCAAAATGTATATTTATTTTCTATATATTTATAATAAACAGAATGATGCAATGTTGTTTTACTTAACCTCTTTTGGACCACTGGGTCGAATTTGTACCGTTTCTCATACACGCACTCATAACTTAACCCTACAAAAACTTCAGGCGTTGAGGTTAATTCTTTTGGTTGTAAACAATTATATCATGTTACGCCTTCTAAACCTACTAGCGGAATTCTAAGCCAACTTTTAAGAATTAATTAAATAAATGGTACAATCTGGCAACTTAATAATGTATACCTGAACAATTAAAATTGTATCTGGCAACTCTCCATAATAATGTATACCTGAACAATTAAAATAAAAAGTGGTATCTGGCAACTCTCCATAATACTGTATACCTGAACAATTAAAGTGGTAGCTGACAACTCAACCTGAACAAGCCATTTACGCCTTCTAACCCAACTGGCTGATTAGGAGTCTATAAGACAACGGCCACTCGGCTGAAGTCTTATTATGCACTTGGCTCCTGACAACTTAATAATGTATACCTGAGCAATTAAAATGGTATCTGGCAACTCGCCCTAATAATGTATACCTGAACAATTAAAATAAAAAGTGGTATCTGGCAACTCAACCTGAACAAGCCACTTACGCCTTCTAAGCCAACTGGCTGATTAGGAGTCTATAAGACAACGCCTACTCAGCTGAAGTCTTATTATGCACTTGGCTCCTGCCAGGTGAACACCTCTCCTCCTTTCTCTCCTTCTCCTCTCTTTCTCTTGGGGGATAACGCCGCCTCCAAGTTTCATGACCCCTTGTTGCACCTGCAGCATCCCCCCACCCCCTTTGCAACATTGAGTTGTTGCATACCCCCGCCCCTTTGCAACATTGAGTTGTTGCATACCCCACCCCCTTTGCACCATTGAGTTGTTGCATGCCCCCACCCCCGTTTCATACCCCACCCCCTTTTGCAACATTTATCATTATATCTTGCAACATTCAACTTTCCTGCACTCTCCCTTTTTTCGGCTATACTACTAGTCTAGTCCAAAGAACATTCATATCCGTATTCAGTTTACTGCAATTTTCGTTAGTTTGTATGATATATAGGCCTATATATGCAGGACTGACAAAATTAAATAGATACCTTCGTTTTATCTATAGTTTTTTATTTCGTAATAAAAGTCAGTAAATAATAACAGATTCATTGAATGAATATATTTAGATTGGTGTTGCTTTCCCCTTTGAATTATCTAAAACTGGCTCACATTCTGACATTCCATTGATGAGCTTTGCCATTTCAGGGTCTTTTCAAAAAATTAACAGAGAGAGTTGGAAAATTAAGTTAATTATCTGTTAACATATTGTTCCGGGTTAACGTATAAGAACTAACTACTGTAAATGTAGGTTTACTGAAAAGAAAATTCAACTGGCATTTCCTTAACTGTCAGAGATGGCGCCTCGTGTTCAAATATTTTGGCTTGTAATCAAGTGACTTGTTTAAAGCTGAAAATTTCTAAAACGTTAATAAGTATTCTACTAAGAAAGACGTAAAAGCACCTCAATTGCCAAAAACCCGAATCTACAGTAACTCATAAAGACTCAATTGGAGGTTAACTTGCACAAGCTAGCTCAGAAATGAGGGAATGAAAGCATCTGTATCAAGCATACGCAATCGGTTTGGATCTCAGATTTTTTTCCGAATATTTCGTTTATAAATCCCAGTTATTTATCCTGAAAAGAGATACTAAACTCACGAATATCAATTCGGTTTTCGCTCGTGAAATATTTAAGAGTAAGACGGGGGAAAAACGAGGAACTATATAAAAGTTATGAGCTAATATACCCAAATTAGACAGGAAACTCAAAGAAACTCAAAGCCAAATGATTTTAGAATAATTATGTAAAACGATGCCAAATTTGAGAAATATACGATAAATGTAACATAAAAGTAACAAAGTTTGGAGCTATTGAAGAATAGGGACCCCAGCCTTCTTTAGTTAGGCTTATAAGGCAACTAACGAAAATATCACGACCTAACCTAACCAATCGTTAGGTTAACTGTACGCCCTTGACGATTGGTTAGGTTAGGTCATGATATTTTCGTTAGTTAGCCTTATAAAGCTAACTAAAGAAGGCTGGGGTCCCTATTCTTCAATAGCTCCCAAAGTTTTTACGTGGAAAAGATGTGAACACACGTGTAAAACAACATCAATATACCGTTAGAATGGGACTTTTCTTTTAAATATATATATATATATATATATATATTAGTGATGTAGCGGATGTCATTTTTTTCACATCCGCGGATGCGGATGCGGATGAGGATGTTTGATTTCAACATTCGCGGATGCGGATGTCTACATTTTCGTTATTTTTTAGGATATATTCGAGATTTGTTGTGTTTAACGTATATAATAAGTTATTATATAGAGAGAGGTGTAGCTATAATGTAGTATAATTGATTAATTGTACAATAATTGCTGTACTTTTCTCTGAACATATAAAATAATATCAAGCATCTAACTAATATAGAAATCAATTAGTGAATTCGTCTGCAAATAAATTCGTTATATTTTGTTGAGTTTCAGCCACAATTAGAAACCATAATTGTGCTACCAGGATGCGGGACGTGAACCCAACTCAAATGCACCCCACCGACCTCTTTCCCCAACCTCCACCCTTATAGAAAGAGATCTTTAATTAGCTTGATAACTATTTATATTAAGTTTAAAGTTTTATTAGGCATATTTATAAATGAATAATTAAAATAAAGTAAACTAAGATGTTCATCGTTTAATGTTCAAACTTAATTATAGGAAGGTTATGCTTAAGGAACATTAATTTTTCTGCCTTTTCTGCTGCCAGTCTGTTTCTCTTTTCATCATATATTAATCCAGCACTGCTAAATAATCTCTCGCTTGGTACGTTTGTTGGAGGACAGGCTAAATGTTTCCTTGCAAGTTTACTCAAGTATGGATAGATATTCTGCGTATTTTTCCACCAACTGATAGGATTGTCACATGCAGCCAGGCGTTTTTCTTGGTGATAGCTCTCGATCATTTTTACTACATCTTTTGACATCGCGTAGGTCTCGTCATTGCTGCTTGACTGAAGAAACTGAGAGACAGATTCTGTGATAGATTTGCTTGTTGAAGGTGTTGGTTCTGTCACTGAAACTTTTATTCTTTTGGTGGGTGGCGAAGCGACAGATTCAAGAGATTGAAGCTCTTCAACTGCTTTGCCAAGTGAGGATTTAACTCGTTCTAATGTACTAGGTGAAAATAACTTAGCTTTGTAACGTGGATCTAAGTAGGTTGCAAGAGAGTAACTTCATACAAGAACAGCCTCTCGTCTTGTCGCTTGCATCACTTTTGCGCACAATGAACTAGTTCTATTAATATAGTAGAATTTGATAATTTCCGCTTATTAATGACGTTTTATCTCAACGGTCCACATCCGCACGACATCCGCAGTCCAAAGTGCGGATGCGAGAAAATGTGCGGATGTTCCGCGGATGCGGATGCGGATGTGACCTACATCACTAATATATATATATATATATATATATATATATGGGATGAAGTTCCCAATTGAACACGTGAAATGAATAAATGATACAAACCCACAAGGAAAAAGAAAAATGATTCCAAGGCCTTTCGTGTATTCAGAAGTACACCTCGTCAGGGAATGAAGGGAGAAGACGAGATGACGAAAATATATACATATGTACAACGGGATAGAAAAGCAAAAAGATTAGCACATAATTAACAAGAGTTGATTAAAGGCAAAAGGTATTTTAACAGGATATTGTCAATTTTACACATTCGCGACTGTTATTGAAATGGATAAATGCACATTCTAGAACAGTGGTTCTTAACCTTTTTACTACCATGCCCCCTCTAGGAATTGGTCCTTCCCTCCAAGCCCCCCTTCAATCAAAATAACATTATCAATAACTTCTCAATATTAGCCCATGCTCTCGTTAAGAGAATAACAAATACAATTAGAGAAATTCCTGTTTCTAGGGGGGCGCGCCCCCCAGGTTAAGAACCACTGTTCTAGAATATTCCTTTCAATTATATCTGTGTTTTTAACGAGCGCTTTAGAACTATCCCACTTCATACTATGATTACATCTATACATATGGTTAAACAATGCATTAGAATTATTTGCTGTTCTCCACGCATATTTATGCTGTTTTACCCTAATATCTAACGTTTTTCCCGTTTGGCCTATATACACTGAGTTACATCGTGTACATCCGATCGAATATCCACAGCCAACCGCATCATCCGGACTATTTTTTATTCGGCGTGATTTAACAGTATTATTATACTTAAAGACTACGTTGATACCAATTGCTTTAAGTAAAGTCGGAAGATATTCAAAATCAACATGGTAAGGTAGGCTAAGGATATTTTTACGCTCAAATTCCTTTATAGTTACACTATTATAATACCTATTCTTGGCTTTCCTAAGGCAGTTATCTAAAAATGAAATAGGATAACATAATTTAGTACCAATATTCATGATATCGCAATATCGTATATATTTTCGTCATCTCGTCTTCTCCCTTCATTCTCTGACGAGGTGTACTTCTGAATACACGAAAGACCTTGGAATCATTTTTCTTTTTCCTTGTGGGTTTGCATCATTCATTCATTTCACGTGTTTAATTGTAAAATTCATCCATCCCATATATATATATATATATATATAATATATATATATATATATATATATATATGCGCCTCGGTGGTGTAGTGGTTGGCGTCGCTGACTACGAATTTATCGGCCCCCGGTTCGAGACCCGGTGACGACAGGCGGCGCGCAGCAAAACCCAGCTGTTCATCTTTTCACACAATAAAGAAAGTGGTTGGTAGATAAATAGGTACCGTGGGTGGCTTAATGGATGGTTAAGACGCTGGGCTGCTGGTGGGACGTGGTTCGGATTCCACGTTACACTGTAGGTCTAAGGTGGAGTGAAAAGCTTGACCTTCGTCAGAATGAACAATTCGGTCGGAAGCTAACCAAAGGTGTGTGTGTGTGTGTGACAAAGACATGTAAATGATCATGAATTTCACCTTACACATATTGATTATGATAACATACATTGTCGCTTCCAGTGGGATGAACACGCCTCCTCAGTACGTTCACCTGCTATATGCTTGGCAATGATATTGTGAGCTGCTCGCATCTTGAATGGTTGTATGGGTAGAGCAGTGTTTTGTATAAAACAGTGAAACCAGTTCTCAAACTTGAACTTAATTTGTTGTTGGCATCTTTCAATGGTTGATGATACATACATTCACATATATATATATATATATATATATTATATATATATATATATATAATATATATGAAAATTATTTCACGAAAGTAACACGTGAAAAATATTTATGATGAATAAAACCACGAAGGAAAGGAAACACAGAATGGTGCTCAAGCGCTTTCGTCTAATGACATCCTCAGGAACACTGAAGTACATAAAGAGTTACAGCCTATATAGAGGTTACAGAAAAAAAAATTAAAGGATTGTGGGAGGAGCATACAAATTTGTAAGGAAAACTATCGATTTTTAGCACAAGATCAAATGAATTGTTTCCAACTAATGTTATAGATAAAAAAAAAACTACCGATTTTTAGCACAAGATCAAATGAATTGTTTCCAACCAAAGTTATAAAAAAAAAAATACAAATTTATACTGGAAATCTGCCCGGGTTTTAGCACTCTGCCCTTCTTGTTTAAGGTTCGATGTATATAACAATAAATTGAAAAATAAAAGTTATTAGAGTAGCATACAAGTTTACCAAAGATTTAGCGTTCTACCCTTCTTATCTAAATCTGTTCTGAAGGAATTCAAAACAACAGGATCGAGTTGAAAAAGACCTTTGCTTATGTTGAAGTTATTTGTAAGTTGGATAATGGCAGACTCAAGAATATTTCTATTAACAATGTTGCTAGAGTGAAATAAAACTGAAACATTATTCCAATCAATACAGTGGGATAACTCTGACAAATGGACAAAAAGGGCACTGGACGACTGTCCTGTTCTAACGGAAAATTGATGCTGTTTTATAGGTGTGTTCAAATCCTTTCCCGTTTGACCTATGTAAAAGGAATCACATTGTTTACAACCAATTCTATAGATAATACCTGAATTATTGGTAGAGCTATTTTTTACTATGATATTTTTCACAATATTGTTATATGAAAATACTACATTAATATCCAAAAGTTTAAGTACATTAGCAATGCCTAAAAAGCCCGGGAAAAATGGAAGTACTAAAATATTTTTTGACAAAGTACGCGAGTTATTATTCACACGATAAAAAGTTCGTTTTGCCTTGTTGAGACAAGATTCCATAAACGCAGATGGATAACAGATCACTTCCAATACCGTTGATTTTTTCTAATTCGGCATCAATGTATTCCGGACTGGCGATCCTTCTCTGCCCTACCTTTACGGTCTTATTAAAACCCACAAACCTGGCAACCCTATGCGCCCTATTATTAGCTCGGTGGGCTCTATTACTTATAAACTCTCGAAATGGCTTGTCAAAGTCTTGTCCCCTATTCTCGGAACTATCTCTGATTCACATGTAAAAAATTCCATGGATCTTACTGAAATATTGAATAATGCACGTACTGAAACTAACGATAGATTGATCAGTTTTGACGTTTGTTCATTGTTTACCAAAGTGTCGATTGACGATATGCTTGACTTTCTCTCCCAAGAATTACATAAGTATGACCTGCCACTACCTTCACACACTGTTTTGGAACTTATTAAGCTTTGCATCAAAGACTGTAAATTCACTTTCAATAACGAGTATTATCAACAAGTTTTTGGATGGCCATGGGCAACCCCTTGTCGCCCCTCCTCTCCAATATTTATATGGAGTTTTTCGAAATTACTTAGAGTGCGAGAATCCTGGGGGTTGGCATCCCTTGGTTGCGGTACGTCGGCGATATTTTGTGTATCTGGCCCATGAATCGTGACCTGGATAACTTCCTCCTTCAGTTAAATGATCAAGTCCCCTCCATTAAGTTTACTTTAGAAGTGGAACAAGACAACTCAATCCCGTTTTTGGATGTGCGTGTACATAGGGAAAGCCCAGGTTTTAAGTTTAGTATCTATCTGAAAAAACAAACAATTTGTCGTACGTAAACTTTTACTCGGGACATGACACCCCCACTAAGAAGGCCATTTTTTCTTCAATGTTTCTCCGCGCCCTTAGGATCGCCAGTCCGGAATACATCGATGCCGAATTAGAAAAAAATCAACGGTATTAGAAGTGATCTGTGTTATCCATCTGCGTTTACGGAATCTTGTCTCAACAAGGCAAAACGAACTTTCTATCGTGTGAATAATAACACTCGTACTTTGTCAAAAAATATTTTAGTACTTCCATTTTTACCGGGCTTTTTAGGCATTGCTAATGTACTTAAACTTTTGGATATTAATGTAGTATTTTCATATAATATGTATATGTATAATATGTATACTAATTTATGAAACATAATTTGATAACACCCTGTGTATGTATATATATATATATGTGTGTCGCGCGTGTGCGCGGGCCACTGCCCGCTGGCGACTTTTAAGATGAATGCACTTTGGATAATCCAACGAAGGTGGTCCTTGTTGGTTAAGCTCGGCCTTAGCCGTAGAGCATCCGAGTAACAATAATGTGACAGTTTCTACCAAGTTCTTTTTTCCGAAGGAGTAAATGGAAACACTTCAATTCTCAATGGGAGTTTTCGTTCACTCAATGATTTTTATTACACAAAGTAGCTACAGAACGAGGAACTGAAGACTGAAAGCTCAGGCAGAGGTTTACAGGGAGAGAAGTGCAACCTCTGGTCACAATAGCTCAGGCAGGAATTTTTTTTAAAGGGGAGGAAGGTCGTCCTCCGGGGTAAGGCAGGAATTTAAAGGGAAAGAGGTGCAAACTCTTGTAACAATGACTCAGGCAGGAATTTAAGGCGAGGGGGCTCGGCCTCCTTGGGTAAAGGTTAAGGCAGGAATGATTTAATTTACAATACAAGAAATAAATAAGTCTAAATTTTGGGGGAGGCAGTTGAAGGTTAAGATCCCACTTTAACTGGAGAGCTAAAGAATTCTGACGTTAAGCATAATTTAAGCATACAACGAAATTTAGAAAGATAAAAAAAAATAACAAAAAATACTAATTTTTGTAAGGTATACACTTTTGGATGGCGACATAATGTCGGGGTACTGACATGTACCGAGTACATTAAGTACATTAATAACATCATATTAAATTATTACTGTAAATTACAATTTTAGCAAATTGTTAATTGACATATCTGATACTGAAGTAATCTAAATAGGTGATACAATTTATATAATGAAGGAGAGTTCTCCGTTGTTCTATAATTTAAAGGGGGTTAACAACAATGTTATATATTTATAGTTATCAATAATTACGCCAAATTATGTCAAATATTATTAGAAGAATGGTTGGTTATCATAGTTTGAAAGCCTAAAAGCCAGCGATGATGAAAACGGAGGAAAAAATACAGTGTACTTTCCATTGGAAGTACACGGACATTTATGATAACGTAACACATAAGTAGCATAGAATTTGAATGACAATTAGGCGGAAATTAGTAAGTACAAGTAATGAGAACGTGGATAACTATGTGACGTAAGGAGATAACGAACAAGTGGCCTGGCACGGAAACAATACAGTATATTATAATACCATAACATAACATAACATAATATCTTAACGTTATAAATTGGTAGTAGAAGAAAGAGAGAAGAGTTCGGATTGAGAGGCTCGTTTTTGGCGACGTCATCGGAATTCGAACATTTATATCAGCATTAACGAATATCTTGCGAGAGGTGAAATAATTAAGAGAAAAAGTAAAAAGCATACAGTACATGTGGACGTATTTACATGTACGTAATCATGAGCATCAAGGGACATGTACGACTGCACAAAGTATTGTCCACACATCGGTTGTCACACAATAGATTGTGTGCGTAATATAGACACGAGTAAACATGGACTGATAGGTTGATAGGGCATAAGTAGACAATAGGTAGATGAATGAATAAGTAATAAAATAAATAAAGGATAGCGGTCAAGAAAGATCATGGATGTATGAATGAGTATGGTTGAATAATATTTATATTGCATAACACCAGACAGGACACAACATATAAATAATGACTTATAGAGAGTGAAGTTTTTATTATTATTAAAGAATTTACCATACATTGAATAGGGAAGATATCCACTTATTAAACACGTAATTCAGTATTCAAGGTATTCAAGGAAATTAAGTTACTTTATGCCGTCATAGTAATTTGCTTTGTACGTACAGTATGTCATTATTGGGAGAAATTAAAGGAGACGAATTTGAGAGACACAGTTAAGGGACATTCGCTTCTCACAGCGAACTTCTAATGGCACAAACATGGATACTGCTCAACCATAGAAATGGTAGGCCGCATGGTTGTGACATATATATATCTATATAGGGTGGTCCAGAATTCTAGAATCATAGGCTAATAGATTTTGTTTTATGTTTCAGATAATCCTTTGTAATTGATTATGGCTGCCGAGTACACACTACAGGAAAAGGTAGAGCTAGTTCTTCTGCATGTAGGTGGATTAAGTGAACGGGAAGCATGCCAACAATTCCGTGAGAATCATCCAGATAAAGCTAAACCTATACGAGGAATGTTGTCGAAAGCATTAGCAAGATTAAGACAAACGAATAGTGTGGCTGATAAGCGCAGTGGTCGAAGAACTAGTACAGCTGAGGAATCAGAAGTACGTGTCCTGGCGAAGGTCACAGTTAGTCAGCATAGGTCGCCACGGAAAATATCACAAGAGTTGGGTACAAGTCATCAATCAGTTCTGCGAATACTAAAAAGGTACAAATTCCACCCATTCAAGGTCACACCCGTTCAAGAACTTTATGCAGACGACTGTGACAGACGAGTAGAATTCTGTGAATGGGTACTAACAAAATTAAACATCCAGCCGACATTAATGCAAGACATAATGTTCAGTAATGAAGCTGTTTCTCATCTTAGTTCTATGGTTAACCGGCAAAACTTCCGTTATTAGGCTGACAATAACCTCACTTGACACACGAAGCACATGTGCAAAACGATCCAAAAGTAATGGTATGGTGTGGAATTCATGGTGATACAATTGTAGGACCATACTTTTTCAATGCAAATGTAACAGGAGAAACATACGTGGAAATGTTAAATGAAGTGTTACTCCCATATCTTGATAATCTCTCTCTTGCTTCACGAATCCTCCTCCAGCAAAATGGAGCACTACCTCACTTCTCTTTATGTGCACGCAAATGGTTAAATAAAACATTACCTAATCGATGGATTGGTCGAAGAGGTCCAGTTGAATGGCCTCCGAGGTCTCCTGACCTCACACCCTTGCACTTTTTCCTATGGGGAGTCGGGGACATTGGAAGAGCACAGTTTACTGTGATCGACCACGAACAATTGAACAACTGAAAGACAGGATCATTCAAGAATTTAATAAGATAACTTCAGACATTCTACAAAATGTGCGACATAGCGTACAAACCCTATATAACATGTGCATCCAACGACAAAGCCTTCAGTTTTAGAATTTGCAAAAATTTCCTATAATTCCGGAATTCTCGACCACCCTGTGTATATATATATATATATATATATATATATATATACACACGGTATATATATATATATATATATATATATATATATATATATATATATATATATAATGAATTTCACAAATAAACACGTGAAATTAATAAAGTTACACATCCACAGGTAAAAGTAAAAAGCAGTTCGAAGTCCTTTCGTGTATTCAAACACCTCGGCAGGGAATGATTCCCTAACGAAGTGTCTAAACATACGAAAAGGCTTGGAATCACTTTATATTTTTACCTGTCATATGTAAAATACACACACACACACACACACACACATATATATATATATATATATATATTATATATATATATATATGACCAAAAGCACATTTTCGCTTGAAAAGCAAAATCAGTTAACTTTACTGTATTTTGAAGTGTCGACATTTCGGTAACACAATGGATGTCTTATCAAGAATGAAATATAGAAAAGCGACACTGCTGCTCTCCTTTCGAAAAACGTCTCCAAGTCTAAATAAATTGTAACTTTTCATATATATATATATATATATATATATATTGTTAAAATTCATTTTTATACTGTAATCATACAGCAATTTACAGTATTTACACAATTTAAAACGAATACAGACTTATTTTAAGTGATTGAATTAAATCTTACATACTTAAAAGAATCTTGAAGAAATTTCTGGATTTAAAAAAGTTTAAGAGAAGCAAATAGTGAGAATAATGGAGTTCACATTTTAGGAATTAAATATGCATTAGGTATAATGAACTAATTCAAATAAAGAATTTTTTCTTAAAACAGGAAAAAAATTTATATAATTTTTATGTATGTGACATTTGTATAATATATATATATATATATATATATATATACATTTTTGCTTTTTGCGATATTCCAAGTGGGTCGATTTTTCTGCCGCTCAGTATGTATATATATATAATATATATATATATATATATATATATATATATATATATATATATATATACATACTGAGCGGCAGAAAAATCGACCCACTTGGAATATCGCAAAAAGCAAAAATGTGGACAAACTTCTGTTTATAAAAGTTTTACAATTCTAAAATATAGTCTATGAGGCAACCAAATAACGAAACAAAATAACGTCAGCTGCGAACACACTAGCTGTAACGAATTTTCGACTTCTTTTAAGAATTCGACAGTCTGATATTCAGTTGCTCTTAGACTGCTAGTGCCACTTTTTTCTTCCACTAGTGGGAGTACGCATTTGCGTTTAGTAACAGATAGATTTCTAATTCTTTTGGGTTTCAGAATTGGACATTTACAATGGATTTGAGTGGTGCCGTGAATGTCGCAAGAGTCGTCACCCTAATTGAAGATGGTCGGAGCCAGCGTTACATCGCTGATGCGCTAGGAATTCCAAGAACAACGGTTCGACGTGTCTACCAACGTTATGCGGAGACAGGAGAGTACACCCGAACACCAGGATCTGGAAGATCGCTTTGCACATCTGCCCGTGACGATCGTTTCATCGTCTTGAGTGTTTTGCGAGATCGTCGTTTGACTGCACAAACGTCCGCAATGAGCTGGAAAGGTCTCAAGACGTCAGTGTATCGGAGCGAACCCTTAAAAGGAGACTTATGGAAAGTGGCTTACATGCTAGACGTCCAGCAATGGTCCCGGAATTGCTCCCACACCACCGCAATGCTCGTCTTGCTTTCTCTCGTGAGTATATCAATTGGACTATGGTTCAATGGGGACCTAGAGACCTTTCCAGCTCATTGTGGACGTTTGTGGCAGTCAAGCGACGATCTTGTAAAACACTCAAGACGATGAAACGGTCGTCACGGTTAGATGTGCAGCGCGATCTTCCGGGTCCTGGTCTTCGGGTGTATTCTCCTATCTCCACATAACGTTGGTAGACACGTCGAACCGTTGTTCTTGAGATTCCTAGCGCATCGGCGATGTAACCTGGCTCCGACCATCTTCAATTAAGGCGACGACTCTTGCGACGTTCACGGCACTCAAATCCATTGTAAATGTCCAATTCTGAAACCCAAAAGAATTAGAAGTCTATCTGTTACTAAACGCAAATGCCTACTCCCATTAGTGGAAGAAAAAGTGGCACTAGCAGTCTAAGAGCAACTGAATGTCAGACTGTCGAATTCTTAAAAGAAGTCGAAAATTCGTTACAGCTAGTGTGTTCGCAGCTGACGTTATTTTGTTTCGTTATTTGGTTGCCTCATAGAATATATTTTCGAATTTTAAAACTTTCATAAACAGAAGCTTGCCCACTTTTTTGCTTTTCGCGATATTTCAAGTGGGCCGATTTTTCTGCCGCTCAGTGTATATCAGTGTATATCAGAGAGAGAGAGAGAGAGAGAGAGAGAGAGAGAGAGAGAGAGTGGCGCAAAAGTCGCGTACCATTGAATAAATTACAGTTTCGCAGTATTGGAACATTAATTTGTAAAACGTTAACTTAAAAACACTCTGATTTGCTGTACACATGATGTTTGTTAATTGTTAGTGATTATTTGATGGTTGTCTACATATTCGTCACAGAAACACAGAGCCCAGAAACGTTCTATAAACATAGAGCAACTGAAGGGGAAAATAAAGTTGACTGTGCCTTGATCAGCGTCAGCGTGCTGACGAATGTTTAGACATTATGTGTAGAGCGAATCAGAAAGTGGAAATATGTCAAGTTAACCGAAAAACTAGTCAGATGAACAAACTTTGAACCTGTCAAATTTCTAGGACAGAGTTAGCCGGGAGTGGATACATTTCAGAAAAATAAACGCCTGTCAAACTCTGATATGATTTAATGTGTGTAAACCTTGTCGAAATATACATGTAAATTTTGGACAGGTCTGTATAAAAGTAGACACATTCTAGAAAAAAAAAAATCCGTCCAAAATTTGCCATGTTTCAATGTATCAAAATCGAATTTGAAATATAAACTTATAATTTTCTTCCATAGGCTCTTTTGCTCCGAGAATGGTTTAGGTCAGTTGAATTCAATCGAAGATTAACTAGAATTCATTAACATGAATGATTGTACGAACAGCATGGTTGAGAATCTTTTGTAGTTGTCCACTACGAGGAAGCTGTTTGGTGATTCAAAGGTGCTTTCACTTACAGTATAGGATGTTTAAAACTAAGGTAAAAGGCACAGTAAGTTGTTCACCAATCTTCGTAACAGGCTTCCATCGCTATACAAAGTAATTAATTCTATCTTTAAGATCCTGAGACAGTTCTTTGCCTTTGTCCATAGTGGACTGATGGTCAAACGGTATTCAACATTCACGTTTAACACTTTGACCAACGTAAAATACTCAAAAAGTTCACTTAGAAACTTTCCAGAAACTGAATTTTCTCAGAACGTTCCTCCGCTTGACCTCTCTACATTGGATTCTAACATTGAACTTAAACTTGTACGCAAGAGAATAAATAAATATTGAGAGACAACTTAAGATAGTGTTAACCATAACAAAAACTAGATTGGTATAATTTAGTTGGCGATATTACATTTATTAAATGAAAAACAAACACAACTAAATTTTATAAGGATTTCAAACGAACAAACACGATAATATACTGCTGTACTTAAACTTTTTTCGCAGAAGTGTGTATATATATATATATATATATATATATATATATTTTTTATGTAGGAAGGAAAGGACAAGGATGAACGCCCGCCAAAACGCCCCCCCCCCCCCCCCACTATATAAGAAGAGAGCCAAAATCAAGGTCTCTGAGCCTGTGATGCCATTTTATTATTTTTTTATATATATAAATTTTGAAAAAATTGTGTAGTGTTTAAAATGCATGTATGTGTAGCGAAAAAGAGAGGGAGAATTGTGTGTTTGAGAGCATGCCGGACTGTTCACAGAATAGATGAGAGAAAAAGATCAGCTAAAGAGGACGGTGACAGAAGAAACAGGAGTACCACTGCTCCCTCTCTTCTGCCTAACTTGTCCCAAGGAGTACTTTCCTGGTCGATTGGTGTCTACAGTCTCCTCTTGATATATATATATATATATATATATATATATATATATATATATATATATATATATATATATATAAGAGTGTTTGCGAAGATAGAAGGAGAAGAGGAAGTCCGAGAAGAAGATGGATGGACATGGTAAATGATTGTGTGAGGAAGCGTCGATTCGAGCTGGGTGATGGAGGAGAAGTGGTTGGAGCAGGTTGGATTTGAGGAGGAGGAGGTTTGTGAGAAGTGGTGCCCGGTAATTTCACTCCCGGTGAATTCACTCCGGAAAATTGACTCCCAGTAATTTCACTTCCAGTAATTTCACTTCCAGGTAATTTAACTTCTAGGTAATTTCACTTTGTAGTTTTAAATTTAAGTAGTTTAAATTTTAAAAATATTAGGTTAGGTTAGGTTAGGTTTACGTTAGTTTAGGTAAGGTTAGGTTAGGTTAGGTTTACGTTAGGTGAGGTTAGGTTAGGTTTACGTTAGGTTAGGTTAGGTTTACGTTAGGTAAGGTTAGGTTTACGTTTGGTAGGTAAGGTTAGGTTAGGCTTACGTTAAGTTAGGTTAGGCTTCATTTTTAATGGTGATTATAGATCAATAAAAGGAAAGTAAAGGCTGTGGCTTTGGGGCTTAAACCATTAAACCCTTATATTGAAACCAAAAAATATATCTATCTTCATAAATTGGCACAGGGAATGAATTTACCAGGAGTAAATTGCATGGGAAGTGAATTTACCGGGAGTGAATTTGCCGGAGCGAAAATACCGGGAGTCAATTTACCGGGAGTGAATTCGCCTGGAACCGTTAGAAGAACGTAAGTTCGGGACTTTGTCTCTTTTATTTTTGACAAAGCTTGGAAGCACCACCACGCTTGACGTACGAAGCGCAGCAGGTTTGGAGTTTTGCCATGTCCCAGGAGGAAAGGGGTGGGGGTCCACTAGGATACCGGTGCGAATAAATGTGTATGATTTATTTTCTACCTTTTCTCTTCTTCATTACCTTATGTATTTTATATCCGAGCTGTCTGTCTACCTTCTCACCCCGACTCATTTTGGAAATGAGATTTTCGATATAATATAAGATGACTTTGAAATCGCTGTTAAAAAATAAATAAACAACAAAACCTAACTTTGTTCTCGCCTCACGAACTTTCCACTTTAATACAATTAAAATTCCAAATCTAATTAACACGATTAGTTTTTGTTTTCTTTTTGTTCGATGAACTTCACGTCAGATATGTAATTTTGGGAAAAAAGTTCGCCTAGAAACATTAAATTTTTGAAACGCGTAAAGAATTAGTAATTGGTAAATTTTTGTTTTTTTCTTTGGATATTTTATTTGTTTTAGTAACATTAATAAAATGTCAGAAACGAAAGTCAGTTATTACCAATTAGTATTTTTTTTAGGCTTCTAGAAATTTTAGGTTTCTGACTTTTATCCGGAACTGTACAAATGTAAGCTTCACAATTATAATTACTTACTTATTTAATCGTAATTACTTTTAAATAAACATCGGCTCATTAAGTATATATATATATATATATATATATATATATATATATATATAAGTCGTGGGTGTTGAAATATGCACCATGTTGTATTAGCTTTTATCTTGTCGTAGTACAGTGGTGGCACTCACAGCTTCTATTCAAGAGGTTCTGAGTTCGAATCCTAGTGCGCGGGTAAATTTTGCTTTATGCAAAATCGAGTCTGATTTATGTATGACATTCCATATATATATACACAGTGTGTCCGAGAATTATCTGTACAATATTTGGCTGTTATTAAAAGTCAACCATGAAGTGTAGAAATTCCAGTTTTGTCCCATTTTACAGAGAATCTCATTAAGTTTTTTCTGATACCAAGTTTTGACAAGTTTTTTAGAAATTCCAGTGTGTCCGAACATTATCTGTACAATTTCATCTTTTAATAAAATTCTTGATAACACACGTAAAATTCTTAAACAAGATTATTTAGAATCTGTATTTTCAAAAGTTTATTTTATTAAAGTAACGTTGTTACAAACATTCGATATGTGCACCATTAGTGATTCGCAAAACATCCAATCGATACTCCAAATGTTGCCATGTACGCTGCAGCATATCCACATCAATTCGCTCAATAGCAGCTGTGATTCTTGCTTTTAAATCATCAATGTCTGTCACCCGCGTACATTTCTAAAAAACTTGTCAAAACGTCGTATGAGAAAAAACTTAATGAGATTCTCTGTAAAATGGGACAACACTGGAATTTCTACACTTCATGGTTGACTTTTAATAACAGCCAAAACTTGTACAGATAATTCTCGGACACCCTGTATATATATATATATATATATATATATATATACACACACAGACCGTGCATGGAACAAGGAACTCTTCTGGGAAAATTAAATCCACTATAGTCCGAATAAGTAATGGTAAATGACAAACACTATAGGTTTTTCTTTTTCATGATGTTAGCCCGACGTGGCCAAGAAAGTAGGCTTACTATAATTTATGAATTAAATTGAAATGAATAATTAGGGTCACCAGCTTGGCCGACAGCCAAACAAACAATATTTAATAAGGAGAGAAAAATTACTTTGTTGTTTTGTGTTTAATTAGGAAAATAAATCAATTATTTGTTCACAGTGATTAACAATTCAATAACGGTAGTTATGGTGATTAACAATTATATAATGGCATTTATACTATGCTAGAGATGACTGCGTATTAGCAATAAGAAATGGTTATACAGTCTAATTGTTAAGTAAGTACACTAATTCAGGTAGGCTAATGAGATATGCCGAGGTGAACACAGAATAAGTAATGAAGGTACGGTACAGTAGATGGATTAGGGCAGTGAAAATGAAATGCATAAATGAGCAAATAAACAAACGGATACAAATACAGTAAGATAATTGAATACAGTAAAATAATTGCACAGGCCTACCGCAGTCGTAATGAGAGAGTTAGTTTGCCGGTTGCTTGCGTATACTTTTGGGTATAGCCTATTCACGAGGCTGCGGTTACACTGTGTACGCTACGTGGGAATTGCTTAACACGAAGGCAAAGGTAAGCTTGTGGCTTGTAGCCTACTAGAAAGTTTACGGACCTGAGCTTCGAAGGATTGCTTCTGCAGGCGGACCGGCCTTACCGGCGAGAGAATGAGTATTAAGGGCCGGTAGAGACTTGTTGAAAACGGGGCCAACGGAAACGCCTGCAGCAGTGATGTTGCTTGTTGGAGGATGAAATTGTAGAGGGCCTTACTTGATGATAGACTTCGTGTATGCTCGACCGGAACCTTGAAGGAACAGTGGGCCGTTCTCCGGCGAAGGCCGGAGAGCGGGTGGCGTGACGAGTGGTACTCCTGACGAAGGTGCTGAGAGAGAGACGTAACGACCAAAACGAGAAAATAGCAGGTGAGAATGATTTGAGAAAGAAACTGCATTTTATAGTGCTTGGTGACGTCCTCTGGTGGTCGTTTCAGGAAACACCACAAAATCTGTGTTTCCTCTGTGGGCCTGTTTCATGCCCACGTGTATAGCCTTTGTTTTGATTCCCTGACTGATTGAGAACGGCGAGGAAAGGATTTCCGATCGGCCTCTACAAGTAGTCTCCTTTCAAAGACTGCACAGGAACGATACTAAGAAGAATTACCATTTCGTAGAGAAAACTGATGAGGTCACCCCGATTTCTGACGCCGGGCCTAGTATTTCGTGGGATTCCTGACGTAGGAGAGAGTGAAGGGTTGTCTCGGACTGGGGAGATGGTCAGAGGAGGCGCTGCTGTATTTGTGTGTGGGGGTCCACAGGAAGATGGAGTTGGGGTACGGTAGGAATGCGGAGCACGGAATACACGGTCTGTGTGTATCATAAAAAACCTCAGGAGACCATTCTGAGTTCAATCCCATATATATATATATATTATATATATATATTATATAATATATATATATTATATAATATATACAGGCAGTCCTCGTTATACGGAAAGGTTACGTTCCTGAAAAGTTGCCCGTAAACCGAATTTCCGTTAACGAACCCTATTTTCCAATTAAATCCCATTATATAATGGGAGATGCGTTCCTACGGAAGAGTTTTCCAACCCAAAACTGCTGATCGGTACTTGGTGGTAGTGTTGTGAGTCATGGAAAGGAAGTCAGAAGGTGGTTGACGAAGGGGCAGCACCTTCCTCTTCCACATCATCATCAGAGTGCTTCCTCTTGAAGGTGAAGGAGCAATGGGGGGTCGTCAGGTTCACTCTCTGACCCATCATCTTGGCGCGTGGTTGCCGTGGGTTGAGGTGATGATATTTGCGGGCGAAAAAATGATAATGTTGTCTGTTTTCCCCGCATCGTATTCTCTTTATGCAGCTGCTTGTAGTTACTGAGTAACTTTTGTAATCTAGCCATAAAAATCATCTAATCTTGCATTTTTTTTGCTTGTAGGGCATTTAATATAGTCTGTATTATTGCTCAGCAGTGAAATTTAATTTTTAACTTTTCCGAAAAAATTTCCGTAACTGCGGAATATTTGTCCGTATAACGAACCTCGGCACTAAAATAAAATTTCCGTAAGTGTGAAATTCCGTATAAAGGGGTTCCGTAAAAGGAGGACTACCTGTATATATATGGACAGGGCCGGTCTTAATGTAGGGCGAACCGGGACATTTGCCCGGTCCCCGCACTTAGGGGACCCTGCGCTTAGTATTAATTGAGTGGACTTGCTATACTTTCTATCGAGAGGGAAATTGCATCAAATTTGGATTATCACGATATGATAGCAGAGTTTGCTGCAAGGAAGCCGAGGAAGGTGAATTTCAGAAAATGAGCTGAATATAAATTATATAATATACAGTAACAGACTGCATAGCATTGTTCAATATGTATTTTGGATTGTAAAGCTTTTGATATTTACGATTGTATTTTGGATTAAATGTATTTTGGATTGTAAACCTTCTGTATGGTATTTTGAAGTTATTTATGAGACCTAAATTAGTGTTAAGAGTATTAAATAATGCTTTGTTAAGACAATGCTGTATAGGTCTAAATATTGACACCAAGTAAACGTGTAAACATGAAAATAAAATTGTATATATTAAATTTCTCTTTTATTTATTTTATTTTATTTAGTTGATATTTTTGAGGGAGCTCCGCACCCCCCTAAGACTGGCCCTGTATATGGAATATCATGCATAAATCAGACACAATTTTGCATAAAGCAAAATTTATCCCCGTCCCAGGATTCGAACCCAGAACCTCTTGAATAGAAGCCTGTGCTACGACAAGATAAAAGCTAACACAACATGATGCATATTTCAACATCCACGGCTTCTATTCAAGAGGGCTAATGTTCGAATCCAGGTGGAATAAATTATATATATACACTCGTGTGTGTGTGTGTATATATATACACACACACACACACAAATGTAACACCTATTTTAAAGAAAGGCGATAAAGGTGCGGCGGGAAATTATAGACCAATCAGTTTAACGTCTGTTGTAGGTAAGCTACTGGAATCAATAATTAAGGATCGTATATCGAACACTTAGAATTGCATAACTTGATTTGAAATACGCAGCACGGATTTAGGTGAAACAAATTTTGCTTAACTAATCTTTTAGAATTTTTTCAAAGCGTGGTTGAAGTTTACGAGAGTCATCGGGCGGTAGATGTAGTGTATTTAGATTTTCAAAAAGAGTTTGACACCGTACCGCACAAAAGACTCATTGAAAAAACTAAGGCTCATGGAATCAGGGGTGTAGTAATAAATTGGATAGAAGAGTGGTTGCGAGGTAGGAAACAGAGGGTGGTCGATGATGGAGCGGAGTCGTCTTGGGCTAATGTAGCGAGCGGCGTTCGTCAGGGTCCTGTATTTGACCCCTTGCTTTTTCTTATAATATTAACGATTTAGATGTCGGCCTAGTTAGTTCAGTTTCAAAGTTTGCGGATGAAACAAAGTTCGGTGGTAGGGCGATTAATGACGAAGATAGAGATAAAATCCAGGAAGATCTGAATAAAATCGTAGATTGGTCAGTCACATGGCAAATGAGATTTAACGTCGATAAGTGCAAACTTTTACTGTACATATAGGTTCGCGTAACGGTAATTTTGCGTATAGTATGTCAGGGAAAGAGTTGGCAATCGTAGAACAGGAAAAAGATTTAGGAGTTATAGTCACTGGTGATTTAAAAGTGGCGAAACAAAGTACAGCGGTGGTCAGTAAAGCGAACAAAGTGCTAGGTTTTATAGCTACGAATTTTGAGTACAAATCGGACGATATTATTGTTTCTCTTTATAAATCATTAGTTACACCCCATTTGGAGTACGCAATCCAATTTTGGAATCCGCATATGCGCAAAGATATAGGCAAAATCGAAAGAGTTCAAAGACGAGCAACTAAGATGATTCCGTCGCTTAGGTCGAAGTCGTACCAGAATAGGCTTAAGGAATTAAAATTGACTATACTCGAGACTAGGAGGCTAAGGGGTGATCTAATCCAGGTTTTTAAAATTATGAATGGGTTCAATAACGTAAATAAAGATAGCCTTTTCGAAATATCAGAATATAGTAGAACTAGAAATAACGGGTGTAAGCTGACAAGTAGAAGGTTCGAGACAGCAGTTGGCAAAAACTTCTTTACACATAGAACAGTAAATAGCTGGAAAAGTTTGCCGGTAGAAGTAATTAGTAGCACGTCTATAAACATGTTTAAAAATCGATTAGACGCATATGTTCTGCAGATCTACAGAAGCTAAGGCTAACAAAGACCCCTAAGATCCACTCTTAGGTTAGCCTCAGAGAAAGAAGAGAGTAGGGGGTTAAACGAAGAGAATAAGGGGTTAAGTAAGTAGCAAAACCTATCATTCGTGGGTTAACATTCATTCAGAAAGAGAGAGAAAGACTCACCATCATCATCCGCCGGCCACTGCCGACAAGTCTGAAAAATACTCGAAGAGAATAGGAAAGGGGTGAAAGATGAAAAGAAGTAAAATAAGAACGTTTACAAACCATGCAAACAGTCTTAACTCAAACACTGTCATACCACGCAAACTACAGACATGTAAGTAAAGAGAGGATAAGAAAAGAAAAAACGATATGAAGTGTATAACAAAAAGTGTGTTAGTTTACGCTCCGAGCTACATCTAAGTTCGTGTTAGTCTAATTTTTTTTTCAATAATTTTATTGCTGGCATATCACGCTGGCATGTCACAAGCTGGGATTAATCGTCAACAGACTCATTCTCGACCATTACCCCGAGAGCTCCTTTTGCTAGTTGTTTTATTATTTTAAACAACGTTAATATTTTTAAAATGCCTATCTAAATGGTTTTTAAACATATTAACGCTGGTAGAGTTCACGACGGACGCGGGAAGATTATTCCATTTATCAATTACTTTGTAAAAACGTTTTTAACGATGTTAGTAATGAAAAGTCTGCCACGTAATTTAAATCCGTTATTACGAGTATTGCTATTATCGAAAATGAAAAATTTGTCAAAATTTTAGTTATCGATTTTATTAACGATTTTGAAAACTTCAATAAGCTCCCCCTTAATCTCCTAGTTTCGAGTGAATGCAAGTCTAACTCTTTAATCCTATTTTCGTAAGACTTGTTGCCTAGTGACGGAATTAGTTTCGTGGCACGTCGCTGAACCCTTTCCAACCTATCAATATCCTCACGCAAATACGGGCACCAAAACTGAACGGCATATTCTAAGTGAAGCCTGACTAGGGACTTGTAAAGGGGCAATATAATATTCTTCGATTTAAATTTGAAATTACGCGCTATGAAACCTAACATCCTATTAGCTTTTGCGCAAGACTCCAGGCACTGGTTCTTAACTTTTAAATCCTTAGATACGCGTACGCCTAAATCTACCTTTTCGTCAACGCTCGCTAACTGTTTATCGTCCATCGTGTACGTGTAATTATTGTTACGAGAACCTATATGCAAAACTTTATATTTGTCTACATTAAATTGCATCTGCCACTTATCCGTCCACTCCATCATCCTATTTACATCGTCTTGGAGCCTATTTCTATCGTCCACGTTAAGAACTTTGCCGCCTATTTTAGTTCGTCCGCGAATTTTGACACGTTACTGGTCAAGCCTACATCTATGTCGTTAATGTAGATTAAGAATAGCAATGGGCCTAACACTGAACCCTGAGGGACACCGATACCTACATCCAACCACCCCGATTCCCTACTATTAACAACGACCATCTGTTTCCTGGCACGAAGCCACTCCTCTAACGAGTTAGCTACCTGACCACGTATACCGTGCGCTTTAACCTTCGCAATTAATCTTCTATGCGGAACTGTATCGAACGCCTTTTTAAAGTCTAAATAAATAACGTCAGCCGCTTTATGCCTATCGTATTCGCGCACTATTTCGTTATAAAACTCTAACAAATTAGTTAAACAAGATCCATGGCGTCGAAACCCATGCTGACTATTATAAACCGCGTCAGGGCCTGGAGCCTTGCTAACTTTTAGCTTATCGATATAACGCGCAATCTCACCCTCATAAACAGTTATTTCATTCAAAATAGTCTCGCTACTAAATGGAACGATATCATCCACGTCGGGGACATTATTTACGACTCTTCGGTAAAAACTGTCCCAAAAAACTTGTTAAAAATACCCGCCATCGCCTGAGCGTCGGAAGCCAAGGCGCCGTTAGCGTCCACTAGAGGGCTTATGTTATCTTTTATCGGCTTACGATTATTGACGGAGTCAAAATTTTTTTTAGATTATGTTCACTATTCGCAGCTATAAGTATCTCTAAATTACGCTTAGCATTCCTAACAGATCTTTTAACTTGACGTCTAAACTCGATATATCTTTTAAAGTTAGCTACCGTGCCATTGCGCTTATTAAGTCTATACGCTCTGTTACGCTCGTTTATGAACTCACCTATTTCCCTCGTCCACCACCATGATTTCTAGCGCGCTTGGGCCCCCGTGGAATAAACTCCCTTTCGATATTAAAAAAACTTTCTTTAAACGCCTCCCAATGAAAATTTGCGTCATTACCCATAATTATCCCAGTCCACTACTCTCATTCTGTCCGCAAAACTATCAAAATTAGCCCTACGAAAATCAGGGGCTTCTATTACGTTACTATCCTTACTGTTTTCTATCAATAGCTTAAACCTAATAATCTGGTGATCACTACATCCCAAACTCTCACCTACTTCTAAACCTTCGACTATATTTTCGTCGTTCATCGTTGGGTTAGTTTAAGGTAGTAAAATTAAGGCTTTTGTGGTTCGGAACCCACGTAAAATTGTAGGTCCCCTCCGTCACCACGGAGGACATGCGCAATACACAATTACAAACACAGTTAGGTAGACCAGCCATGAGTGGATCCTAGAGTCTTTGTTGGTCTGAAACATTATATATATATATATATATATATATATATATATATATATATATATATATTATATATATATACTGTATATATATATATATATATATATATATATATATATATATATATATATATATATATATATATATATGGTAATAACAAGGAGCTACAGAAAAAAGGATACAAAACTCTGTAAGCCAAACAGATAACACCAAATCCACAAGTCAGGGATCTTAGAGTAATAATGTCGTCGGATGCAGAATTCAGAGAGCTCTATAACATCAAAATTACAACGGCTAGAAAAATAATGGGAATCACCTGGAGGAGCTTCCGCAGCAGAAAAGCAAACATCATGCTCAAATTATGGAAGAGTCTAGTCCTACCAATAATTGAGTATTGCTGAGTACTCACAAGCCCATACAGAAAACGAGACATTGCGAACATTGAAGCGATACAAAGGACTTTTACGTCTAAGATAGAGGAAACGGAAAGTGAAGACTACTACTGGTGTCGACTACAATCCCTGGAACTCTACTCTCTGGAAAGAAGGCGCGAGCTGTACACAATAATATAAGTTACATATGGAAAATACTTGAGGGCTTTGTCTGTAACCTTCGAAATGAAATAGAAACAAACTGGAATGAGAGAAGAGGCAGATTTTGTACGGTCCCAGCTGCGGTGGGACAAGGGACCATGAAAACGAGAATGGAAAATAACCTCAGAATACGAGGCCCAAAGCTTTTCAATGTACTACCAAAAGAAGTGAGGAATCTCCAGCACACCGACCTGAATAACTTCAACAACCAGCTGGACAGATTCCTGAGCAAAGTTCCTGACCAGCCATGCGTGGCTGGCTACGAGGACAGGAGCAGATCAGACAGCAGTTCCCTCCTTCACCAAATCCCGCAAATGAGGCGGGATGCTGCAGAGTGGTCGACCGTAGGTCGATCCTGAACCGTCGTTCGAACTCACCTAAAGCTACCTAAAGTAAGCATATATATATATATTATATAATTATTTTCAATATATATATATATATAAAAACATGATTCATGTATAAACTAAGGTTAATTATTTTGAACATAACTTTTCGTTAAGCGAAAACTAGTTTTAAAACAAACGCTAATAAAGCCACCTTCGTTATTAGATTCTATAAAGTTTCGAAAACGTAAAAACATGAATGTAATCTTAATGCTTTTTTTTTTCGTTAGAAATAATATTTATTTTATTTTATTTTTTTTAATTTGTGAATCCATTTTTTTGGCAGTAATTACAAAAAAGGGAAGTCAGATAATAAAGCTTTGTTGGAGCAACTTTGAGGAACTTTTGATCCCTTAATAAGGGGATCAGAAAATCTGTTGTGAAGGTTAATGAAACTCCTATAAACGGAAGTTCGGTGAAAGACTAGGAAACAGAGAGAGAGAGAGAGAGAGAGAGAGAGAGAGAGAGAGAGAGAGAGAGAGAGAGATGATTTTATGATTATCTTTTTAGATTTGATTTTAAACCATCATTTAAACTGAACATTTAACCTTTTAAATAGTTAATTAAAAACCCGTAATTAATACTCCAGTTAATTTCTTTTATGAATAAAATTAATTAAGTAATCCACCTGTAATACAGGTGGATTTGGATCTTTCGGAATACGGCAAGAATTCATTATCAGTCATTAGCGTACAGCAAAAAAATTCAAGCTCAAAAGAATTACATAATGATCCTCGATTCACGGATGAGAGAGAGAGAGAGAGAGAGAGAGAGAGAGAACCAATCTCCGACAGGATCTACTCGGTAAATTTAATTAACAATTTGGAATTCGTTCCTAACGAATTTTCTTCTTTTCACGGAGCTAAAAACTTATGTTATTTACTCTATCCGAATTGCCGCATTCATTTTACCTGAATTGAATTTAAGTGTTTTGCGGTTTTTTACGGGGTTTTATTTTTAGTAATTGATTTGTAGGAATAAAGTCTAGGGTAGGGGTAGGGGTAGAAGGGGTTTTATAATTATTTTACATTGTAAAGGGTTGGTTTACTAAGGGGCTGTTCAAAAATTACGTAACGCTATTTTTGCTAAAACTTGACACCCATATTCCCCAGGAACGTCGTTCTGTAACGTTAGACCAGACACCCCCAAAGATGTTATGCAACACTTTCCACACCCCACACCCCACATGTTACGGAATGTTACAGGGGCGGGTGGGGGTGTTAGGTTTTAGCAAAAATAGCGTTACATAATTTTTGAACGGCGCCTAATCTTAGAATTGTGTTAGGAACAAATTTGAAATTTGTGGCGTTAGATTTCAAACCCACAGTTAGCTAGTTCTTTTTTATGGAATTTACTCACTTTGTTTAGATTGTAAATTCGTATGTATATGATAATGATAATGATAAGCTTTATTGGCAGGATATAAATCCCATAACGTAGTGCAATATTCTTGAAGGTGATAAGCGATAAGATAGTAGATCAAACAATAATATATGTTATTTAAAAACAAACAAACTAAAAATTATGACTAAAAGTGAGATAAAATATATATATATATATATATATATATATATATATGCTTTCACAAGAACGTGGAAAGATAAAATTACTTAGCAAAATGGCTTTGTCAAGTCAAGAGCGGAGTGATGATAATCAGATTTTGAGAAAAGAAACAATATTACAGTATAGTTCAGGCACGGATACAGGGGGAAGCGCAGGAATTTAGGATTTGTCATGCCGGTGTCATGTAAATGCCAGGCCAATATTATATAATATTATACAGTAATTTTGCTTCCCAATATTTAGGATACGATAAAAAAATGTTCGCTTTAATAAAGTAAAGGCATAAAAAGTAAATCATAACATGTTAAAATATTAGACTGAGAGTAAATTTATTAGAATTGTTGCGCTATATGGTCACACAAAGTAAAAAATGGATTTCGGAAGAATCGGTCACGCCACATCATTTGCCACAAGTACGAGTTGAGTAGCTCCCTTTTGCATCCTTTCATTTTCTTTATATATTTAATGTAGGTTAACTGAATGCCCGGTTAGGTCAACTGAATGCCCGGTTAGGTCAACTGTACGCCCTTGACGATTGGTTAAGTTAAGTTGTGATATTTTCGTCAAAACTAACGAAAATATCACGACTTAACCTAACCAATCATCAAGGGCGTACGACCTAACCGGGCATTCAGTTGACCTAACCGGGCATTCAGTTAAACTACATTAAATATATAAAGAATGCCCGGTTAGGGCATTTATAGCTTTGTTTACGGTCGGTAGGTTATCTCCTAGATTACGAACCTCTTTCTAACCAACCAACCTTTCTCTTTTTAACATATTGCTTCCCAGTGTTAATCACTTTAACATATTGCTTCCCAGAAGGGATCACTTTAACCCTTTAACGACGGATGGTACCTTAAGGTCCACCAGAAATAACAATATAAATTGTACTACAATGCCTCGTTTCTATAAATGTTTCTACATGTTTATATAGATATTATTTAATTGTCGAGAAAGGAACCCAAAATGTGTATCATTTCAGTGACTAGTTACTAAAATATTTAGTTTTGAATAACAATAAAACCTATACGTTCTGGTAACAAGAGTGACTGCATATGCTGCGGACTCATCCTTAAAGGGTTAACATATTGCTTTCCGAGTGCTTTGGGAAGCAATATGTTAAAGTGATCCCAAAAATCATAGGACTTATAAGGACAAATTTGTTCAAATTTTTAATTTATTCACAACAACAATTAAATGACATAATGACAAATTAATCATCAATATAATTCCCTTTTTTTTCTATAACTTCCTCCCACCTGTAGAAAAGTTCTTTTATGCCACTTTCGAGTTAAAAAAAGCGATCACTTCGTTTTCGATAGCTTTCTTGGATTGCAACTTTTTTCCATCTTGGTGGTGTTGCAGATTTCTGCATAAATGGTAGTCTGAAGGTGCGATGTCCGGAGAATAAGGTGGATGAGGCATTTTTTCCCAACCAAATGCCTCCAATTAGGCAGTGGTGATTCGAGCAGTATGAGGGCGCGCGTTATCCTGGTGGAATAGAACACCTCTGCGATTAATTAATGCAGGACGTTTTTCTTGTAATGGCATCTTCAATCGTTGGAGTTGTTGGCAGGAGACTTCAGCTGTGATTGTTTGGTTATCTGGCAGAAGCTCAAAATGAATAATTCCTTGCATATCCCACCAAACGCATATCAAAATTTTCTTTGGATGGGGTCCATTCCTTGGCTGAAGTTCAGGCTTTGTTTCACGGTTGAGCCACTGATGTCGACTTAATATTGTTATAGAGGACCCATTTTTCATCCCCAGTGACGATCCGATTCAAAAACGGTGCCTGCAGTTGCCGAGAATACAGTGATGTGCAAATATCGATTCGATGTTGAAGATTCGCTTGTGACAAATCATGCGGAACCCATTTTCCAACCTTCACTACTTTTCCTAACAGCTTCAAATGACAATGAATGGTCATATGGCTAACGCCGAGTTGCAGGCCAAGTTTTCTTACAGTTACCGTTGGGTTTTCTTCCACTGTTGCTTTCAGCAACTTCAACTCTTCATTTAATTCATTTAGTCGTCCTGTTCGTTGATAATCTTTCAGACTAAAGTCTCCATTTCTGAACTTCTCAAACCATCTCCTACACATCCATTCGCTCACATCATTATTTCCATAAATCTTTGAATGTTTTCTGCGGATTCACTAGTATTAGATCCTTTATGGAACTCATACAGCATCACATGTCGAATATGCTCTTTCGTGGGCTCCATGTTTTTTCAATTACTGTAATATCGTAGGGGTGGCGTTGTAACTATGAAAAACACCAGAGAAAATATTCATTAGCCTAATCCTACACTAGCCTAAGCCTACACTAGCCTAAGTCATTCTGTATCATTCCGTATCGTGATAAAACCTGTGCGAACCAAAAATTATAGGACTTATAAGGACAAATTTGTTCAAATTTTTAATTTATTCACAACAACAATTAAATGACATAATGACAAATTAATCATCAATATAATTCCCTTTTTTTTCTATAACTTCCTCCCACCTGTAGAAAAGTTCTTTTATGCCACTTTCGAGTTAAAAAAAGCGATCACTTCGTTTTCGATAGCTTTCTTGGATTGCAACTTTTTTCCATCTTGGTGGTGTTGCAGATTTCTGCATAAATGGTAGTCTGAAGGTGCGATGTCCGGAGAATAAGGTGGATGAGGCATTTTTTCCCAACCAAATGCCTCCAATTAGGCAGTGGTGATTCGAGCAGTATGAGGGCGCGCGTTATCCTGGTGGAATAGAACACCTCTGCGATTAATTAATGCAGGACGTTTTTCTTGTAATGGCATCTTCAATCGTTGGAGTTGTTGGCAGGAGACTTCAGCTGTGATTGTTTGGTTATCTGGCAGAAGCTCAAAATGAATAATTCCTTGCATATCCCACCAAACGCATATCAAAATTTTCTTTGGATGGGGTCCATTCCTTGGCTGAAGTTCAGGCTTTGTTTCACGGTTGAGCCACTGATGTCGACTTAATATTGTTATAGAGGACCCATTTTTCATCCCCAGTGACGATCCGATTCAAAAACGGTGCCTGCAGTTGCCGAGAATACAGTGATGTGCAAATATCGATTCGATGTTGAAGATTCGCTTGTGACAAATCATGCGGAACCCATTTTCCAACCTTCACTACTTTTCCTAACAGCTTCAAATGACAATGAATGGTCATATGGCTAACGCCGAGTTGCAGGCCAAGTTTTCTTACAGTTACCGTTGGGTTTTCTTCCACTGTTGCTTTCAGCAACTTCAACTCTTCATTTAATTCATTTAGTCGTCCTGTTCGTTGATAATCTTTCAGACTAAAGTCTCCATTTCTGAACTTCTCAAACCATCTCCTACACATCCATTCGCTCACATCATTATTTCCATAAATCTTTGAATGTTTTCTGCGGATTCACTAGTATTAGATCCTTTATGGAACTCATACAGCATCACATGTCGAATATGCTCTTTCGTGGGCTCCATGTTTTTTCAATTACTGTAATATCGTAGGGGTGGCGTTGTAACTATGAAAAACACCAGAGAAAATATTCATTAGCCTAATCCTACACTAGCCTAAGCCTACACTAGCCTAAGTCATTCTGTATCATTCCGTATCGTGATAAAACCTGTGCGAACCAAAAATTATAGGACTTATAAGGACAAATTTGTTCAAATTTTTAATTTATTCACAACAACAATTAAATGACATAATGACAAATTAATCATCAATATAATTCCCTTTTTTTTCTATAACTTCCTCCCACCTGTAGAAAAGTTCTTTTATGCCACTTTCGAGTTAAAAAAAGCGATCACTTCGTTTTCGATAGCTTTCTTGGATTGCAACTTTTTTCCATCTTGGTGGTGTTGCAGATTTCTGCATAAATGGTAGTCTGAAGGTGCGATGTCCGGAGAATAAGGTGGATGAGGCATTTTTTCCCAACCAAATGCCTCCAATTAGGCAGTGGTGATTCGAGCAGTATGAGGGCGCGCGTTATCCTGGTGGAATAGAACACCTCTGCGATTAATTAATGCAGGACGTTTTTCTTGTAATGGCATCTTCAATCGTTGGAGTTGTTGGCAGGAGACTTCAGCTGTGATTGTTTGGTTATCTGGCAGAAGCTCAAAATGAATAATTCCTTGCATATCCCACCAAACGCATATCAAAATTTTCTTTGGATGGGGTCCATTCCTTGGCTGAAGTTCAGGCTTTGTTTCACGGTTGAGCCACTGATGTCGACTTAATATTGTTATAGAGGACCCATTTTTCATCCCCAGTGACGATCCGATTCAAAAACGGTGCCTGCAGTTGCCGAGAATACAGTGATGTGCAAATATCGATTCGATGTTGAAGATTCGCTTGTGACAAATCATGCGGAACCCATTTTCCAACCTTCACTACTTTTCCTAACAGCTTCAAATGACAATGAATGGTCATATGGCTAACGCCGAGTTGCAGGCCAAGTTTTCTTACAGTTACCGTTGGGTTTTCTTCCACTGTTGCTTTCAGCAACTTCAACTCTTCATTTAATTCATTTAGTCGTCCTGTTCGTTGATAATCTTTCAGACTAAAGTCTCCATTTCTGAACTTCTCAAACCATCTCCTACACATCCATTCGCTCACATCATTATTTCCATAAATCTTTGAATGTTTTCTGCGGATTCACTAGTATTAGATCCTTTATGGAACTCATACAGCATCACATGTCGAATATGCTCTTTCGTGGGCTCCATGTTTTTTCAATTACTGTAATATCGTAGGGGTGGCGTTGTAACTATGAAAAACACCAGAGAAAATATTCATTAGCCTAATCCTACACTAGCCTAAGCCTACACTAGCCTAAGTCATTCTGTATCATTCCGTATCGTGATAAAACCTGTGCGAACCAAAAATTATAGGACTTATAAGGACAAATTTGTTCAAATTTTTAATTTATTCACAACAACAATTAAATGACATAATGACAAATTAATCATCAATATAATTCCCTTTTTTTCTATAACTTCCTCCCACCTGTAGAAAAGTTCTTTTATGCCACTTTCGAGTTAAAAAAAGCGATCACTTCGTTTTCGATAGCTTTCTTGGATTGCAACTTTTTTCCATCTTGGTGGTGTTGCAGATTTCTGCATAAATGGTAGTCTGAAGGTGCGATGTCCGGAGAATAAGGTGGATGAGGCATTTTTTCCCAACCAAATGCCTCCAATTAGGCAGTGGTGATTCGAGCAGTATGAGGGCGCGCGTTATCCTGGTGGAATAGAACACCTCTGCGATTAATTAATGCAGGACGTTTTTCTTGTAATGGCATCTTCAATCGTTGGAGTTGTTGGCAGGAGACTTCAGCTGTGATTGTTTGGTTATCTGGCAGAAGCTCAAAATGAATAATTCCTTGCATATCCCACCAAACGCATATCAAAATTTTCTTTGGATGGGGTCCATTCCTTGGCTGAAGTTCAGGCTTTGTTTCACGGTTGAGCCACTGATGTCGACTTAATATTGTTATAGAGGACCCATTTTTCATCCCCAGTGACGATCCGATTCAAAAACGGTGCCTGCAGTTGCCGAGAATACAGTGATGTGCAAATATCGATTCGATGTTGAAGATTCGCTTGTGACAAATCATGCGGAACCCATTTTCCAACCTTCACTACTTTTCCTAACAGCTTCAAATGACAATGAATGGTCATATGGCTAACGCCGAGTTGCAGGCCAAGTTTTCTTACAGTTACCGTTGGGTTTTCTTCCACTGTTGCTTTCAGCAACTTCAACTCTTCATTTAATTCATTTAGTCGTCCTGTTCGTTGATAATCTTTCAGACTAAAGTCTCCATTTCTGAACTTCTCAAACCATCTCCTACACATCCATTCGCTCACATCATTATTTCCATAAATCTTTGAATGTTTTCTGCGGATTCACTAGTATTAGATCCTTTATGGAACTCATACAGCATCACATGTCGAATATGCTCTTTCGTGGGCTCCATGTTTTTTCAATTACTGTAATATCGTAGGGGTGGCGTTGTAACTATGAAAAACACCAGAGAAAATATTCATTAGCCTAATCCTACACTAGCCTAAGCCTACACTAGCCTAAGTCATTCTGTATCATTCCGTATCGTGATAAAACCTGTGCGAACCTGTCACCGCGTGTATTTTGCAACATTTCTAAAACTATTTCACATTATCTTGAGGTTATTCTATTACACTGGTCAACACTCATTTTATTGCCAATCATATTAGAGTGATTTTGGGGTAACTTTGTGGTGCTGATTCCGAATATGACATCGGTTTTGCTAGATTGGCTCTAATTTATGAGATAATTGGTACCCCATTGAAACGCGTAAAAATGCAAAAAATTTAATGTTCAGGCGGAGCCTACTTACAAATCGCATTGAAATTGTCTCAAATCATACAAAAGTAAACACATGAAATACATAATGGCATTTTATTCGGTCTCACCATCTAGAATGTTCCGGTAGTTTCCCATATGCACGCGTTATGGTTACGTTTCCTATTAATTGAGGGTATTCATTATCACAAGAACTAGAGCCAAATAGGAAAAACTACTTTCATTTTGGAATTCAGCAACCCCAAAATACACTAAATTCGTACGAATTTCCTTGGCAACGAAAAAAAAAGTTTTTTTTGTTGACCTGTGTTATCTGTCGTCCATTTTCTAATCGACCAGAATTTATGTTACAACCTGATACATACCACGATGGCTGAATTGAAGGACAATATAGTATACTAGTACACTGAAATAGTACACTATTTTGTTATTTAAATCAAGCTAAATCAGGATATATATATATATATATATATATATATATATATTATATATATATATATATATATATATATATACAGGGTGTCTCAAAAGTCACTATCTATTTTGAAAAATAATGGGAATTACGAAAAACTGGTTTAAGACATGAAAAATATATTTATTTCAAAGTAAGTGCCACAAAGAATTAGTGCTATTTATTTATCTGTCTCCACATGGCGACCATCAATGTCTCTACAGAGCTCAAAGCGATAAGTTGTTTCCCGGAACACACTTTCCAGTATTTGAGGTGTTATTTTCTGAACTGCATCGGTAATACGATTTCGAAGTTCGGCTACATCACTAATTCTTCTACCAGTGTACACCTTAGACTTAATGAAACCCCAGGCGAAAAAATAATGGTGTTAAATCGGGTGAACGTGCTGCCCATGGTTGTGTTCCTCCACGACCAATCCAGCGACCGGGGAAGCGTCTGTCAAGATAATCACGTACAATTATTGCATAATGGCACGGTGCTCCATCCTGCTGAAAAACTACTGTGTCAAGAATGCCATCCGTAAGAAGTTGAGGTTCGAGGAATTGTTCAAGCATGTCAAGATAAATTTATAAATTACACAAAATTCGAAATAAACCAATTAACTTTTTTAAATACACAAATTTACACCAGAAGTACATATCTTTATGCCAGCATATATATATTTCGGTGACATTAGATGTTTTTTTAAAAAATGCTATGCTGGCATAAAGATATGTACTTCTGGTGTAAATTTGTGTATTTAAAAAAGTTAATTGGTTTATTTCGAATTTTGTGTAATTTATAAATTTATCTTGACATGCTTGAACAATTCCTCGAACCTCAACTTCTTACGGATGGCATTCTTGACACAGTAGTTTTTCAGCAGGATGGAGCACCGTGCCATTATGCAATAATTGTACGTGATTATCTTGACAGACGCTTCCCCGGTCGCTGGATTGGTCGTGGAGGAACACAACCATGGGCAGCACGTTCACCCGATTTAACACCATTAGATTTTTTCGCCTGGGGTTTCATTAAGTCTAAGGTGTACACTGGTAGAAGAATTAGTGATGTAGCCGAACTTCGAAATCGTATTACCGATGCAGTTCAGAAAATAACACCTCAAATACTGGAAAGTGTGTTCCGGGAAACAACTTATCGCTTTGAGCTCTGTAGAGACATTGATGGTCGCCATGTGGAGACAGATAAATAAATAGCACTAATTCTTTGTGGCACTTACTTTGAAATAAATATATTTTTCATGTCTTAAACCAGTTTTTCGTAATTCCCATTATTTTTCAAAATAGATAGTGACTTTTGAGACACCCTGTATATATATATATATATATATATATATATATATATATATATATATATATATATATATATATATATATCCTGATTTAGCTTGATTTAAATAACAAAATAGTGTACTATTTCAGTGTACTAGTATACTATATTGTCCTTCAATTCAGCCATCGTGGTATGTATCAGGTTGTAACATAAATTCTGGTCGATTAGAAAATGGACGACAGATAACACAGGTCAACAAAAAAAACTTTTTTTTTTCGTTGCCAAGGAAATTCGTACGAATTTAGTGTATTTTGGGGTTGCTGAATTCCAAAATGAAAGTAGTTTTTCCTATTTGGCTCTAGTTCTTGTGATAATGAATACCCTCAATTAATAGGAAACGTAACCATAACGCGTGCATATGGGAAACTACCGGAACATTCTAGATGGTGAGACCGAATAAAATGCCATTATGTATTTCATGTGTTTACTTTTGTATGATTTGAGACAATTTCAATGCGATTTGTAAGTAGGCTCCGCCTGAACATTAAATTTTTTGCATTTTTACGCGTTTCAATGGGGTACCAATTATCTCATAAATTAGAGCCAATCTAGCAAAACCGATGTCATATTCGGAATCAGCACCACAAAGTTACCCCAAAATATATACACACACAGTGTTGGGCACTAAAGCGTTAATCCGATAACAGTTAATTAACGAAGTTAACTTTTTTAACGGACTATTAACGGAAGTTAATTTCCATTTATCGTTATCGGACCAGTTAACTTCCGATAACTCGATATTTAGTCTGTTAAAGTCCGTTAACACGTTAACTGCGAGGAATCATTCACGGAAGATCACCGCTCCGCGAATGAATTCAAACCGCCATAACTTCAGTCTGCCAATTCCGTCCTCTGCCGCAGTGGAACGGCTCTTCTCTCTCGGCAAGGACATCCTGAGGCCCAAGAGGTCAAGACTGGCAGTTGGGCCTAACTTTGAGAAGTTGGTCTTTCTGAAGGGCAACCAGCACATTGTGTCATAGTCTTTAATAAATGTGCCTAAAATTTAATTTTACCTTAGTTCCCGCCATAATAATTCTCTGGTAAATTAAAATTTAGTTAATGGTTAGTGGTTACAAGGGTTTCAAAACATGTAATCAGTACATTTTTTATTAAAAATAAAAAAAAAGTTATTAAGCAAAAAATTTGCAAAACTTGATAAAAATACAGTTAAATACCTATTTATTGTTGGATTTTGCATAAATAAACATTTTCTATGGGTTTTAAAGCCTTTTTCCTTGATTTTTTTAAATGTTAGTAAATAAATAGTTATCGTTAACGGATTATCGTTAACTCCCGTTAACTTTGTAGTAAAATTATCGGATTATCGTTATCGGAGTTAAAAATTGGGGTTAACGGATTATCGTTATCGAAGTTAACTTTTTGGTTAACGGTGCCCACCACTGTATATATATATATATATATATATATATACACACACACACAATATATATATATATATACACACACACGCACATATATATATATACACATACATATATATAATCAAACTAATGGAACAGACTGTAATTAGAAGTTTTAAAAAATGTAAAATTAAAAAGTTGATTTTTATTTTTTTAACCTTTTTTAATCAAAGTTCTATTAAGAATTTTTCTTTTTTAACTTTTTCTCAAAACTTTTATTCAGTTTTGTTAATTAAGAAGAGTAGTATGCCCGCAAAATGTTAGAGTGCATATGCAATTGCAATGCTGATAAAATGAGTGCCAGTGCCAACCCCCAGGGTTTCCCCAAAAGGGGGAATCCCCCCAGTAGCTGTGGGTGTCCATCTAACCTCTTTGGGGAGGAGGTGGGACGGTCTCACCCCACAAAGGGGTATACCTAACCTGAGAGAGAGAGAGAGAGAGAGAGAGAGCGGAAGACAGAGCATCCTACACCTGGAAGATCCAGATGCATAATGGGAGCTCAGGGTACCATCACTTGGCTTAGAACTCGAAATCCGCCAGTTGGCTTAATCAGCAAGTTCGCGAACACAAACGCACATACACTCGCCAACTATATATACGCCCATTGATCCCCTATTATCACACATATATATATAAACAGATGCATGTAAAGCCCCAATAACAAAATATATACGAGCATGCCGAATAACTACCACACAAAAAGAACACCCACCCACCACCACAACACCAAAACCAGCACCACAACCACCATTCGTCTATGTATAGCTTACCATCACCTAACCAAACCCATCTTACGGCTTTTACTTACCAGCTCCTGATAGACCGACAAGGTCTCTAAATACGACCCAATTAAAACAAATACGTTTATGGGGTCAGGGAGTAGACCGACAAGGTCTCTAAATACGGCCCAATAGCAGACCTATTAAGCATAAACAAATACGTTTATGGGGTCAGGAGGTAGACAGACAAGGTCTCAAAAAAAGTGCGACGCTAATAGTTTTTATATTAAGCTTCTCATGGTGGAACACCACAAGGGCAATTTGACGTTTGGTAAGAGAGCTTTTAAACAAAAATCGAGTAAGAAAAATTAAGTTTAATGCCAAAACAAATTTTCACCATAATATAGAATTTTATCCTTAAACTATAACATAAAAAGCATTAATATGATCTTTAAAACAAAATATAAATTAAATTATGGGTAACTATTTCATTTTCCTCTTTTGCTCAATTATTCTGTTTCAATACAAATTTATCTTTTAGCCACCAATATATCTTTAAACCTTATTAAAAAAATATTAATATAACTTTATAATAAAAATAGATTCTATTTTGGGGTAACTTATTCATATCTGGTAAAGACACGCCCCCCGAAGAATTCGCGGCTTGTCCAATTACAACCCAATGGGTGGAGCATGAGAACGAATCCAGGATCTCTGGTTGGCGGAGTCAATCGAGGTCGCGTATATAAAAGGGAACATTTTCAGCTGGATTCACAACAGTGATTTTATCAACGTCTAACCACACATTCTCTCATCATGGACACTTCCAGTCAGACACATCAGCTTTACTGGTCTCCGCAATTGTTTGAAGACGGGGACCTCTCTGCAGGGGCTACGCTCCATCTTTTTGCAGCGGCTGACCGGAACGCCCAATTTTCAACGCAATCCATTGCGGAAATTTGTGACAGCGAGAAAGAACCAGCGGAAACATTGTCATTTGAAATGTGAATAATTACGTAATAATTTAGTTTGTGATTCATTCTCGGGCTATATATATATATATATATATACACACATCGTATCATTCAGTGCTTAACCCGTACAAGTGTTAGTTAATCTATAAAAAGCCATAATAAACGAAGTGAAAGGATATCTGCCCAAGGGTTCGAGACTCTGCGACGGGGCTTAGTGGCCCAGCTAATCTTCCTTCCTGAGGATGTCATTTAGACAGTGAATTTTATTATGCTATGAAGGTTTCCTTTGAAAGTGAAATTTCATTACGCGCTTGTTTTCCTGTACGTGTTAACTTAAAAATTTATAGTAAGTTCTACAGGTTGGGTTTTAGAATTACTAAAACTTTAAAGGTTGGGAATTGCTGCGGTCCCGGGTTCGCGCGACCCCGTGCTGACAGATGATGCGTAGCACATCCAGCTAATCTTCCTTTTGAGCTCATTTAGGATAGTTGCTTTGTGTTTATTATTTGATCCGGCTACCCTATCCTGTGTTTTCTCTTATTGTAACTCCTTGTAACTCTCTCTTCCTATATATATATATATGTTTATGGAAGTATATGTTAACAACCCGGTTAGGCCAGCTGTTTGCTGTTTATTGTTTGATCTGGACGTCCTAATCGGCATTTTGTCTTAATGTAACTCCTTGTAACTCTCTCCTCCCATATATACATCACAGTGTCCTGACATATAAATGCCTGTTTACTACAGGTTACTGTGAGAGGCTTTCTGTAATTAATGTATTTTATTAAGTATTTAGAGAGTGAATTTTGTTTTTGAAATAATTACGTGTCAACATTTATCTAAAATTAGTTTGTGAAATGTTTCATTAAAATAGCATGTACCCTCAATTATATATATATATATATATATATATATATATATATATTGGAACAAATGGATTTTAATTAAGATTCAATGTGGATGAATCGTTTAATATCCGCCAGGTGCTCGATACCCTGTGACGGTGCTTAGTCATCCAATATAATCATTATTTGAAAAATGTATGAACTGTCAAAATAATTTTGTCTAAAACCGTATCCTTTCTCCTTATAGGTCCGATACGGAACTCGATCGTGTTATAACTACTTTTTGTGACAGCTTTGAAGAAAAGCAAATAGTCGACGGCAATTTGGAGGTTTTACAGCGCAGTCAACCCAGTGACCTGAATACGGAGGTCGAAGTATTGACTCACATCCGGTCCAACGATTGCCAGGTCGTCGGGGAAATAATGTAAGCTTTTTCATTTGGCTAAGAACAAGACGGCGTATTTCCATCAATTTATTAAATGATAGAAATCATGTTTCATAAATTAGTACAATTCATCTTAGAGAATTAGCATCCAATAAATAAGACTAACATTATTGGAGACATCTTATATTTTACACAATATAGTTACAACTATATATATATATACACACACGCTTAAAACTTTACGCAATACATCGAGTGCGCACAAATGGGAACCTTTTTTTATCTGCATGCACACCATTTCATCATTCAGCTCAGTGTCGCACAAATCGAATAATTTAAAAAATTTATAAATCCCTTTCCCTTTCCACGTGACATGTGCAAGATAAATGAAAGGAAGTACATGCCGCAAGTATTACTAAAATATCCTTGTAATCGGTGGGGATTCCAGACAATTTCAGGGATATGCAACTGTTCGAGAAATTTTACAATAACAGGGTCACTCCAGGGATGAGTCCCCAGTGAATTAAAATAGTACATTCTTTCCCTATTTTTAAAGTAGATGGCCAACCAATGAATTCCTTCGCCTCCAACAATGTCCGTGTTGACAATAATTCCCCGCATTTTCTCGTAGTGGGTAATTTCAATGTTTCATCCTTCGCAAACACACCGATAAATTTGGAGCATGTGATTCGGTCACTATTCATTACTCTCTGAAGTGTATTCGCATCCATTTGAAAAGTCAGTGACAACGCTCCTAAATCTGTCTACTTCAATTAGGGCTTGTGACTCGAGGTATATTAGTACACTTATACGCGCGTCTATAGGCTTGGCGAATTCCAATCTGACTGAGATGTTTCCACTCTGTTGTGGACTTAAGTGTGTATTTACACTAGCATATAAGTCGGGTGTGATATCAAACGGGTAAAGGTTAAATTGATCGATGAATTCTTTCTGCGTTACCCCAATCCCGAGCTCATCACAAGCACCTGCAATATGGGCCAGATTACTATAAGCTCTCGCGCAAAGCGCGAACACAGCGTCTGATGAGTAGTGAGTATCCATATCTCACCCAAAGCAACGCCATTGACGTATAGAGTTATATTTTTAAGGCCGAAATTCTCGAATGTAAAGGCGTTCTTTTTATATTTTCCATTCGTTGAAGCGTGATTCTGCATTCCAATTAATAACCTTTTAGGTAGAACTCCCAGGGCCACGTTTTCTAGCTGCTTCGAGGCCAACCCTGCTGGTACCGTGTATAGTTTAATCTATACTCTGTTAATTGGGTATTTTACTGTTGCGCGTATTAAATTTTTTTCAATTTCTAATTGTTTAGCAGAGCTTAATTTCACTCGACGCAAGCGGAGATATGTCTCCATAATGTGAATCACAACAGGTTTTGTGCCCTCTTCTTGATCAGGTCCCAGATTTATGCAGATCTCAGGATTCGTGTGGGTGAGCTTTAATTTCATATCCACCCCATTCATAAGCAGTTTCTCCTGAAATGTGAAGTCCAAAACACTCATATAGCTTCTTTTTGGAATTTTTAAATTTATCCTTTATATTACTTTCGTCTGTATTCTGATAATAGCCTTCGGCAGTTAAAAAGGTATCCTTCGCTTCTTTTGAAAAGCTGAGGACATTTTCCAGATAGGCTCGTAGGTGATAATAACACGTTTCTGCCGAAATGTTGACCTGGTTTAAATACACCTCACACTGACTGAATATGGAGTAAAGAAAATTGGTTTCAGGGTATGCAGAATAATTATCATCGCAGTCCATTCCATCAGAATTGGCTATTCGTAGTTTAGCGTACATGTGCATGCAGCTTGGATCAAAAAAGTATGGACCTGAGCTGGGTATCACGAATTCTATAGGGCACTCTGCGAACTAATTGTGTTTAATGGGTTAATTGTAATAAAGTCACAGTGCTGAATAGAAACTTGTGTTGGGAACATATCAAAGAGGGACAGCTCCGATTTAAAACATTGTGAGCGGATGGATGAAGCGTGCCATGACGAATCAGAAATAGTGCTACCTCTCTCGACAAGTAGTAATCAGCCTATGATTCGTGAGAGCAATGTCCTCAGCTTATATCACTTAAAAAAATGATCAACTATAGGTTTCATTCGCTTAGAGCATTTCTTTTTTGATGTCCTTTTACGTTTAACGCCACGTGTTGGTAACCCTTTCTTCCGGACAGCACTCATCTTCTTCCCACCACCACACATTTTTCTCTGCATCTTTGATGACTTCGTCCGTGTACGTTTTAAATGTTTTTTTGGAGCTTCTTTAGGTTTAGTTACACCCATTATGTCTTCTACCGTGTTAAAACCTGATTGTAACTCTTTCCTCCCGAGGTATCTGGCCCCCCTCTTCAACAATGGCACAGCCGTGCGTAGTATGGTTGAAAAAACGGATCCAAGCCCACTCCCACGCTGATATCTTACCCCTCGATATACTGTGAAAGGCTTTTGGGTCATTATAACTGAATGCGACGAAAGTGCAGCTTTAACGTTAAGTTCCCATCACCAAATGGGAAATTTTTTCCCTCAATCGTTCTTATATATTTTGAGATATTGGTTAATAGATTAGTCGCAACATTCACATAATGGGGCTTGTTATATGTAATGCTCAAGCTCTTCTCTCTATGGTTGGAAATATGTGCAATGCACAGCAGACGCGCCTGGGTATTCCCAACAAATCGATGCTCCACTATATTGCTGTAAATATAGCAATGCCTGGGGATGGATAGCCAACATCCAATTTCTCCAATTTCACTGATGCATTAAGTTGGACAAGTCATGTTGTGCCTCGTGAAAGGTATCTCTTAGGAACGCTGTTCCATATCGGCCCTCGGTTATAATTTGGAACAATCCTTTGTCTTTAATATTTCTATTATCTTGTGATTTTAGGGTCAGAGCATGTGCAGGGGTTTCTTTGTTTACGATTTCGTATACTAAATCAGCCGTAAGGTTTGAGCTTTTTAAACTTCCGTTTAAGTCTCTCACAACATCCTCGGCCGTGCCATAACGACCCGTGCCTAGTGTTACTTCTGTAGTATAATACAGGGCCTCCCCACTCCGGGCGGCATGCATGGTTTCATCCCTAATTACCCCTGCCTTTTCATACTCATTACGATCTCTAAGAACCGTAAAAACGGGTTCTTTATAATCAATACTTAAGAAGCTGGTGGATAGCTGAATTTCGCATAGCCCCACCTCATACGTATCACGTTCCAATTCAATAAGCCCATGGAGTTCTGTTACAAAGTTGGCTAGTGTGTCGTTAGGATGTACAGACTAGTGATGCACCGATACCTCAATTTTGCCGATACCGATTAATCGGCCGATACCAATTTGCCGATACCGATTAATCGGCATCAATTTAGAAAAATTATAAGTATAACCCAATGTAATGTATATTAATTAATATTATATTATTTATTATTTACTTTTATTTACTATAATAAAAACTTATTACTTAATTAGCGATGTGAGCTTGTTTTTTGTTTTTAATAAAAGTTTTTTATTGATACTCCAAAATATTATTCACTGAGAATATTCGAGAATTTTCTTTTTTCTTAGTTTTAAGAGAGTTTTAGATTGTTTTACAGCTTTTTATAGAATTCTAGAATATTTCAGAACCTTATGGAACTTTCTAGAATGTCTTAGAATATTCTAGACGATTCCAGAACATTCTGGAATACTCCGGATTTGGGAGAAAATAGTACCTATATAAAGGATGGCAAATTATTTCCTTGGTTAGTTGTGGTTGTGTATAGCAAAAGCAAGTATCTACATGTGATTGTGATATTGTCTGTTGAGCCTTTTATGGTAGGCCAGGTAGTTCTTTTTGAAGTATTTTTTTTTGCCATTTTGGATAATAATTTGAATAACAAATTGAAAGTGTTATTAAACTGGTTTTCTTAAGCTTAGCATTATTTATAACTGCTTGATCAGCTTGAATCATTCAAAATTATTTCAAATTTGTTTTTAAATTTATACATTTAAGATTGAATATTAGTATTGTTTTTTTAATATTATTTGGTTATTTACAACAAAAATATAGTTGGTTATTTACAACAAAAATATAGTACCCTATTTTATAACATTATAGCAAATAGAGCAAGCATCTACACATGATTTTCTTGTTCCTTAAGGGAACAGGGAAACCTTGATAAGGTAGGGGAAATTTACGTTAGGTATAATAAAAAGTCCATACATAGCCTACATACATACAAATCCATACATACATACTGGTATAGATACTAAAATACATACTATTGCAGTTACTTAAATAATTACTAATATAGTTACTAAAATACATACTGATATAGTTACTAAAATATATTTTGATATACCGTAGTTACTAAAATACCGTACATACTGATATAGCTGTGTGAGTTAGTGATATGTGTTATGTGGAATTGGCAATCTAGTTCTTATAATGGCAGTTGTGATTGTGGTATGATATAATTGGGTGTTTTCCGGTTTGTCTTTTATATTTCAATATACATATCGCTACGGTTTTACCTGTAACTGTATAACGGGAACCATAACAATAGCTAATAAATACGTTCTGATATATAGTTACTAAAATACAGTACTAATATAAATTAGTTAGTTTATTTATTTCTTCACTCATCCTATCATTCACTTCTGACTTAGAATTTCTCCATTTTGACAGGAACTGAAGTTAAGTTGTATCAGAATAGTTGAAAACCCCTCAAATATTCTATAAAAGAAAATTATCAAAAATTCTCGGTTCAGAGAATATTCTCCTAAAGATTATTCCCGAGAATTTTACAACACTAATATGAGCTATGTCTAAATCTTCCAAAACCAGCCCAATTTGGGATTTTTTTGCCATCTGTTCAGAAGATAATAGCAAAGCAAAGTGTAAAGTATGTGGTGCGCTTATATCCAGAGGAGGAAAGGAAACACATAAAATGACTACATCAAACCTCAGAAGCCATCTTAAGTCTCAGCACAAAGCTCTTTTTAACAAACTTGAAGCTCTCAACAAGCAACAGCATCCAGTAAAAAAAACATCACTAACAAGTCAAAGCATACTCATGTCCACTTTTCTGTCAAAGAAAGTTACTGACTCTCCAAGTGACGAATCATCAAATAAAGATAGAAAAACTGAGATAGTTTCGTTGGAAAAACCAGGCCCCTCCAATAGGAAATCATTAGAAGAAACTATATCAGAATTTGAACATGTAGAACCAGAAGTACATGAACTACAATCATCAGACAGCAAGTTAACAAGTCAAGATAAAACTCTGTTACAACCATCATTGGAGAATCTACTGGAAAAGAAAAAGAAATGGGCAATCAATGATAATAGAGCTAGAGTTATTACTTTGAAGATTGGAGAAATGATCTGCTACGATCTGCAACCCTACTCAGTTGTAGAAGACATTGGCTTTAAAAATTTGATAAGCCATCTTGAGCCTAGATACACTATACCATCGAGAAAGCATTTTGCAGAAAGTGTCATCCCCTTCATTTACCAAAAATTGGAAACTACTCTACGTACCAAGCTTGATAATGCGTCATATGTCAGCCTTACTACAGATGGATGGACGGCTAGTCATAGTCTGCATTCGTTTTATAGCTTAACAGCCCACTGGATAAATGAGGAGTTTGGACCTGAGCAAGCTGTTCTACAAATGTCCCATTTTGAAGGCTCACATACTGGAGTTAAAATAGCAAAGTTTTTAACAGACTCCCTCAAAAAATGGAACATCAATAAGGAAAAGATACAGATGATCGTAACCGATAATGCGGCAAATATGAAAGTTGCTATTAGAGAGAGTGGCCTAGAAGACTCCTCATTTTGTTGTGTTATACATACACTTCAATTATGCATACAAGATAAAGTTATTAAAGAACAAAGAAGCGTAAAGGACATGCTTGCGGTTGTACGAAATTTGGCAACTCATTTCCATCACTCTAGTTCAGCACGAGATGCTTTAAAGGAAATACAAAATGAAATTAAATTACCGCAGCATGCTATCATCCAAGACGTATCAACTAGGTGGAATAGCACCTATTATATGCTAGCACGCATTGTTGAGCAAAAGAAAGCAATAATCCTATATTGTATAGGGAAAAAGCATACTTGCTTAACAGATGACCAATGGGAGCTTGCCGAAACACTTGTCATGGTTCTCAAACAGTTTGAAGTAGCGACCAAAGAGATGAGCTTTGCAGATGCATTAATTTCTCAAGTCATTCCTTTTATTGTATCAATGGAAAAATATCTGGATTTTGCTGTGACAAATGTCAAAGGTATTCAAACCATTCTTGAGGAAGTCAGAGGTAGTTTTAAAGAAAGATTTAACAAGTATAAAGAAGAATCTAAACTAATCCTAGCAACAGTACTCGATCCACGGTTCAAAATGAAATATTTTGTTACATCAGAAGACAAGGAGAGAGCCCTAACAGAACTATATAATGCTTCAGACAAATTTGCAAAACCAAAAACTGATGGTAAGTCAAATAATATTTATATTTTATTCTTATTTTCCCAGATTACAATTTTATTTTCATAATTTTTTTTAAAATTGATTCTAGGGTTTAGGATATTAACTTTTTAACTCAGTCAGTAGTTATTTTCATTAGCCAAAATACCTATTCATTGTTATTTAAAATAAATAGATCTAATGTTCCTTCAAAATTAGTTCATCTATTTCCTTATTTTTTAAATTACAAAGTAAATTGGTGCACTAAAGTGATTTATTCTTATTGGCAAAGTTGATTTTTTTCAGATTTAAACTAAAATCTCAAAAAAAAAAAATCATTAGGTTTTATGACATACAGTTACCAGTGTTGTATGAACTTTAATAGCTATACTTAAATTACAGAATACAGCACAAGTTTAACTGACTCAGAGTTTTCAGACTCTGGTTCTACTGCTTCTGGATCAGATGCTGAGTCGACAACCTCAGGTTCACCCTTAAAAAAGCTAAGAATGCAAGATGATATATATAAATTTTTTGAAGAAGGGGAAAGCAACTTGGAACAGTCAAAAAGGGTTACAAAAAAGTCGAAATCAATCCACAAACAACTTATTAAAGACAAAAAGATGGTTAGCAACATTTTTTTTTTAGGTGACTTTATATTTAAATTATTTATGTAATGTAACGTAACACTGCATGATTGTATGTATTTTCTATTTATTTCAGGAAAGAAGAAGTTGATTTCTACCTATCACTTCCTGCAATAGCAAAGAAAGAATGTCCATTTCATTGGTGGAACAATTATGATATGGGCAAACATGGAAAGAAATCAACAGAAAATGAACAACAGCTAACTACACTCTGCAAAATGGTCAAAAATATCTGTGCGCTCCTCCCTCTTCAGTTTATAGTGAAAGATTGTTCAGCACAGGAGGAAATATCTACGAATCCAAGAGAAACAAATTAACGCCCGAACATGGGGAACAATTGGCATTAATTCATTGTAACATGAAATTTTTAAAATAAAATAAAAAAATTTCCAACACTTCAAGCAGCTGTAAGGAATATATTGAATAAATAAACCATTTTTAAAAAGTTAATTTTTAGTTATTTTAAGGAAAATATTTTTATATGAAGATAGCTACCATAGCTAGCTACTTTGAAGAATTTGATTGTTTTTTACCAGGATGTGTGTTTTCAATAAAGCTTCATTTCGGTGTTGTCTTAATCATTTATGTTTGGTTAATGAAGTTTATTTCGGTTGAAATAAGGTAGTTTTTTGCTAAAAATTTTGTCTTCTATACATGCGACTCAGTGTAAAATGATTTTGATGTTCCTAACTGCTGGATTTAAAAAAAGAGACACAAAAGGTTAAAGTTTTGTAATTTAGTGGTAAAAACTAGAAACAATTTTAATTATAGTTTTAAGAATGTCGCATCAGCAAAAAAATCATTTCCCATTTGGTGACCCAATTCTCCCCAGTCGACACTACCTATGCCAAGCTTGCCGATACCGATTAATCGGCCGATATTAGGAAAATAATCGGCAAAATGCCGATTAATTGGCATGCCAGGTGCCGATACCGATTAATCGGTGCACCCCTAGTACAGACAGAGAAGAAGAAGAAGGGAGTGTGGCATAGAAGTGGTTAGGCACCATGTTGCATACTATTTAAGCTTCATTATTGCAGCAGCTTTTATATAGGTGCTGAAGCTTTCTGGGTAACCTAGCCATTTCACCAGGTACATTTTTCTCTTTCCTGAACCTCTGCTGCCTAAAACTTTTTCAATTTTAAACTCATTTTTTCCTAAATTAAATGTCACTTTCTGTAACTCCTCTCGGTAAAAGCCTCCTGCGATTTCTTCCCCATTCAAATCTTCAACGCAATGCATCATTATCTCGCCTTTAGGTTTCATAGCCCTAACTTTAAAAACCTCAAGTGTCCATCCTTGCTCAAATCCTTTCGCGAATTTATTTCCCGAACACGACAGCCTTACATAATCATTGATTTTCAAACGTGTAGAGTGTGGCGGTGCTCTACGAATATATCTTCTCACCTCACACTCTGTGTGCGTACCTCTTTCTAAAACCTCGTTAGGTGTTGTGCCAATCGCGCGATGGGATAGTGTGAACGGTTGTATGACGAGGCCAAAGATCCAAGAATGTTTATACATCTGTACGTGTTTTTATGTGTAAAATAGCGATGCATGCGCTCCTTTATGGTACGTTGAATTCTTTCAGCTAAAGACGCCTTATGTATAGAATTGCTAGTGTAGTAACTGATATTAAACTCTGCCAGCATGTTCTGAAAAGCTCGGCTTATAAATTCTCTCCCCATATCCGTACGAAAATAGCCAGAAACCCTGTTTTCTTTCAACATCAGCGTTTTGGTAGCTTTAGTAACTGTTTCAGGCAATTTATTTTTCAGAGGAATTAGCCACAGATATCTAGAGAATATATCTCTTATGAACAGGATGTAGCGATAGCCATCATTATATACTGAAGATCATTGCATCTCTGTTAAATCCGCCTGCCAAATAGAATCAAACGAAGCCGCTGTTGTCCTGGCTGTTATAAACCTTTTTCTCACTGGCTTATAAAGTATATAAGCAATAAGCATCCTGCTCCCGCAAAAACCTCTGAACATCTTTTTTTCCTATTCCATCATTGTAAACACCTCTGTACATTCTATCAACACCGCCATAGGAGGCTGGGTTAGAAATGTCATAATAGCGTTTTATTAATATGTTAGTCATTTTCGTATTTTAGAGACACGTGGATAGGGTTGGCCGTTGTTGTTTGGTCTCTTCTTTCTCCTATTCAGAGATGCCACCGTAGGCGGTGATGGCGTACTCACTTGTGGCACATGCGAGACTTGCTCCAAGTCTTTTAACCTATTCAGAGTTCCTATCAATGTTTTGGAGACATTATTTGTTGTAGTCTTGCTTTAATATGCTCCCATCCTGATGGTGAGGCCTATCCCACTTTCTCACCAGATCATGGACAATGTCGACGATATTTGAGCCATGTACCTTGCTCCTTCAACAATGACCTCGCCTGTATTGGTCTACTGTATGAATGGGTCCTCACTCAATAGATTATAAAGACTTAAGCCTTTATTCCTCAATGTATGTTGGAGACTGCTTTTTAATACATACTCGATGTGTTGCGTTCCGTTATTCTTTGGTTGGTCATCTCTAACGTCGGCCTCAGGTCCTATGTTGCCATGTTCATCGTTGCTCGCGCGGTGTCTAATAACCACGGGATCTCTGTCGGATTCTTATAATCTTCGTACTCATGAAGAGATTTCTGCAGAGCTTCTTGGTGTAAGATCATCTTCTCATCAAGTGACTTTTCACTCTTTAATAGGTCTATCAATTCGCTTTCCATTCTTTTAAGCCTGCTTTTATGGGTTTCTAGAACCGTGTCTGGACTCTTTGAACTTTGCAGTGAAGCATACATCTCGTGCGGAATCACTACCACTTTTTTCATTATATTAATCTAGTCAGTAAAGGTCCCAAAACTGAAACTAAGATGGGGAGGAATGATCCCTCTCTTTATAGAATAATTCGCTTTTTCTTCCCTACAGTTTGACTTTTATGAGCGAGCGTATGTATTATGTTCTTGTAACGACGTAGGCGAGCCTTCTGAGGGGAGTTCATTGGCACATTACATTTCATAACATTAAGGCAGATTTCACAGATGAATTTTAAAAAGTCCGAGTCGATATTTTTAACAAACACCTGCTGCAATGCCCGGGGCAATCGATGATAGATTTTTATTAATTCACGGTATTTCTTTAGCCATTTGTCATTCTGGAATAGACACCGTTTCAGACTCGTTTGGGAATATATTCGTTCTCAAAAGCATCCTAAACGAACGTGTTTCGCGGATGAAGGTCACAAAGCAAATATCTGTAATGCTGACTTGTAACTTCTTTTTAAACCTCCAAAAACTCCTTACGCTGATTCGGAAACATTTGATTGGCTAATACCCTAATTTGTGACACGTCTCTACGTTGCGCGAATAAGACTAGATATTGTGTGTTTAACGACACATTGCGCCTGCATTTATTTTTGAAAAATAGATTCTGATTGATGAAGAATATGCATATGTTAAGCTGGTGGGAGAACTCTGTAAATGTCTCGGCAAACGTTTTATCCATTTCCAACATGAGATCGTCAATTACAATGACTGAATGCTCATTTCCCTTTAACGAACTGACGTCATATACGCCTTTGTGGAACAAAATATCATCTTGGTACTCGTTAACTCTGATTGGTACGTCGAATAGCACCATATTATTTTATGCACAAATTTTGAGAACATCTCCCCCTTATCTTTAATGATTTTAAGCATAAACGCAGTTTTACCACATCCTGTACGGCCAGATATAATACATGTGGATGGGCTTGTAAACCTGAATTTTTCTACACATTCCATCTCTAACACGTCACACCCCTAAGTGGAACATTTACAAAATATAAACAAATTTGACTGTTGCTCCTCATATTCTTGTTTTTCTTCTTCCACAGAACCGTGAATGACGATGAGGTACAGCACCCCATCATCGATATTACAGACGACCCAGATGACAGTGTAGTTGTGGTTACAGACACCACCCCCGCTGACGAACCCTCACCAACAACACCTACACCACGTGGCAGTTCAAAACGGAGGCACGATGATGAAGAACCTTCCACGTCAGGTATAAAATGTGCCAGGATTGCACCGGTTGCTAAACCCCCAGTAACAGAGCCCCAACCCTCTACGTCTTACGACACAACCTCCACACTAGCTCCCTCCTCAATTAAATTTGTACCTCCTTATTCCTGTTCAATTCCGGGTACATCCTCCACACCAGCATCTTATCGTGCTGTTAGCACACCGCTAACCCCACCCAGGCCCTGACTAGAAATCGGTACGTAGTTAGGTTTGACCCTGGAACCCTCTACAGCAAGGTGTTGAGTATGGACTGCTGCGCGTAGTTGAACATATTGTGGAGTTTGCCCTTCAGAACCGCGACGAACGTGAAGTCAGGACGAGGCTGTCCTTCGGGTTCGGGGCAGATGACGGGGATGTAGATGATTTTTGGGTAGTAATACCATTCAGACGCTTGGCCGATGTAGATATAGAATATGTCTTGGGGCGTATAATGAAGGCCTCTCAAAGTAGTACAGCTTTCAATATGGACAACTTCACGGTAGATATTGACAGAGTATTCCGGGTTGCGGGTCATACTGCCACACCTTATACTCTTAACTTCAATTCTCAGGCTATTTACAGACGGCATATAAACGCCGATCGTGGTTGCGGATTTATAGCAATAGTCTTGGCCCGTATGTTTCCTGTGCTAAATACACGGGCCCAAAAATTTGGTTCCCTACGGTTGTGCAGCGTGCCCGTAAACTGGCTTCAGATTGCAAGCTTGCGTTTGAGTGTAATATGGGTCCTGAAGAACTGAGAAGGGTAGAGCAGGAAATGAATGTTCGTATGGTTGTATTTGGAATGGATGGTCGTCGTAGGACTGTGCATGTTTTTAAAAGCTGTGTGCGAGACCGTACAAGACCCCAACTTATTTTAGGGCTGACAGGGTCAATGTATCTCCCCCATCAGCAAAATAAGGGACCTTTACGCGAGTTATGATAAAATTCGAAAATATGGACGGCATCATGATTTGTGTAAGGGGTGTCTCGAGTTTGCGGGTGATATAGTGAAACATTGTAAGGAATGCCACATGGTTTGTGAGCAGTGTAAAAGCTCCAAATCTGAAAGTCGTGCAGTTAAAGCTGAGAAGAGGGAATGTAATGTGCGTAGACGTACATTTTTCAATAATAATTACTTTGAGCTCCATCAGTCAATTGGCACTTGCAGGAAAATGAGAATTTGTGAATGTGGTATGTTTCATATGATGGATAATTGAGGTAAGCTTGAGCATAAATGTGATGAAATTCTCTGTTCTACATGTCATGAAAAATATAAGGCGGATGGAGTAAACCATGTATGTTATATGAAAGATGCTAAGCCTAAAATAAACCCTGTATAACCGTGTACTTGTAAACTACCCAAGTTACCCAAGGTGATGGGTGTAGCCGCCGAAGTTTCAAAAGGGTATTTCCCTTACACTTTCCTCACTAGCGACACTTTAAATTACGTAGGACTACGTACCCCAAAACAATACTATACTGTAACTATACCAAAATGAATGATAGTGAGCGCGAAGATTTTGACCGCTACACAACAGTTTTAATGAAACTAATCCTTACAATATAGCTGATACATGTGAGCGTTATTGCGTGAATGGTGTGCGCGTGCTAAGAGTATGTTTCCAGGCCTTTAGAAGGATGTACATAGCCCGTTTCAACTGCGATCCGCTGCAAGTCGCAACCACAATCGCATCATTGTGCTTTACTGTGTTCAAGAATAATTGCATGCCAAAAAACACCTTAGCCGCAATTCACAGAAACAACCCTCGCAGTTATGGACACAAGGCTATTTACTGGCTCATACACATGCAGCAGCAGACCGGAGTATACATAAAACACGCCCACAACACGGAAGAAATACCCATTAAGGTCAGTGGTCGTAATTTTTGGGTTGATAGTCTAAGCGAAGACCGTGCACTGGTGAGAAGACTGTGTACTCCTGTAACGGTTACTGGTGGCATGGATGCCCACGTTCTGAATGTGGAATCGAAGGAGATATCAACGGTAGATCTGCCGACAGTCTTGCATGGGCCCACACTCGCGATCAGCTTATAGGCACCCAGTTCACTCACAAGATCTTGTGGGAGCATGAGTTTGATGCACGGAAGGAAACAGATGGCCAGTACCGTGAAGAAATAAGGGCCATAAAACGTTCAATGGTGTTGAACCCCATCAAATGCGGTGATAGCTTGTTCGGAGGGCGTACAAACTCATTCAAGATATACTTTCCGCCTATGGAGGGCGTGAAACTCCATTACTACGACTTCTGTTCTTTATATCCCTACGTGATGAAGAACAATCCGTACACCCTTAGGTGCACCTGAAAAACTGGGGGGACCTGACCTGCCCACTATCGAGGTGTTCTCAACAAATCTGAACACGTACTATTTCGGCCTTTCTTTCGTAGACGTGCTCACCCCTCGCGATTTACTGATGCCGATCTTATCCGTCGTTATAGATCACAAGCTCATGTTTCCCCCATGCGTGAAATGCGCAGGGGAGAACAATGGGTCCTGTAATCACTCAACCAACCAACGGAAAGTCAGAGGTGTATATACAAGTCCTGAGCTGTCCCTAGCCATCCGCCATGGTTACATAATATTGAAGATATATGAGGCGTGGAGGTTTCAGAAACTCCCCAACCTTTTCACGCCGTATATAAATACTTTTTGAAGGATCAAGTAGAAGCATCAGGCTGCCCGCGAGGGTGAAAAATCGGAGTATATTCAGCGCTACCGTGATCGTGAAAGGATACAACTTGACCGTGCCCAATTTGTTAAGAACCATGGCAAGAGCTTTAGTGCAAAGTTGTGCCTAAATAGTCTTTGGGGCAAGTTTGCACAGAATACAGGTAAGGAGAAGGTTCATTTGGCCCAAAGTTATACGAGATGTGGGATTATGCGAATGCCCCCGATAAAGAGGTCATGGAGATCGTGAATGTTAGTAACACGTACATAATAAAGTAAAACATCACCGATTTGGCTACAGATACCTCACGTTTCACAAACATACCTGTAGCCAGCTTCACAACGGCATACGCCCGCATCAAGCTTTGCGGACTACTGCACTCTCTTGGGCGGAGGGTGCTGTACGCTGACACAGATAGCGTAATATTCACAGAGAGGGAGGGTGAATACATGCCTGCTATTGGGAAATTCCTCGGAGAGTTGACTGACGAGATCAAGCATGAGTATGGTGATGGTGCATACGCTGCCTCCTTTGTATCAACAGGGCCAAAAACGTATGGGGTACGGGTGAGGGTGGGGGAAGCGCTGAAATATATCGTGAAGGCGAAGGGCATCACGCTTAACCTGGCAAACCGACGGCTCGTTAACTTTGACTCGTTGAAGGAGCTAGTGTGCTTAGAAGATGAGGGTGACCAACAACTCCAATTGACTGTAGGGACCCACAGTTTTCGGGCATAGAAACTGGGGGGCGTGAAGGAACTTAGGGGCACAAAGGTGTGTCGTAACACCTATAGGAAACGTTACCAGGTGCCTGGCACCTATGATACCGTACCTTTCGATACCATAGTACTTGAATGTTATATATGCCTATTGTTAACGATATGTTTATTTATTACGTATATTTGAATATGTGAAAGTTTTAATTAGGGTTTCATTTTCTCCTTTGTGTGTGTGTGTGTGCGTATGTAGAGGAAAAAGTCCTAAGCTCCGCCCACTGTAAGATCAATCAAAGGGTCACGTGAAACCTGTTACTACCTGGGCATATCTCTACCCCTGCGTGCTCAGTTGACCGCTGCAAGCCCTGGATCTCAGACGTATATTTGAAGAATTCTCACGTAGACGAAAAATAGTGTTGGCGACCTTTGATATTGCGTGTTCGACGTTTATGAAGTAGTATTCTGTAAAGTCGGAAGATATGGTGAATACTGAAAGACGGCCTAGCCCTCCCTCCTTTGAAACTTTTAAGGCTACATTGAACCGTGCGAAGCTTGAGGAACAAGATGTTCAAATACTCTACGGATATTCTGGCGAGAGCATTGTCGGATTTCGCGGCACAAACGATGTAATGCGCTACGTTGTAGGGCTAAACTGTATAAAAGCGTATATATACCGTGAAGTGAAAGAAACAACGTGTGCAGAAGAGAAGCAACTGGTATGGGTAGCGAGTCTTGTTGATGAGTGGTGTGACAGGCGGTATTATGTCATGCTACATCATACCGAGTACACGTACCCTGCGGCTGAGTATGTAAATCTCGTCATAATGGATAGTCTAAAATACTTTTACCACTACATTCATATATATCATGACGAGGTTCGCAGTGAGGTTGTGGCTAAAGGCCTGTGTGAGTTTTTAATAGAATTTAGAGACGAGTATCGGCTGTTAAACAAAAAGGATAAATACGGGCACATGTTTCACTCAAATAGTGCGCCGGATTGTTAATGTGTTTAGTTTGTGGAAATGAACGTCTAGTGCGCATTCCGATAAAACATTAGAACCGATATTGCGCCATGTATCGGAAAAATTGCCCGGTATAATGGGTACAAGTACTCGCATGATTCTTTCATGCTGGAAGAAACCCGTACACGAAACATTAACGCTTGGTATGACTCACTCCTCCAAACCTGTCTCCGAGCCAAACCGCGCACCGGTTGCTCATAGTCATCTCAGAGCTTAACCCGGCTGGTTGTGCACTCCTCACAATAGAAAACGATGGAGCTTCCTTTGAGCAGCATTCTCAATGCTGTATACGACGTGTCCGTGACGAAGTCGTTGCGTGTGTTCAGACGTAAAACCGGGGCCATTAACTATGTACTTGAACAGACTTATAGACAAGCAAACTCTGGTAAACGTAATGTTGTTTATTTAAGTGTTGAGGAGATGAACAGTCTTCGTGATAGTTGAGAAGTGGGGGTGAGGATCGTTATAAAATACCTGCATGTGTCAGTACAAGAGAGCAGATTAGTGATACCAACTCATATGCCATTGTTTGTACGTTGTGTACAAATAACGATCAGCCATGCATTGATATACGACTGATGTGGAAGAATACATCTGATAATAACGTTCTTGTCCCTACGCGAAACCGATTCATCCTCGACAAAATGTTTGAAATCATTGGTTTCCCAAACTAAAACCTATATTAGACGCATGTGTTATGGTTTAGTTTGATACGGTTCTTGAATACGCATACACCGCTCTGCTCGATGGGCTTACCGAATGTAGGAATGAGCATGGCGAGAATGGTGTAGAGCTGGATGCTTATTTAAAAGGTTTAGACTCTTCGAAATATCATGAACTTTGGTACAAAGGACTTGAGCGGTACAGGGCAGAGCTCGCCTACACTGTTCACCCTAAAGAGTTGTATATTTATATAATGAGCAGCTGTCGTCACGACTTAGAAGATTATTTCAATTATCGCTATGCGTTGTGAAGAAGAGTTCACGATTGAAAAGCTCGGATCGGTAAGAAAAAACCCTCGATTGGAAAGGAGTGTTTATAAACTTGAATTTAATAATGATGTTGTGGCTAACGACGCCCTCTTTGTGCGTGCTTTTGATTGTATTTTGTCCGTGTTTAAAGATAATTTGCCAACCAATTGTAAGGTGGGCACAAAAATAGTATTGAACGATGTGAAGGCCCTATACATCGAGTACAGGCACCCGCACACCTTGAGTTTGAAATAATACTAAATCGTATTTATTGTACAGTACAAAGCAACAATCATGTAACTGTAGAATCGATCACGTGCGAGTTTAGTATTTTAGTTAAGCGCGGTTGAACATAAAGTGTATGTATTTTGATTTTATTTAAGTTTTGCTGTTTATATATATGTGTATATTCATGGGTATATAGTTTTATCCTGTACCATTATTATTTTTTATATTTGTTTTGGTGTTTATAAATATAAGTGCGTATTTGCTCGTACATATATTAAATGGTTATATGGTTTTATCTTGCACTAATATTATTATTTAAGAATGTGTATATATATCCTTCGCTTAATGTGTGTATTTTTGCTGTATATTATTTTTGAATGTATATTTATTTCCTATATATTTCATGAATTATTTCCCTTAACTCGTCTAAATAAACAGAGTGATGTAATGGTGTTTTATTTAATTCTTTTGGTTGTATATATAAACGATATTAAGGAATAACTGGGGAGATGGAAATATATGGTTACGCCTTCTAAGCCGACTGACGGATTTCTAAGCCAACTGTCAAGAATATCTGAATAGCGCAATCTGGCAACTGAAAAGTTGTGTATATAGGCATACACCTATCTTCTAAATCTTCTAAGCCAAGTGGCTGATTAAGCCAACTGGCGGATTTCGAGTTCTAAGCCAAGTGATTCTACCCTTAGCTCCCATTATGCATCTGGATCTTCCAGATGTAGGATACTCTGTCTTCCGCTCTCTCACTCTCTCTCTCTCTCTTAGGTTAGGTATACCCCTTTGGGGTAGGTTAGGTTTATTGAATGCCCGGTTAGGTCAACTGTATGCCCTTGACGATTGGTTAGGTTAGGTTAGACACTGAGGTTGTGCACCTGGGTGTTAATAAATTAAATAATTAATTTTTAAAAATAAATGACGTCATCAAGATCATTACGTCATTATATTTGAAAAGTGAAAGTCTCACCCCCTAAAATTATTACCACCATCAGAATATACTCGCACACTAAATTTCAACAATATCTGAGTACTTTTAGTGGGCCGACAGCCTCTTGTATTTTTCATTTATTTATTACATTTATTCATCATATATTTATTTTGCAATTCGTATTACAAATATTGGGTGTAAACCATGCCTATTCACATTCTCCTGCATTGTGTTCCACATGTTTCACTGTGTAACTGTGTATGTTGACTAGAAACACGTCTTTTGACTGACGTCTTTACTGGTGACGTCATTGGCTACGGAGAAAAGTGGGAGGCCCGCTGTTCGCGTCAGTATTGTTTAAGACGCAGTGAGAGATTGATGCGCAAGTGTTTTCCCTTAATATTTGCAGATTTTATCCTTCACCATGTCAGATTCAATTAAAACAAGCAGAAAAACTGAAATATGGCTGATTCGACAGCCAATTGACACAATTGGCAGTAAGAAGCTTCCATCCAATGGAGATGTACTACGTCGGCTTTTCTGTCTCACAAACAGTAAAAAAACAGTGAAAGAAGCATCCAACATAGTTTATGCTGAAGTTTTTGAGATTTGGGACAAGGCGAAAATACTCACCAGAGTCAAACAGAATATACTAACGAAAATTAAAAAAATGTATGAGAACTTCAGATCACTTCAAAAATCAAAATCAAACCGTAATCAAAATCAAATTAAAAAAGAAACTGAATTCCAAGGTAGTTTAGATAACCTTTTTGATATAGCTCACGCAAATGCTTTACAAATGATGTGAGATGAGGAAGACGGATCATTCCTACAAGCTCAGAGAGAAAAAGGGAGGCAAGGTTACATGACTGATATTGATAAGAAACTGGTCGCTAAGGAAATGTGACAACGGAAAAGAGATGAAAGACAAGCTGCACTAAAAGAAGCCGAGGCATTGCGAAAGAAATTGTCATCAGCTGTTGTTCAGTTCAGTGATAGCAGTTCAAGCAGTAGTTGTAGTGGTGAGAAACCAGAGCCAGGCACATCGTACACTCCTGAAATGACATCTAAACCTTCACGCAGCACAATATCAAATAAGCGTAAGCGCATCGTAACACCTGATCTGGCATTGACATTAGATCGAACAAAAACAAGTGATCGAAGTGCTGTTATGGTGCTTTCAGCTGCTGCAACTTCTCTTGGACTGTTGGACATGATATTGACAATGTTGTTTTGAGCAGAAGTACTCTACAGAGGGCGAGGAGTGTTGTACGCAAAAAAATTGCAGATGACATTAAGCAAACCTTTACTTCTGACGTTCCGCTTACCATTCATTGGGATGGTAAAGTAATGCAAGATATAACAGGTGATGAAAATATAGATAGGCTAGCTATTCTTGTATCCGGTGGAGGAAAGTCTAAGCTTCTAGCAGTACCCAAACTTGCTTCTGAAGAAGGCGAAAGAATTGCAGAAGCAGTTCTAGAATGCTTAGACGATTGGAATTTGCGAAAATGTATTCAAGCAATGTGTTTTGATACTACCACTAGCAATACTGGCCAAAAAATGGGCGCTTGCATGATAATCGAAAGTAAGCTTCATAGAAAACTCCTTTCTTTGACCTGTCGGCAAGTGTTACGGTGGTTCAACGGGACCGGATATATTACTTTTCAAACGTTTCAAGAATTCCTGGAAACAAATGGATGATAAAAGATTTGAAACTGCCAATACAAACATGCCGTGGAAAGCAGAAATCCTTGCACTGTGCGAAGAACAGCTTGCGAGAAGTCACCCAAGAGCGGATTATCGCGAACTTCTCGAATTATCAATTATTTATTTAGGTGGTGTCAACCTGGGGCTTTACATCGCGCTAGGTGGATGTCACGCGTGATTTATGCCATCAAAATTGTATTGTTTCGCTCGCAGTTCAACCTGACAAAACAGGAACTGAGTTCAATGGAACGCTTCTCTCGCTATGCTGTTCGCTTTTATGTGCCAAAATGGTTTGCGGCTCCCATCGCATTTTCTGCACCAAGAACCGATTTGGAGTATCTACAAGAGCTTCAGCAATGTGATGATGAGGAACTTTCAGCAACAGCTAGCAAAGCACTATGCCGTCACCTCTGGTATCTAAATGAAGAACTTGTGCGCTTGCCTTTTTTTGTGATGGTTCAGGCATTGGGATAACAGGGACGACTATAAATCAGCTAAGGAATATGTTAAAACAATGAATGTTGTAAACGATAATGCAGAGTGAGCGGTCTCATTAATTCAGAGTTTCAGCAGTTATCTCACAAAAAACAAAGAACAACTGCAGTACCTTCTTCAAGTCGTGGAAAAACACCGAGAGCGGTTTCCAGAGGCAAAGAAATCGATGATAAAGACAGGAAGCACATCAACATCATGAGTTAACATTAAAAAAAGTGGATTAGGCCTATTGGGGATGCCACTTAAAAAAAACGCGCCTGTTGTAGTTACCTCCTGGGTGGTGCGGAAAAACTACACATTTCAGAGTCCGTCAGCACCACTAAATACTATCGAATCGGGCTGAAACTTCACTCAAAACTTTCTATCGACACGCATAACAAATTCCAGTGGTGAGACTTAAGAAAAGAAAAAATATATTTTTCACCCCTATGAACCTGGGCCGGTCTAATATATATATATATATATATATATATATATATATATATATATATATATAGCGAGGAATAAGAGGACGAAGAGATGATACATGTTTACTTACAAACGTTTCGGAAATTTTCATTTTCCATCATCAGTGCTAAAATTATAAAAACAGATTAAAAGAATGAATAAATGTAATGAACGGAAACGTATAAAATATATTTAAATAAACGCGATATTAATCGTGTTTATATTTAAGTACTTAAAATTAAAAATAAAATAATATAAAATATAGAAAAGCGATCAGTCGTCAAATATAAAGTAAAAAGCGAACAAAATTGAGAGGAGTCTTGCCAGGTTGTTATTGTCGGGGTAAGAGGACTAATTGAGCAGAGGGTTGGGATTATAGGGATAGAAAATAACCGAAAAGTGTACAACCGGTTTTCACCGTCGCTATATTCTTAAAGCCGGTTTTTACCGGTTTTCACAGTTGGGATTCTGTATGCTTTTTAGGGAGGTAAATTATCAAAATATTAAACAGAAATAAGGTTTTAATTGATTCAATCAAGTATGTGTAACATTTGCATTAAAAAGTTTATTATCGAACTTGATTTTTGAAATAACACTTGAGAAAACAAAGAGCATTAAGTGTCTGATCTGACATTCTTGATCGAATCTTTGTGACGAATAAACCAGCAGCTGAAAACACTCTCTCGGACTCTACGCTGGTGGCTTTTATTGTAAGCAACGCCTCGTACATTGATCCAAATTTTCGCTTCTATTCAAAGTAGCTTCAAAATATTTAAATTCATTGTTTACGTCAAAGGTCTCAGGAGAATCTTTCTTGGGTTTCATTTTCAGTTTGTTCATCTGACACATGTACTGGTTCATAAGTTGATCGTCATCATTTACTTCACGACCTGAGCTGCATTGTGAATCTTCGAGTTTCGAAGCAATTGATTGGACTTGGTCGTCTGTTTCTGAAATCTGGCAAGCTTCTGGAAAAAGCCTCTTAAATGTATGATCCGCATACTTCTTAAGTGCTTGTCTTGAAGGAAAGAGGAACGGTGCTGATGATTCATTTTTCAAGACCTCGGGATTGTGGAGAAAACTCAGCAAGGCGACAGCTTCTTTTTGTCTTCTCGATGAGTAGCGATCAATGAGACACTGACGTAGCTCAAAAGCTAAAGGATTGTTTTTGCTTTCAAATTTATCCAAAATGAACTTCATGGAAGATTCAGCTTTGAGCAAATTTGCATCTTCGGAACAGAATCCCTTCAAAACAATTTCCAGTGGACAAAGCGTGTCAAAGAGGCTCTTTAGATCATTCCATTCTTCATCTGAAATCGTCTCTGTTGAGCGTATCACTCTGAGGGCCTTTGGAATGCAATTTTTGAGTTTCAAAAATCTATCTATCATGGCCAAAAGACTGTTTCACCTCGTTCTACAGTCAATGATAAGCTTCATTTCCTTTCCATTAAATTCATCTTTGACAAAATCCTGCAATCTCTCATTTTTCAAAGGAGACTTTCGAAATATGCGGCAGATTTTTCTCACCTTATTTATTACTTTTAAGTAATCTTCTCGAAGTTTTGGAAGAACAATTACGTCATCTATGTCGGACTCAAAAATTTATCAGTGCATAAAATTTCACACTCATCTTCGTTTAACTCATGTGCAGAGTGTTCATCTTCTTCGATGGCTTCATCTTCAGGGGTAGGGTCACTTTCCCCTTCAACTGAATTTTCAGCAGTTTTTGAATACAAGATATCCGAAACCGCGAGATGTATAGCATGTGCAATGCATTGCTGGTGATCAGGTACTATTTCTCTTCCAAATTTGACCATTACTGAGGCACCGTCGGTGGTGCAACCCACGATATGCTTATCTAGGTCCAAGCCAAAGTCTTCCAATCTTTTTCTAACGATTGCAATAGTTTTGGTGCTATCGAGAGAACCATTTATTTTCATGAGACCAAGAGATCAATGTTGATTTTCATCATGAACATTAATATTAATATATCTTTGGTTTTGCAAAGATGTATACTCATCCATAGTTAATGAATAGCGGATTCCTTGTCTCACCTGATTCTTGAAGTAGTTGACCAATTCATGTTTCTTTTTCTCATAAAAACTAAGCACCATTTTTCCGACACCATTATGGGAAGTTGGATGAGGCTTGTCGTATTTTATCTTTCTTAGACTTTCTTGAATGAATTCACTTTTAGCAATTGATTGGAAACTCAGTCCATCTACACACGCAAGTTTCGAAATTTCCTCTTCTATGGACTTTTTTGGCACAAACTCTTCCACTGTTCTTTGTTTCTTCAATGGCTGATTAATCTGGTCGATGTTTATGCCCAACCCCCTTTGATGCAAGGCACCCCATAGTGCGAACTCCCCTTTGTTGCAAGGCACCCTTAAATGGGGGAATGTTGCAACTTAGAGGCGGAGTTATCCCCCAAGCTGCAATGAACCCCACTGGGGGAGACCTAACCTAAGAGAGAGAAAGGAAGAGGAGAGGTGTTCGCCAGGCAGGAGCCAAGCGCATATTAAGACTTCAGCCGAGCAGCCGTTGTCTTATAAGGCCCCTAGTCAGCCAGTGCCACCAGGCATCATCAGCCAGTTGGCACAGTGTACACGGCACGTACACACCCGTCTATACGCCCATTACGTTTATGTGCGTCCCGCGACCGCGTTAAACTGTAAGTGGAGTGGAGGCGGGCTCGAGACCCGATGCATCCTTCCGCGGTTGCTAGCCAGGGTACCCTAATGATCCGTGTTAAACCGTAGGTCTAAGGTGGAGTGTAAACACCCTTCCACGGTTCGTAGGGGCAGGATCCCGTTATTGCAACACTCGATAGTACCGATAGTAGGAAGTTCAAGGTCACACAAAGGGCGCTGATGTAGCATTGGTAAGTGACAAGTAGCGGTGACGTAGCACACAGGATCAGATCTGTTTCGTGAGGTGGTGAAGAACAAAGTGTGTGTTGGATATAGTCTGCAAAATGGGTCGTGAGGCAGACGTTACTCAGTGGCAAAAAGGAACCATCGTGTTTGGCAGAGCCCACGGACACAAAATGTCTGAAGTAGCCCAATTTGTTGGTGTGTCAACGCGTACTGTCCAGCGAGTTTACAAAGAGTGGTGTAGTTCGCAATCAACTGACAATCGACGGCGTAACTGTGGCCGGAAAACAATTCTCGACAATATGGGCCGCCGCCATGTTTCTCGTCTAGTAACTGCAAATCGTTTTCAAACCAGAGAACAATTGCTCCAAGAAACCAATGAGGTTCTCCAGCGACCAATTTCCGAACGGACATTGCGACGAGAACTGCATGCGATGGACATCTGGAGCAGGGTACCACGGAAGAGGCCGCTGCACAAATTGGCACGTTATAAATGGGCTCAGAGGCACAAAAACTGGACTGCGGCAGATTGGAAACGTGTAATTTGGTCCGATGAGTCCCGTTTTTGTTTGTTCTCCAATGATGGGAGGCGACAAGTACATCGCAGGTCCAATGAAGCCTTTAATCCTGAATGCGTCGAAGGTGTTGTTCAGGCTGGAAACAGAAAGTGAAGCGCAGGAATAGACACCCACGGACTCTGGCGGAACTTCGGGACCGGCTGATGAACGAGTGGCAGCAAATCGATGTTCAGTACATGCACAACCTCGTAGAGTCTCTGCCTCGCCGGATTCGTGCGGTTATCAAGGCCAGAGGCGCCGTCACACGTTATTAGGTACATTCTGAGAGGGGTGACTAATTTTTTGTCCGGTGTGCTTATATATATATATATATATATATATATATATATAGGTATATATATGTGTATATATATATGTATATATATGTGTGTATATATATATATATATGTTGTTTTATTTCTTTATTGACTAATCTCTGATTTCCAAGATTCGAGATAAGATACGCATTTTAAATTATACCTCACAGATGTGGGTCATTTCAGTTCGCACAATAGCGTGTTTAACAACCCAGTTCATCTTTTTTTTATCTATTCTATCTGCTCAAATATTATTCACTTTCAAAGTACCATAAACCATAGGCAGCATTTTTCTCAAGATTACACGAATTGTAGTTTTTAGAAGCACCCTAAACGTGTTTCGCGGGTGATGGTCACATTCCAACCTCAACTCTCTCTCTCTCTCTCTCTCTCTCTCTCTCTCTCTCTCTCTCTCTCTCTCTCTCTCTCGAATACAAGATAAAAAACAAAGCGTTTCGCGTCTCTCCACGAATGGGGACATCTGACACGTCCCAGATTTCACGGGGCAACCAACCACAGCCCTGTGGGCGGATCCCAGGACCTCTGTTTGGCCGCTATGCAGACCTACGCGCCAAGTGTCGCCCGAAATTCCCCGCTAGCCAATAGGAAGCTAACGATTGTGTTTTGTGGGTTAGTCACAGGTCCCTTTATAAAGGGAGAATTTCGACTCAGAGCCTCAGTTCGTACGTATTTTCGCTTAGTGCTTTATACACTATGAGTCAGTTATCCTTGTACAATTCTCCGGATTTGAATGAAGATAAAGACATTTATGCTCACACGACGCTCCACCTCTTCAGCGCTATAGATCGGGGTGAGCTTTTATCTACCCAGAGTGTTACGGAAAATTGTGATGAAATGCAAGAACCGCTCAACTTAGACGCTGTTGAAATGTAAGTAACTTATAATTGTCTAACCTAGCTTTATTCAGTGTTTTCCTACAAAGTAAAATTAATCCTAGGGCTCTTTCTCGTTTCTAACAATATAACCTAACCGGAAAAGGCGGAAATAAACTCGTTTTCAAAAATATTTTTTATTCTCTGTTACCTTCGGATTATTTCGATATATATATATATATATTTTTTATTTATTTGTACATTTCTTGTAGGATTTTTAGAAATATTAAAACTTTCAATAGAAATATTAAAAACTATTAAGATTTGGCTGCGGGTTCGAGACCCGTTGCACGCAGATGGAGCATAGCACATCCAACTAATCTTACTTTTGAAAACTTTCAGGATATCTACTTATGGCTACAATTAAATTTTACGTTAGAGTAACAATTAATCCCATCATGTTTTTAATTATTGTCTGTTTCCTCATATATATACATATATATATGGTGGAGCTTTAATAATAATTTACTCAATAATTTAAAGATGTATTTTTTCTCGTTTATAATTGGTAATCTAATCTACTTTTATCCTGAATTGTTCTACAACATAAAAATTAATCCCATTTTTTTAATTATTGTCTGTTTCCTCATATATATATATATATATATATATATATATATATATATATATATGGTGGAGCTTTAATAATAATTTACTCGATAATTTAAAAATGTATTTTTTCTCGTTTATAATTGATAATCTAATCTCCTTTTATTCTGAATTGTTCTACAACGTAAAAATTAATCCCATTGTTTTTAATTATTCTGTTTCCTCATATATATATATATATATATGGTAGAGCTTTAGTAATAATTTTATCGTTAATTCAGCACCGCTGTAGGATTTTTAAATTACCAAAACTTTTAAGAATTATCTGCATTTAAATTCGTGGCATTTCTCTTGTTGTAGCTCTTTATTTTACTTAACATTATAGGACCGATGCGGAGCTAGGCCGTGTTATATCTATTTTTGATGAAAGGGGAATAAATGATATGGATGCTTCTCCGCACAATCACCTCAGGGGCTTGAATACAAAAGTCGAGGTATTGGCACACATCCGGTCCAGCGAGTGTCAGATCATCGAGGAGATAATGTAAGTATTTTTGAGGTTAAGAACAAAACACATTGTATTTTCATTTATTAAATGGCAGAAAACATGCCGACAATTTAAAGATGTATTTTTTCTCGTTTATAATTGTAATCTAATTTCCTTTTATTCTGAATTTTTCTATAACGTAAAAATTAATCCCATTGTTTTTAATTATTGTGTTTCCTCATATATATATATATGGTGGAGCTTTAATAATATTTTTCTCGTTAATTCAGAACCGCTGTAAGATTTTTAAATTACCAAATCTTTTAAGAATTATCTGCATTTAAATTCGTGGCATTTCTCTTGTTGTAGCTCTTTATTTTACTTAACATTATAGGACCGATGCGGAGCTAGGCCATGTTATAGCTACTTTTGATGAAAGGGGAATAAATGATATGGATGCTTTTCCGCACAATCACACCAGGGGCCTGAATACAGAAGTCAAGGTATTGGCACACATCTGGTCCAGCGAGTGCCAGGTCATCGAGGAACTAATGCAAGTATTTTTGAAGTTAAGGACAAAACACATTGTATTTTCATTTATTAAATGGCAGAAAGCTTGTACAAAGCGGAACCAGTGTCCGTTAAATAAATCTTAATGGCTACATTTTACAGTTACAAATGTATATACAACTTTACACAATATAGATTTACACCTTTACACATTACAGCGGGTGCTAACATATGGGAACCTTTTTTTTATCGTTTGCATACACTTTTATCGTTCATGTCTGTGTCGCACAAATCGAATAATTTTAAAAAATTCATAAATCCCTTCCCACGTGACATGTGCATGAGAAATCAAATGCAATACAATCCACATGTTTCAGAATAATATCCTTGAAAACGATATGGGTTCCAAACAATCTCAGGTACATGTAATTGCGCAATAAACTGTACAATTACAGAATCATTCCAGGGCTGAAATCCGAGTGAATCAAAATAGTACATTCTTTCCCTATTTTTAAAATAGATTGCAAACCAGTGAATCCCCTCACTCCCAACAATGTCGGTGTTAACGATAATCCCGTATCAGTTTCTCGTACTTGGCAGCTTCAATATTTAATTCTTTGCAAACACACCGATAAATTTTGAGCGAGTGAAACGGTCACTTTTCATTACTCTCTGGAGTGTATTCGCGTCCATTTTAAAAGTCTGTGATCACGTTCCTGAAACGATCAACTTCTATTATTGCCTGTGATTCGAGGTACACGAGTACAATTATAGGCTCATCTATAGGTTTGGCAAATTCCAACCTGACTGAGATATTCCCACTCTGCTGTGGACTTAAATGCGTATTTGCGCCAGTAGACAAGTCAGGCGTAATATCAAATGAATAAATGTTAAATTCTTCGACAAATTCTTTTTGCGTTACACCAAAACTAAGCTCGTCACAGGCGCCTGTATTATGAGCCAAACTACTATATGCTCTCGCGCAGAGCGGGAACACAGCGTCTGATGAGTAGTCCGTATTCATGGTCCCTCCCAGAACGATGCCATTTACGTATAGAGTAATATTTTTAAGGCCGAAATTTTTATATTTTCCATTCGTCGAGGCGTGGTCCTGCATTCCAATTAATATCCTTTTAGGTTGGACTCCGAGGGCCACTTTTTCTAGTTGCTTCGAGGCCAACCCGGCGGGGACCGTGTATAGTTTGGTCTGTACCCTGTTAATTGGGTATTTTACTGTGGCGTGTATTAAGTCTTTCTCAATTTCTATTTGTTTCGGGGCACTTAATTTCACTCGGCGTATACGCAAATACGTCTCCTTGATGTGGATCACAACGGGTTTCGCGCCCTCTTCTTGATCAGACCCCAGATTTATGCAGATCTCAGGAATCCTGCGGGTAAGCTTCAACTTCATATCCACCCTGTTCAAAAGCAACTTCTCCTGGAATGTGACGTCTGTATACAAGCGTCCAAAACATTCATATATCTTTTTTTTTTAGAATTTTTTAATTTATCCTTTATTCCATTTTCATCTTTAGTGTGGTAATACCCCTCGGCGGTTAAAAAGGTGGCCTTCGCTTCTTTTGAAAAGTTGAGGACATTTTCGAGTTAGGCTCATAGGTGGTAGTACCCCGTTCCTGCCGAGATGTTAACCTGATTTAAATACAATTCACACTGGCTGAAGTTGGAGTGTAAAAAGTTCGTTTCAGGGTAGACCTGAGTGGGGGGCATATCAAAGAGGGACAGTTCCGATTTACAGCATTGTCAACTGCACGGTTGGATGAAACGTGCCATGACGAGTCAGAAATAGTGCCACCTCCTTCGACAAGTATTAGTCAACCTATGATTCGTGAGAGTAGTGGCCTCAGCATATATCCGTTAAAAAATGATCAGCCATAGGTTTCATACGCTTAGAGCACTTCTTTTTTATTTCCTTTTACGTTTAGCGCCACGTGATGGTAACCCCTTCTTCCTGGCAGATCTCTTCTTTCCGCCACCACACATTTTTCTCTTTGCAGCTTTGATGATTTCGTCCCGTGTACGTTTTAAATGTTTTTTTAGAGCTTCTTTAGGCTTAGTTCCACCCATTATGTCTTCTGTCGCGTTAAAACCTGTTTGTAACGCCTTCCGCCATAGGTACCTGGCACCCCTCTTCAACAGTGGGACAGCAGTGCGTAGTATGGATGAAAAAATGGATCCGAGTCCACTACCACGCTGGTACATCACCCCTCGGTAGACTGTGAATGGTCCTCGGGTCATTATAAACGACGAAAGTGTAGTTTCACTGTTAAGTTCCCATCACCGAATGGGAAATTTTTTCCCTCAATCGTTCTTATATATATTGAGATGTTGGTTAATAGATTAGTCGCAACATTCACATAATGGGGCTTTTCATATGTAATGCTCAAACTTTTCCGTCTATGGTTGGGGATGTGTGCAATGCCCAGCAGGCGCGCCTGGGTGTCCCCAACAAATTGGTGCCCTACGATATTGCTGTAAATATAGCACATGTCTGGGGGCAAAGAGTTTTCACCCAAGTTCTCCATCTTCATTTGATACATTAAACTGGACAAGTCATGCTGTACCTCGTGAAAGGTATCTCTTTGGAGAGCTGCGCTATATCGGCCCTCAGCCACAATTGTGAACAGCTCTTTATCTTTAATATTTCTACTAAGCGTTGACTTTAACTTCAATGTGCATGCAGGCGTGTCTATGTTTACGACTTCAAAAAAGTAAATCGTATGTCAGGTACGACCTTTCAAGACTCCTGTTTAACCTCTTCACAATGTCCATGGCCGTATCATAATGCCCGATTCCTAGCGATACAGTTGCGCTATAGTACCGTTCCTCACCGAACAGGACTGAACGCATAGTATTGTCTAAGGTTATGCCTAATTTCTCGCACTCATCGAATCTTCTAATGATCAGAAATATGATTTGCTCATTTTCAAGAGTTAAAAATTTGGTGGCTAATTGGAGTTCACATAACTCCACCTCATACAAATCACGCTCCAATTCAATGGGTCCATGGAGTTCTGTCACAAAGTTGGCGAGGGTGTTGTTAGGGTGTACAGACAGGGATGAGGAAGACGGGAGTGTGACGTAGAAATGGTTAGGAGCCATGTTGCATACTATTTAAGCTTCATTATTGCATCAGCCTTTATATAGGTGCTGAAGCTTTCTGGGTACATAGCCATTTCACCAGGTACATTTTTCTCTTTCCTGAACCTTTGCTTCCTATAACTTTCTCAATTTTAAACACATTTTTTCCTAAATTAAATGTCACTTTCTGCAACTCCTCGCGGTAAAAGCCTCCTGAGATTTCCTCCCCATTCAAATCTTCAATGTAATATATCATTATCTCACCTTTAGGTCTCATAGCCCTAACTTTAAAAATCTCGCGTGTCGATCCTTGCTTAAATCAATCGCGAATTTATTTCCCGAACGTGACAGCCTTACATAATCATTGATTTTGAAACGCGCAGAGTGTGGAGGTGGTGCTCCATCTCTTTTCACCTCCGGACGCGTTAGGCGTTAGGCGTTGTGCCAATCGTACGATGGTGTGAGCGGTTGTAGGATGAGGCCAATGATTCCAGAATGTCAAGAAATCTGTATGTGTTTTTATGTGTAAAATAGCGGTGCATGCGTTCCTTTATGGTACGTTGAACTCTTTCAGCTAAAGAATCCTTATGTATAGAATTGGTAGTGTAATAGCTGATATTAAACTCTGTCAGCATGTTCTGAAAAGCGCGACCTATAAATTATTTCCCCATATCCGTACAAAAATAGCCAGGAATCCTGTTTTCTTTCAATATCAACGTTTTGGTTGCTTTAGCAACTGTTTCAGGCGATTTATTTTTCAGGGGAATTAGCCACAGATATCTAGAGAATACATCTATTATGAATAGGATGTAACGGTAACCATCGTTATACACTGAATATCTTTGCATGTCTGTTAAATCCGGCTGTCAAATAGAGTCAATCGAAGCAGTTGTTGTCTTGGCCGTTTTAAACCTTTTTCTCACCGGTTTATGAAGTGTATAAACATCTTGTCCCCGCAAAAATCTCTCAACATCTTTTTTCCTTACACCGTAAACACCTCTGTACAATCTATTAACGCCACCATAGGAGGCGGGGTTAGAAATGTCATAATAGCTTTTACTTAATGTGTTAGCCATATGCGTATTTTAGAGGCACGTGGGTAGGGTTGACCGGTTGTTCTCTTCTTTCTCCTCTTCAGAGGTGTTACCGCTGGGGGCGATGGCGTACTCAGTTGTGACACATGCGAGACTTGATCCAAGTCTTTTAACCTATTCAGATTACCTATCAATGTTTTGGGGACATTTATTTGCTGTAGTCTTACTTTAATATGCTTCCAGCCTGTTGGCGAGGGTCTGTCCCACTTTCTCACCAGATCATGAACAATATCAACGATATTGGATCCTTGTACCCTTGTTCCTTCAACAATGACCTCTCCTGTATCGGTCCACTGTATGATGGGGTCCTCACTCAATAGATTATAATGCGCTTTTTCTTACCCACAGTTTGCCTTTTATGAGCGAGCGCTGGTATTATGTTCTTGTAACGACGTAAGCGAGTCTTCTGAGAGGGTTTCATTGGCACATTACATTTTATAACATTAAGACAGATTTCACAGATGCATTTAAAAAAGTCCGAGTCGATATTTTTAACAAATAACAAACATCTGTTGCAGTGTCCGGGGCAATCGTTGATAGATTTTTATTAATTCACGGTATTTCTTTAGCCTATTTGTCATTCTGGAATATACACCGTTTCAGGCTCATTTGGGAATATATTCGTTCTTAGAAGCACCCTAAACGTGTTTCGCTGGTGAAGGTCACAAAGCAAATATCTATAACGTTGGTTTGTGGCCTCTTTATAAACCTCCAAAAACTTCTTACGCTGATTCGGGAACATTTGATTGGCTAATACCCCAATTTGTGATACATTTCTACGTTGCGCGAATAAGACTAGATATTGTGTATTTAGCGATACATCGCTCATGTATTTATTTTTGAAAAATAAATTCTGATTGATGAAGAACACGCTTATGTTAAGATGGTGGGAGAATACTGTAAATGTCTCGGCAAACGTTTTATCCATCTCCAACATGAGATCGTCAATTACAATGACTGTATGTTCATTTCAATTTAACGAATTAACGTCATAGACCCCCTTGTGGAACAAGATTTCCTCTTGGTACTCGTTGAACACTGATTGATACGTCGAATAGCACCATATAACTTTATGCACAAATTTTGAGAACATCTCTCCCTTTTCTTTAATGATTTTAAGCATAAACACAGTTTTACGACATCCTGCAGGTCCAGATATAATACATATGGAACCTGAATTTTTCTACAGAATCCATTTCTAACACGTCACACCCTTAACCCTAGAAAGGGTAAGGTAAAAAAATCCTTCAAATGCTTGAGGTGAGTCTCTCAGGCTCATTGCACAAATTCAAAAAATTTAGTTGGTTAAATATGTATATATGCTTGACGTGATGGAAAAACATTATAGTTTAACACTTTTTATTCAATGCTTAACTCGTACAGAACTTATAAACGTAAATATAACCATTTATACATGAACTAAAACGTAAAATAAAATGAAATAACCTTTTTTTACTATTAATCAAATTAAATATTACTTTTATATGAAAGTTTATTAATGATTATATATATATATATATATATATATATATAATATATATATATATATATATGAATTATTTATTTCAAAGGATGCATATTTCTTGTTCTTACAAAACTAGTTTTACTTGTCGCATTCTATGCATTTTCTTTTGCATACAGAATGCTTAGAACATACGTTTTTGTTGCATAAATCGCATGCTTGTTTTTGCATTCTGCTTTTTTTGGACGCATAAATAACATCTCTTCCTCTTAGCTCCAGTAGATGAATTTGTTGATGGTTGATGGTGACTCCCTATATAACCTAAAGTTTTGTCCATTGTGTTCTGTACATTACGTTGAAGTCCCATTCGGGACCTTTTACTTATCTGTGGTTGAATGAGGCTTTCTGATAATTCGATAAGAAATGTCCGTCTTCGTGTTTTTTCTGCACTTTTATGCCATAGAGGATTTTTGTGTTGTCCAAACAACAAATGCTACCACAGCAGAGACATCCAATAAATTCATGAAAAAAGCGGCCGGCCATCTGTTTGTTTTTCGTTTGCATGAATATGTATGAAGAAGCTGGTCAAGAGAGTCTACTCCACCCTTCGTAGCATTACAGTACAATATAATTTCGGGCTTGTTCGCATCCTCTACCACAATATGATCTGAATGGTGCATACTAGGTAGTAATATAACAGATTTTTTAGGTTTTGGCACATATGACACAAGAGTAAAATTATTACTAAACCCAAATATTGAAGATTCAGATCGTTTGTCTTTCTTGGGCTGAAATTCTGCAGGAACAAATCTCTTATTCTTACGAACGGTTCCAACGATAGTCATACCGTGCCTTAGTAGGTGTTTTGCTAAGCCTAAGTCTGTGAAAAAATTATCACAGGTAACATTTCTGTTTGTGTGATAGTAAGGCTCACATAAGTTACTGACAACTGATGTCCCTAATCCTGATGCTTTTGTTTTTCCTTCTTTACCTAGATATGGTATACCTTTGAGCGGATAAAAGGGTTTTGAATCACATACCCACCAGATCTTCAATCCATATTTATCAGGCTTTGAACTCATGTACTGACGGAAGCTGCATCTACCACGAAACGGAAGTAACTGCTCATCCACTGTTACATTTGCTCCTGGAAGATAGCTTTTGCTCAAATTATTGTTGACTTTTTCCGATATATCCCTTATTGGGGCTAATTTGTCTTTTTCTCAGCGATGTGATCTGGTAGATTTGTCATCAAATCGTATTTTTGCCATTATTTCCTTGAATCGATCTTGGCCCATAGTAGCTCTAAAAATAGATGGTCCGTACTTTTTATCCCAAAGAGCACTTAGATTTAGGTGGTTTGATTTCAAGTGTCCAGCTGTGAGTAAGAGCCCAATAAAAGCTTTTATTTCTATGTCATCACACGAATGCCAAATTTTAGATTTTCCTTTCGCTGCATAAACGAGCTTCCCTTCATCATTGGTGTACTTCACTATAGCAGAAATAATGTCGGGAGAAATAAATACTTCGAAAGAATCTTCGCAACACTCTATTGTTTTATTCGGACTAAGTATTACCTTATTAGTGGGTGATTTTATTACATTGTGGGATCTAGTTTTGGATGGTGGTGGAGGAATTTTACTCCATTCATCACCATCCTTGCTGATATATTTTCCACACGAGACACTTTGGATTTCTTCATTTTCACTTTCGCTCTCCGTAACTGCATTATCACAGTCACTTGCCACACTTACATTGTCAATTTCACTTTCATTATCACTTGGGTTGTATTCACTTTCATCAGAATCACTTGGCATAGTGTCTTCATTTAGCAAGCATAATTCAATATCTTTGTCAGATATTCGTGGCATTGTTATTTCTACAGTATATTTGACACGACAAGTAACCAACCAGTTCAATATCTTATCAATGACTAACCGACCATGTGTGTCCCAATTCTGTAAAAAAAAAGAATAATAAAACAAAATAACCAATCAGAGCCCATCTAACAAATGGCGTGATTTAAGACACGCCCATTAGCAGATATATACTCGCTGGGCATTGAAAAGAACGGAAATATAAGCTAAAATGAATATGAGTTTAACAGACTCACGTTACGCTTTTATGCAAATACTTTCTTTTTTTATTTTTATCACTAAAATTATTATATGTAGGAAACACTATTGTTAGTAAACATACTTAACTGTAAATAAGGAAGGAATATTAAAACGCTTAGCAAAAATTAAAAATAATAAGTCACGATTTTTTTAACAAAACATCATAAATGAGCCTATCAGGCTCACCTTACGCTTTCTAGGGTTAAGTGGGCCATTTACAAAATATAATAAATATTTAAGTGATGACCCTTATATTTTGTTTTCTTCTTCCACAGAACCGTGAATGACGACGATGTACAGCACCCCATCATCGATATAACAGACGAGCCCGTTGATCGTACAGCTACCGAACCCTTCCCCGCCGACGAGCCCTCACCAGCGACACCTGTAGCACGCGCCAGTTCAAAGCGGAGGCGTGATGAAGAACCCTCCACGTCAGGTATAAAGCGTGCCAGGATTGCTACGGTTGTTAGACCACCAGTAATAGAGCCCCAACCCTCAACGTCTTACGACACAAACCCCACAATAGTACCTTCCTCAAATATAACCAATTATTCAATTCCGGGGTACATCCTCCACAGCAGCTTCCCGTTCTATTGAGGATGGCATAACATTCGAATTGGTGCGCACCGCTACCCCCATCCCGGCCTTTACTAGAAATCGGTATATAGTCAGGGTTGATCCTATATCCAAATTATCCATGTATAGCAATGGTGTCGAACACGGACTACGGCGCATAGTTGAACGTATTGTTGAGTTTTCCCTTCAGAACCGTGACGAACGTGAAGTCAGGACGAGGCTGTTCCTCGGATTCGGGTCAGATCTACAGATCTAAAGAAGCTAAGGCTAACAAAGACCCTAAGATTCACTCTTAGGTTAACCCGAGAGAAAGGAAAGAGTACGAGGTTAAGAGAAGAGAATAAGGGGTTAAGTAAGTAGCAACATCTATCACTCGTGGGTTAACATTCATTCAGAAAAAGAGAAAAAAGACTCACCATCATCATCCGCCGGCCACTGCCGACAAGTCGGAAAAATAGTCGAAGAGAATAGGAAAGGGGGTGAAAGATGAAAAGAAGTAAAATAAAACGTTTACAAACCATGCAAACACAGTCTTAACTCACTGTCATACCATGCAAACTACAGACATGCAAGTTAGGAGAGGATAAGAAAAATAAAAAAAAGTAGGTAAAGTTAAACAAAAAGTGGGTTAGTTTACGCTACGAGCTACATCTACGTTTGTGTTAGTCTAATTTTTTTTTTTTAATAATTTTTGCTAGCATATCACACGCTGGCATGTCACAAGCTGGCATTAGACTTCAACGGACTCATCCCCGATTACGACCCCCAGAGCTCCTGTTGCCAATTTTTTTTTATTTTAAACAACGTTAATATTTTTAAAATGTCTGTCTAGACGGTTTTTAAACACATTATCGCTGGTAGAGTTCACGACGGGCGTGGGAAGATTATTCCATTTATCAATTACTTTGTAAAAATGTTTTTAACGATGTTAGTAATGAAACGTCTGGCACGCAATTTGAATCCGTTATTACGAGTATTGCTATCATCGAAAGTGAACAATTTGTCAAAATTTATGTTATCGAGGTTATTAACGATTTTGAAAACTTCAGTAAGCTCCCCCCTTAATCTTCTAGTTTCGAGTGAATGCAAGTCTAACTCTTTAATCCTATCTTCATAAGGCTTGTTGCGCAATGACGGATTTAGTTTCGTGGCACGACGCTGAACCCTTTCTAACCTTTCAATCTCCTCACGCAAATACGGGCACCAAAACTGAACAGCATATTCTAAATGAGGCCTGACTAGGGACTTGTAAAGGGGCAATATAATGTTCTTCGATTTAAATTCGAAATTACTAGTCAATTCTACATCTATGTCGTTAATGTAAATTACGAATAGCAATGGGCCTAACACTGAACCCTGAGGGACACCGCTACCTACACCCAACCATCCCGATTCACTACCATTAACAACGACCCTCTGTCTCCTAGCACGAAGCCATTCCTCTAACCAGTTAGCTACCTGACCGCGTATACCGTGCGCTTTAACCTTCGCAATTAATCTTCTATGCGGAACTGTATCGAACGCCTTTTTAAAATCTAAGTAAATAACGTCAGCCGCTCTAAGCCTATCGTATTCGCGCACTGTTTCGTTATAAAATTCTAACAAATTAGTTAAACAAGATCTATGGCGTCGAAACCCATGATGACTACTATTAATCAAATCTCTAATTTCTAAGTGATCGATGATACGACCCCTAACTACGGATTCCAAAAGTTTACCGACAATTGACGTTATGCTAATGGCCTATAATTGCTAGCTACTGTGCGGTCGCCTTTTCTAAAAATAGGCGTAACGTTACCTAATTTGAAGTCTTCAGGAACAATCCCAGTTTCGAGTGACCGATTAAAAATCTTCGTTGAGGGGACTACGATAACGTCTTTCAAATCTTTCAAATGTCTGGGATAAAAAACGTCAGGGTCTGGAGCCTTGCTAACATTTAGCCTATCGATATAATGCCCAATCTCACCCTCGTAAACAGTTATTTCATTCAAAATAGTCTCGCTACTGAATGGAACGATATCGTTCACGTCGGGGACATTATGTAAGTCTTCTACGCTGAAAACGGTCGCAAAAAATACCCGCCATCGCCTGAACGTCAGAAGCCAAAGCGCCGTTAACATCCACTAGAGGGCCTATTTTATCTTTTATCGGCTTACGATTATTGACATATTCAAAAAACTTTTTTGGATTATATTTACTATCCGCAGCTATAAGTATCTAAATTATGCTTAGCATTCCTAACTTATCTTTTAACCTGACGTCTAAGCTCGATATATCTATTAAAGTTAGCTGCCGTGCCATTGCGCTTATTAAGTCTATACGCTCTATTACGCTCGTTTATAACTCGCCTATTTCCCTAGTCCACCACTTGGGCCTACCATGATTTCTAGCGCGCTTAGGCCTTCGAGGAATAAACTCCCTTTCAATATTCATAAAACTTTCTTTAAACGCCTCCCAATGCAAATTTGTGTCATTACCCATAAATAAGTTATCCCAGTCGACTACTCTCATCCTATCCGCAAACCTATCAAAATTGGCCCTACGAAAATCAGGGACTTCTATTACGTTACAATCCTTAGTGTAGTGTTTTCTATCAATAACTTAAACCTAAGAATTTGATGATCACTATATACTAAACTCTCGCCTACTTCTAAACCTTTGACTATATTTTCGTCGTTCGTCATCACCAAATCTAAAATATTGTCACCGCGCGTTGGTTCGATAATTATCTTTCGTAAAATTTATCTTCTATGAACTCAATCAATCTCAAACCCTCCTCATTACCAGTAAAAGTCTCGTAATTAACGTTAGGGCAGTTAAAGTCTCCGACAATTATACTATTCCGATTGTCAATAAAGTTACCAAGTGAGTAAAATCTAGTATCAGTATCGAGGGGTTGAACTGGAGGCCTATAAACAACAACAAAATTAAAACTAATACTACGCGCCCTAACTTCAATGCATATCGCATTAATTGCTGCCGGAAAATCTATCTTAACCTCGATAGCCCAAAGGGAATTACGAATGTACAGCAAAACGCCGCTGCCAAACCTATGTAACCTATCATTAGTAAAGAGTTTAAAACCCGGTACATCAAGTTCCCCCAACAAGTCCCGAGTCACGGTATTTAACCACGTTTCAGTGATAGCAACTATATCGCAGATGCCGGAATAAATTATCGCGTTAAATTCGTTTAATTTATTTCTAATACTACGCGCATTACAATAAAAGACGTTTAAGTTATTTTTTACGACGGGCCTGCGTTTTAAACTATTTTTCACGTCGGGCCCGCGTTTCCCGGACCCACAACGTTTAAAGAAGGCTTCGACCTATACAGCTTTCGTACGTTTTCGTCAATTAACCTACCTAGCCTAGCATTACCTATTTCATTAAAATGCACCCAATCTTTTATAAAAAGGCTAGGAACACTGAATTCGGACCACAGCTTTACGAAGGGTACATTTTTCTCAGCACAAATCTCTTCTAATTTAGTATTCGAAAATATTGTTTTTTACGTAATCCTAAGACCCAAACCGTGCCTAGGGGTAATACCTAGAACTAAAGACCTATCTGACCTCGCCTTCAGGGACCTAATTAACCCCCTATATCTCTCCAAAAGGTCAGGCACTCTCGTATCGGGCCTATACGAGTCGTTGCCTCCTACCATCATCACCAACATCGAGTGACGGGAGGCAACGTCAATCTTATCCACTTCGTCTCTAACTCTGTCAACCCTGGCCCCTGGGAGACAGACCCTCCTTCTCTTGGTTGGATGCCGTTCAACGAACTCTTTGTCCATATGGCGCACTAAAGAGTCCCCAATTAAAATAGTTTCCCCCTCATTGACGTCCCTTTCCAAATGGGCGAAAGGGTTCGAAACCTTGATAGGGTGGGGGGGATTCCTATCACCTAACGTACGCGGCCTATCTCCACCCTTAACTTCTCTAAATCCCTCCCCATCTACTAATCTCGGACCAACCTTAACCCCTTCCTCAACTCTATCCAACCTTCCCGATAAGCTACCTAAACTAGAAACTAGGTTACGCACCTCACCCTTCAAATTACTAACGTCTTCAACGTTAGTATTGGTTCGGCTTTCATCAACCGTAGCCCTACCCCTGCCCTCATCAAGCGTTGTAAGAATTTCCGTTACCTCACGTATACTGCGTTTTATGTCAACTATTTCCTCCCATAACTCGCAAAAGAAACAAACTGATCTCTCTGTAATCGCCATAGGACCGCCATTATAATCTTTAAAATCCGAATACCACCGGTTTACCCCACACCTAACACACGACGCTTTCTGCGACAGCATCGCGCAGTTAAAAATAGTTTATAACCGTCACAAGTTTAAGTTAAATTAAGCCGTCACGCTATGAAAACTTCTAAAACGCTAAAAACCACTAATATTCAATTACTTAACTATAACAATGTGAGTATAAACGCAAGAATATAAAATTCAAAACTTTCCAAAAGTAAAATTATTAGCAATATGCAAAAGTAAAAGCAATATCAGAGGGCTCAGGAAATGCGTCCGTTCAGTACAGAGTCTTGCTGACGAATGATGTAGATGACGGAGATGTAGATGATTTTTGGGTAGTAATACCGTTCAGACGTTTGGTAGCTGACTATATAGAGTATATATTAGGCCGTATAATGCAGGCCTATCAAAGTAGTATAGCCTTCAATATGGACAACTTCACGGTAAATAGTGACCGTGTATTCCGTGTTGCTGGTCATAGTGCCACACCTTATATTCTTAACTTCAATTCTCAGGCTATTTATAGACTGCATATAAACGTCGATCGTGGTTGCGGCTTTATAGCAGTAGTCTTAGCTCGTATGTTTACTGTACTAAATACACGGGCCCAAAAAGTTTGGGTGCCTACGGTAGTAGAGCGTGCCCGTAAACTAGCTGTAGACTCTAAACTTGAGTTTGACTGTGATATGGGTCCTGAAGAGTTGAGAAGGGTAGAACAGGAAATGAATGTTCGTATAGTTGTATTTGGACTGGATGATCGTCGTAGAACTGTGTATGTTTTTAAAAGCTGTGTGAGAGATCGTACAAGACCCCTACTTATTTTAGGACTGTCAGGGGCAACGTATCTCCCCATCCGTAATATAAGCGGCCTTTATGCGAGCTATGATAAAAGTCGAAAATATGGACGACATCATGATTTGTGTAAGGGGTGTGTCGAGTTTGCGGATGATGTAGTGAAACATTGTAAAGTTTGCCACATGGTATGTGAGCAGTGTAAAAGCACCAAATGTGAAAGCCGTGTAGTTGAAGCTGAGAAGAGGGATTGTGATGTGTGTAGACGCACATTTTTCAATAATAACTGTTTTGAGCTCCATAAATCAATTGGCACGTGCAGGAAAATGAGAATCTGTGAATGTGGTTTGTTTCAGATGAGGATAATTGGGGAAAATTCACGCATAAATGTGATGAAATTTACCGTTCTACATGCCATGAGAAATATAAGGCGGTTGGAGTAAAGCATGTATGTTATATGAAAGATGCTAAGCCTAAAAACAGCCCTTGTATAACTGTGTACTACGATATAGAAACATGCACGAACGCTGAAACCAAAGAGGTTATTCCACATTTACTTGTGAGCCAGAATATCTGTGATGAGTGTATAGAGATCGATTGTGATGAGTGTCACAAATGTGGAAAACGGACAAACGTTTTTAAAACGAATGCCCACGATAGCCCTTTGAAACTCTTTGTGTCCTATATTGTCAAGTTAGCGGACAAGTTAAAAAAAATGATTGTGTATATTCTTGCCCATAACGGGGCGAAATTTGACACACAGTTCCTTTATAAGGAGTTGCTTGAGCACGCGTCATCTGAGATATTTACAGGTGATCCCCTGAAAAGAGGCAACAAACTAATACAAATGCAAATAAGAGGTAATGTACAGTTTAAAGAAACTTTATTATTCACACCTTGTAAATTAGCAAAGCTACCCAAGGTGATGGGCGTTGCCGCTGAAGTCTCAAAAGGATATTTCCCTTACACGTTCCTCACTAACGAAACTTTAAATTACGTAGGACTACCTCCATCCAAACATTACTTTAACTATGAATGTATGAGTACAGATGAACCGTACCCCGTAGGTGCAACTGAAAAAATGGTGGGTCCCACCTTACCAACCATTTCAGCCAACTTGAATGAGCGCTACTTTGGACGCTCTTTCGTAGACGTGCTCCCCCCTCGCGATTTATGGATGCCGATCTTACCCATCGTTATAGATGACAAGCTCATGTTTCCCCTGTACGTGAAGTGTGCAGAAGAGAACAATGGTGATTGTGACCATACACCCCACCAGCGTAAGATCAGAGGTGTATATACAAGCCCTGAGCTGGCCCTAGCCGTTCACGATGGGTATAGAATAATGAAGATACATGAGGTGTGGAGGTTTCAGAAGCTACCCAACCTTTTCACACCATATATAAACGCTTTTTTGAAGTATAAGGTTGAGGTGTCAGGATATCCGCGAGGGGTTGATACCGTGACTGTGAAGGTATACAGCTTGACTGTTCCTAAATTGTAAAGAACCCTGGCAAGCGCTTTAGTGCAAAATTGTGTCTAAACAGTCTTTGGGGAAAATTTGCACAGAATACTGGGAAAGGGAACGTTCATTTGGCACAAGGTTATAGCGAAGTCTGGGATTATGCCAATGCTCCCGATAAAGAGGTCATGGAGATCGTGAATGTAGGTAATACTTACATAATAAAGTACAACAATACCGAATTGGCCACAGATACCTCACGGGTTACAAACATACCTGTAGCCAGCTTCACAACAGCCTACGCACGCATGAAACTTTGGGGCCTATTGCACTCTCTTGGGCGGCGGGTTTTGTACGCTAACACAGATAGCGTGATATTCATAGCATGGAAAGGTGAATACATGCCCGCTATTGGGGAGTTCCTCCGAAAGCTAACTGACGAGATCAAGGATGAGTATGGAGACATCGCATACGCAGATTCGTTTGTGTCAACAGGGCCAAAAACCTATTGGGTACGGGTGAGGGTGGGGGATGATACGAAGTATATCGTGAAGGCTAAGAGTATCACGCTTAACCAGGCGAATCGGCGGGTCGTTAACTTTGATTCGTTGAGGGAACTAGTGTGCTTGGAAGATGAGGATGACCAGCTACCCCAACTGACTGTAGGTACCCACAATTTTCGGGCGGAGAAGCGCGGGGGCGTGAAGGAACTTAGGGGTACAAAGGTGTACCGTAACACCTATAGGAAACGTTACCAGGTGCTGGTACCTATGTTACCGTGCCCTTTGTATACCATAATCTTTGATATGTCTATTGTTAACTTATTTATTACAAGTATTTGTAAATATATATATATATATATATACACCTTGAATATTTTGTTTATTAAATAAATCTTGTTTCAATTAGCGTTTCATTTTCTCCTTTGCGTTTGTGTGTGTGTGTGTGTGTGTGTACACAGTAAAAAGCAAAGCCCCGCCAACTGTAAGATCGGCAACGTGAGTCATACCGCTACCTGAGCATGCCTCTATCCCAGCGTGCTCAGTTGACCTCTGCATACCGTTGAGCACAGACGTGTATTCTCCCGCGTAGAAGAAAAATAGTAATGGCTACCTTTAATATTGCGTGTTCAACATTTATGAAGTGGTATTCGGCAAAGTGCCAAGATGTGGTGGATACTGAAAAACTCCCTATTCCCCCCTCCTTTGCCACTTTTCAGGCTACATTGAGCCGTGCGAAGGATCAAGATGTTCAAATACTCTACGGGTATTCTGGCGAGGGCGTTGTAGGATTTCGTAGTACAGACGATGTATTGAAGTATGTTATAGACCTAACCTTTATAAAGGCTCACATATACCGCGAAGTAGAAGAAGCAACATGTTCAGAAGATAAGCAACAGTTATGGATCGTGAGTCTTGTTGATGAGTGGTGTGACAAGCGATATTATGTCATGTTACACCATACCGACTACTTGTACCCTACGGTTGAGAATGTAAATCTTGTCATCATGGAGAATCTTAAGTATTTTTACCAATATATTAATATATATCATGATGAGGTTTGTAGTGAGATTGTGGCTAATGGGCTGTGAGTTTTTAACAGACTTTAGAGACGAGTATCGCTGGTTAAACAAAAAGGACAAATATGGATATGTTTCTCTCAAATAGTGCGCCGGATTGTGAAGATGTTTAGTTTGTGGAAATGAATGTCTGGTGAGTGATAAAACATTAAAGTCGATATTGTTTCATGTAGTGGAAAATTCTGTTTGTCCAAGAGCATAAGTGTTCGAACAAGCCTGTACACGCTTTAGCAGTGTGACGCGCTCCCCCCGCAGCGAGCCGCCCACCCGTGTACCTCACGAAACACACGAGTTCGAACAAGCCCGTACAAGTTTCATCAGCGTGACTCACTCCACCCGTCGAGCTGATCCGTCGACCTGTGGATCATAGTCATCTCAGTGCTTGAACCGAGGTGACGTGCGAATACGATGGAACTTCCTTTGAGAAGCATTCTCAACGCCTCGTACGATGTATCCGTGACGAAGTCATTGCGCGTGTTCAGGCGTGAAACCGGCACCATTAACTATGTACTTGAAACGATTTGCAGGCAAGCAAGCAATGTTATTTATTTAAGTTAATGTTATTTATTTAAGTGTTGAGGAGATGAATAGAGTTTTCGTGATAGTTGAGAAGTGGGGAGAGGACCGTTCTAAAATACCTACAGGTGTAGGTAGAAAAAGAGAACAGATTAGTGACGCCTCCTCATATGCCGTTGTTTGCACGTTGTGTATAAATAACGAACAGCCATGCATTGATATACGACTGATATGGAAGAACGTATCTGATAATAACGTTCTTGTCCCTACGCGAAACCGTTTCATCCTCGACAGAATGTTTGAAATCGTTGGATTCCGCAAACTGGAGCCTATATTAGACGCTCGTGTTACGGATATGATTTATTTTGACACGGTTCTTGAATACGCATACACCGCTCTGCTCGACGGATTTATCGAATGTAGGAATGAACAAGGCGAGAATGGTCTAGAGCTGGATGCATATTTAAAAGGTTTAGATTCTTCGAAATATCATGAACTTTGGTACAAAGCACTTGAGCGGTACTGGGCTGAGCTCACCTACACTGTTCACCCTGAAGAGTTGTACCTCTATATAATGAATAGCTGTCGTTACGACTTGGAAGATTATTTCAATTGCCGCTATGCAGAGTGAAGAAGAGTTCACGATTGAAAAGCTCGAGACGGTAAGAAAAAACCATCGATTGGAAAGGCTTTTTTATAAACTTGTATTTAATAATGATGTTGTGGTTAACGATTACCTCTTTGTGCGTGCTTTTGATTGTATTCTAGCCGTGTTTAAAGATAACTTGTCAACCGGATGTAAAGTAGGCACAAAAATAGTATTGAATGATATAAAATCCATTTATATCGAGTATATGCCTCCGTATCAGTTAAAAGGCGAAGTGTTGCTTGGCCGATTTTATCACGTAGTACAAAGTAATATCGATGTGGATGTAGACTCTATTACGTGTGAGTTTAGCGTTTTGCACCGTAGAACATGAAGGATATATATTTATTTATTTAATTTTATATATATATATATATATATACACACACACATATATTTCCTGTACTAATATGCAATTGAATATACGTCTCGTATATTATTATTTTTAATTATTTAATATACCCTGTAGAACATAAGGGATGTATATTTATTTATTTAATTGTGTATATATCTATATTTCCTCTACTAATATGCTTTTGATTATACGTTTCGTATATTATTATTTTCAATATATTTAATTGTTTAATATAACTGTATATATTTTTCCTGTACTAATATGCATTTGGTTATACGTTTCGTATATTATTATTTTCAATATATTTAATTGTTTAACATAACTGTATATAACTATGGAGATTTCAAATTCGCGTTTTGACTTTTTTATTACACTTTTAGCTTCACGCCTTAGAGATATGTAGTTGTTGCGATAAAGATAATCTGTTGTTACGAAACAACTACATATCTCTAAGGCGTGAAGCTAAAAGTGTAATAAAAAAGTCAAAACGCGAATTTGAAATCTCCATAGCTCGTGACGGTAAAGAAAACCCCAAGCGATTCTTTCAATACGTCAATAATAGAAATCCAGTAAAAAGTGTCTTAGGTCCATTAAAAAATGGAAATGGAGATCTAGTCTCTGAAAACAAGGAAATGGCTACCTTGCTAAACGAATTTTTTACGTCAGTTTTTACTATAGAAGATGTAACGAATATCCCTACGGTCATAGACATAATACCTTTTGATAATGGTAATATTTTGGATAATATTGTCGTTAGTGAAGGGGAAGTAATGCGCTATATTGATAAAATGAAAATCACCGGGTCCGGATTCCATATATCCCATACAACTAAAAGAATTAAAAGATAGCATTGTTGTGCCGCTAACAAAGATTTTTAATGCGTCTAATTCTGAGGGGTGCGTACCAGATAATTTCAAGTTAGCAAACGTAACACCAATCTTTAAGAAAGGCGATAAAGGTGCGGCGGGAAATTATAGGCCAATCAGTTTAACGTCTGTTGTAGGTAAGCTACTGGAATCAATAATTAGGGATCGTATAGTCGAACACTTAGAAGTGCATAATCTGGTTAGAAATACGCAGCACGGTTTTAGGCGAAACAAATCTTGCTTAACTAATCTTTTAGAATTTTTCCAAAGCGTGGTTAACGTTTACGATAGACATCGGGCGGTTGATGTAGTGTATTTAGATTTTCAAAAAGCGTTTGACACCGTGCCGCACAAAAGACTGATTGAAAAAACTAAGGCTCATGGAATCAGGGGTGTAGTAATAAATTGGCTAGAAGAATGGTTGCGAGGCAGGAAACAGAGGGTGGTCGTTGATGGAGCGGAGTCGTGTTGGGCTAATGTAGCGAGTGGCGTCCCTCAGGGTTCTGTATTGGGCCCCTTGCTTTTTCTTATATATATTAACGATTTAGATGTCGGCCTAGTCAGTACAGTTTCAAAGTTTGCGGATGACACGAAGCTGGGTGGTAGGGCGATTAATGACGAAGATAGAGGTAAAATTCAGGAAGATCTGAATAAAATCGTTGATTGGTCAGTCACATGGCAAATGAGATTTAACGTGGATAAGTGCAAAATTATGCATATAGGTTCGCGTAACGGTAATTTTGCGTATAGTATGTCAGGGAAAGATTTAACAAGCGTGGAGCAGGAAAAAGATTTAGGAGTTATAGTCACTGGTGATTTAAAAGTAGCGAAACAAAGTACAGCGGCGGTCAATAAGGCGAACAAAGTGTTAGGTTTTATAGCTCGAAATTTGAGTACAAATCGCGCGATATTATAGTTCCTCTTTATAAATCATTAGTTAGACCCCATTTGGAGTACGCGGTCCAATTTTGGAATCTGCATATGCGCAAAGATATAGACAAAATCGAAAGAGTTCAAAGACGAGCAACTAAGATGATTCCGTCTCTTAGGTCAAAGTCGTACGAGGATAGGCTTAAAGAGTTAAAATTGACTACACTCGAGACTAGGAGGTTAAGGGGTGATCTAATCCAGGTTTTCAAAATTATGAATGGGTTTGATAACGTAGATAGAGATAGCTTTTTCGAAATATCTCAATATAATAGGACTAGAAATAACGGGTGTAAGTTGACAAGTAGAAGGTTCGAGACAGCAGTTGCGAAAAACTTTTTTACGCATAGAATAGTAAATAGCTGGAATAGTTTGCCGGTAGAAGTAATTAGTAGCACGTCTATAAACATGTTTAAGAATCGATTGGACGCGCATGTTGATAGAAAGGGTATAGTTTAAGGTAGTAAAATCAAGGCTTTGTGGGGATAGATCCCACAGCTCAACACAAGTGTTGTGGGATATAGGGAGGCAGCGTCTTGAGTTAGGGGATACTCTCTGTCCTTACACACCCCATTTAAAGAGATTCCTCTGCCGAGCGGTGCCCCCCATAGTACTGTGAGGTATTGAAAAACTCATGATCTTCACTTGCCCCACAAACACCTTTAAATGGGAGACCCATAATGGGTGCACACACATTTCTACATTACTGTACAGTCTTTACAGCCACACCTACACTTTTCCTCGTAAGTGTATATATTGTAATGTATATGTTTGTAAATTTGACTTGGTCCGCAATCGATATGAACCGTGACTTGATGGATACCGTAATGAAATTGACTTGATTCTTTGGATCTGATATATTTGCATGTCCGTTATATAATAGATAGAGTGTACATATTTGTGGATAGTAGTCTATTATGACTTGATTCCTGGATCGAGAGATTCTATCTTTAGTTTTAAATCGATAATTAATTATTTTTAAATTGATAATGTATATGGTTGTAAATTTTGACTTGGTCCGCAATCGATATGGACCGTGACGTGATGGATACCGTAATGAAATTGACTGGATTCTTTGGATCTGATATATTTGCATGTCCGTTATAAATAGATATAGAATGTAACATATTTGTGGATAGTAGTCTATTATGACTTGCTCCTCTGGACCGAGAGATTCTATCTTTAGTTTTAAACCGATAATTAATTATTTTTAAATTGATAATTATTTAGTTTCTTAAAAATTGGTCGTTGCCAATTTACCGGCAATTTTTAAATAAGTTTCTTATGTTCTTGTGGTTCGGAACCCACGTAAAATTGTAGGTCCCCTCCGCCACCACGGAGGACATACACAATACACGATTATTATTTTTTTTATCATATATATATTCCATTGTATATTTATTATATATTTCCATTAATTCGCCTTAATAAACAGAATGATGTATTGGTGTTTTATTTATTCCTTTTTGTTTGTACACAATATTTAATTATATCAATTGGCTGGCTTTTAAAGCTGATTTCTAAACCAGAATATAAACATTAATTAAATAAATAGTGCTATCTGGCAACTCAACCTGTACACCTGAACAAGCCATTTATGCCTTCTAAGTCAACTGGCTGATTAAGCCGGAATATATGCTTTAATTAAATAAATAGTGCAAACATGTAACTCAGCTAGATACACCAACTGGCGGATTAAGCCAGAATATATACTTTAATTAAATAAATCGTGCAAACTGGTAATTTGGCCTTCTAAGTCAACTGGCTGATTAAGCCAGAATATATTTTTTAATTAAATAAATAGTGCAAACTGGCAACTCAGCCAGATACGCCAACTGGCGGTTTATGGTAGAATATATGCTTTAATTAAATAAACAGTGCAAACTGGCAACTCAGCCAGATCAGCCAACTGGCAGATTAAGCGAACTGGCTGATTAGGGTCCCTATAAGACAACCACCACTCGGCTGAAGTCTTAATATGCGCTTGGCTCCTTCCAGACGAACACCTCTCCGGTTCCTTTCTCTCTCTTAGGTTAGGTCTCCCCTAGTGGGGTTCTTTGCAGCTTGGAAGATAACTCCGCCTCCAAGTTGCAACATTCCCCCTCCCCCATTTAGGGGGTGCCTTGCAATAAAGGGGGGTTGGAACTATGGGGTGTCTTGCAACAAAGGGGGTGTGGGGTTGGCACTGTTTGTGCCTTGCAACAAGGGGTGGGAGTTGGCACTCTTGCAACATTTGCAATTCCATTGCGCTCTACCATTTTGCGGTCATACTACTGACTTAACCGGGCGTTCAATTAACCTAACCCGGCATTCATTTTACCTAACCGGGCATATGTACACACACACACACACACATATATATACATATATATATATATATATATATATATATACACAGCGTTCAACATCCACCCCGGCAACGCCGGGTCGCTCCGCTAGTTATAAATAAACATGATGTCCTCCAGGTACGTCATGGCTTCCGTCTAGCTACACGTCCAATGTACCCAGCTCTATGTAGAACGGTCTATGCAGAACGTTATCTGAGCCTAATAAGAAGAAACGCTGTAAGAGTGAGAGTCTGGTACGGTAGGATCATTGTGAAAGTTGTATGTGAGCGACAGCTGCAGTGTGAATGATTTGAAAGTAAACGAGGTGAAAGATAGTAATGAAAGTTTGGGGATGATTCGTGCTTGTTTTCTGGACATTAAGGGTTGGAGATTTAAAGTTACAAAATTTGCAAAAAAATTGGATATTAAAAGTTTCTGAGTTTGTCCGCATTAGATCTGTGGTCACTCCATGTTGTTCTTATTGTTGTTTAGCCGATCAGCCCACCCTGATCGAGCAAGAAGGCGGCACGCAGGTAACCGATCGCCCCCTCCGGAGTGGACCAGAGCTTCAGCGCACTAGTGATGTTGTGTTGTGTTCTATGTTGTGATAGAGCGGTAGAGTCTGTCATAATGTGTTCAATTGTTTGTGGTGTGTCCTGGCACAGGTGGCAGGTGTCGTCTGTGGAGTTGTCTAGTCTGTGTTTATATGTCCGTAAGTTGGGGTGATGTCCACATCGGAATCGTGCTAAGTTAACTCGATCCGATCTGCTCAGACTGATCTCTGACCTGTTAATGGGTGGCGGCTTCGCACCTAGGACCGCATTCGGACCGAGTCGTGTCAGCGCTTTGCGGGTTAGGTGTGTGTGTATGTGTTTTCTGTACTGTGTGATGTCTGTGGGGCGTGGTATGGAATTGAGTATTTGGTTATAATGTCTCTCTGGTGTTACCTTAATGGTGCGAGGTGTTGGTGCATGATTGTACATGTAGTGGCAAGGGTGTTGTGGGTTAGTTGTCGCTGCTGCCATGAACTGTGTTCCCCTCATGTCTAAATGTTCCCTAACTTTCAGTATTTTTGTTTCTGTGTGCAGGTGTTCTATTGGTGCTGTTTGATACGAACTGCGTTGTTTTGTATTGTCTGTAAGGTGGTTATGTGTGTGTTTGAGATAATGGGTGCCCAGCATGGGCTAGCATAGTCCATAACTGAGCGAATATATTGGTTGTATATGAGTGATGCTGTTTCCTGCTGGTGTCCAAAGTTTGTGCCTGTTAGTACCCTAAGCGTGTTAAGTCTTGACGTACATTTGTTTTTAATGTCCTAAATGTGGTTTGCTAAAGATAATGATGTGTTGTATGTGACCCCAAGTATTTTGGTCCTGTGAGTGTGTGGAATGTTGGTGTTGTTTAGTGTAAACTGTGGAGTTATCTGGTGTTCTTTTTTCTTGTTTGTAAGCAAGGTGATGGTTGATTTTGTGGGCGCTACTTTGAGTCTATTGTGTGTGAGCCAGTCTTGTATTCTGTTTATGTATGTTTGTAGGTTATTTGTAGCAGTGTCGATGTTGTTGTGGGTGCATGCTAGAATGATGTCATTTGCATATGATGATAAGGTAAGCTTGTTATCTATGGGTGTTGGAATGTCATGCATATATAAATTGAACAGTGTTGGTGAGAGAACAGAGCCTTGAGGGACCCCTTTCGGAAAAAGTTTCTTTTTGGATGACTTGCCATTAAGTGTGACATGTGAGTATCTTCCTGAAAGATAGTTGCTCAGCCACCTTTTGGTGTTATTGTGCATGTTTGTGTTGAGTATTTTGTTTATGAGAGGGAAGCGTGGGATAGCATCAAATGCTTTACTAATGTCTATTGTTGCTAATAGTGTACGTTGAGCTGGTCGTCTGGAGTTGATGCCATCCATGATGTGCTGCGTGAGGTTAGTGAGTGATGTCGTGGTTGAGTGGTGAGGTCTGAATCCATGTTGAGTAGGCGATAGTGGAATGTGTGGGTTGGTGATTTGTAAGATTAGTCTTTCTGTTACTTTGGAAGGTGTACATAGTAAAGTAATTGGTCTATAGGAAGCTGGTTCTGTTGGATTTTTGTTTGGTTTGAGTAGGGTAATAATTTTACCTTGTTTCCATATGTTAGAAATAATACAGTGTTGGTATAAATATGTGCTGATATTTGTGAGAGCTAGTATTCCCTGTAGGCCCAAGTGCTTAAGGTGTATGTTAGCGTAACCGGAAAATTCGCCGTAAACATTTTCGCCGTAGGAAAATTCGCCGTAAACATTTTCGCCGTAAACATTTTCGCCGTAAGACAAATTCGCCGTAAGGACATTTCGCCGTAAATAAAATAAAATTAAAATTTAAAAAAAGTTTAACTGAACCCTTATAATAGCCGGTGCTGGTTGTGTGCGGTCTACCTAGCTTCGAGCAGTCTACCACAATTAAGATTCTTTATACTGTACGGCATTGACGATTGGTTAGGTTAAGTCGTGATAGTTTGGTTAAATAAATTTCTTAAATAAATTCCTTATCTTACTTTGAAACTCACTATATAGGAGGAGAACGAGGCCGAGGCGCGCGAAGGCGAAGAATGGAGCCAACATTTCCTATAGAATTGTGGAATGTTGTCGAAAGAACTCATAATAATATGCCGAGAACGAACAACAGTATAGAAGGCTTCCACAATGCAATACAAAGCTCTATTACTAACATGCATCCAAGTATCTGGAAACTCATAACCAATTTGATGAAGGAAGAGAGTTTATTTTTAAGAAGTTTTATCACTGACTTTTACCACTGAATAAAGACTTGCCTTTTTAATGCTTATATAATACCCTTTATCATCCATTGATTATTTTTAAAAATTTTTACGGCGAAATGTCCTTACGGCGAATTTGTCTTACGGCGAAAATGTTTACGGCGAAAATGTTTACGGCGAATTTTCCTACGGCGAAAATGTTTGCGGCGAAATTTCCTAGATTCGTATGTTAGATATGTTGTCTGGTCCAGTAGCCTTCGAATTCTTAATATTTTTGATGATCTTGGTGGTCTGGTCACTCCATGTAATTTTTAGAAATGTACGAGTATGTCCATGTCCTTAACCATTAAAAAAAACACCTTCATTTTCTTCCATTTCCTTTCAAAATATGAAAAAATTTCTTTCAAAATCCTTTCAAAATTGAAAACAGTATTACACAAAATGTTCGAGTGCATATGCAATTGCAATGTTGATCAATTGTTGCAAGGTGCCAGCCCCCTTCCTCTCCATGAAGGGGGGAGAGGGGGCTCTAGCGTTATAATTACTGGGCCCGAAGGCCCCAGCACCGCAATAAAACTATAGAAAAGAACGCAGCCATAAAAATCTTGAGCTTCACATTGTGTCAAGATTTGTGAAGCTTAGGATTTTTATGGCTTCGTTCTTTTCTGTAATTTTATTGAATCAAGGAGAGGAGCAACTTTTGTCTGTTTGGGAGGGGGGTAATGGGGGAGGGGGTATGCAACAATGGGGTCGGGGTTAACCTCAAAGTTGCATAAAGGGGAGTCAGGTGTTTTGGGGGAGAAGGAGAATGACCTTCCCCCAAAGGGATAACCCTAACTTGCCCTCGCTGTAGGCGAGTTTGCGAAGCACAAGCCTCGCCCGTAGGGCAGGGAGCCGAAGGCTCTTCTTGTTAATGTATATTTTTGTTATTAATGTTTGAATAACTTAATTATTTACTGTTAAGTTAATAGATTACGTTGAATTGTGATTAATATTTAGTTTGTTTTTCTTGTAATGTAAGATGTAATTTTGAAAATAATTTATAAATGTGATTATTGGACAGGATACAGTGGTGTCTTTGAGCATTGCCTATAATGCAAGTGTTGAAACAGTAGTATGACCGCAAAAAGGTCGAGTGCAATTGCAATGCAACATTGCATGCAACATGATAAGAGTGTTTTTTAACCTCCCTCAGCCCCTCCCTTCAGCTCCCCTTCATCCCCCACCAAAATATATAAATATATATATATATATCTGTGTGTGTCGGCGTGTGTGTGTGAACTCCAAAGAGTAACCTAACCTAGTTGCTCAGGCCCACAAAAATATATGTATGTGGGTATGTAAATGTTGGTAGCCTAAACACAAAGAGAGAGAGAAGACCCATCCACTTGTAGCCATGGAGCATCGCATAATGGTGTCTTCAGCATCACAGCCATCAGGCTTAGAAGGCAGCCAATCGCCTCACAGCCAGTCGTATAAGGCAGTTATTTACGTACATACAAACTAGCATCGCTTTGCCTCAAAAACACACGTGAATTAACGTTGTTCTATCCCGAAAAACGAATCCTTAGAATACTTCACAATTATACATAGCCACATCTCAATATAACGTACACGGAGAAATAAAGCAGTTCTATTATATTACAAGCCCTTACAATACCTCACATAACCCTTCATACACAGCCCCATATCAAAAATACATATCATACCTCATAGACAGCACCACTACCACCCATTAGACCGGTAAGGTCTAAAAAAACGGCACAGATAGCATAGTTATCAAGCTCGTTTCAGAAAGCCGCCACAAGAGCCAGGCTTGTGATGTATTGGAATCCTGTCTGTTCTTTCAAACAAAAACTGAAACACGGTAAACCAAATTTAAAGCAAAAACAAATTTTTTGTCTTAATATACAAATATATCTTTAAACCTTATTGAAAAATATTAATAACTTTATAATAAAACTAGATTTTAGTTTAGGGCTAACTTATTTATTTTTTATAAAATATCCTATTTTTTCAAAGGATCCTACGTTTTATGTAGGTATGTATGTGAACTCCAAGGGGTATCCTAACCTAAGGCAGCTCAAGCCCACAAAAGTATATGAAATGTATGTATGTGGGTGTGTAAATGTGGGTGGTCTAAACACCAGAAGGAGTAGAGATATCTTTTCACTGCTCACTGCAGTGCACATAAAGGTGAATTTCCGAATTTCCATCGCTTTGCCTCAAACACACACACACACACACACACACACACACACACACACACACACAAAGTTCATGATATTTCGAGGAGTTTGCACCTTCGAAAAGATTCTATCATACGCCCAATTATAGTGTTCTACTAAGGTGAAAAAGTCTGTTTGTAGCTCTACTTAACTTCGACATTACTGTATTATTTTTAATATAATTTTAAACTAGCTTTTAGGATCATATTAAATCTTACTGTTGAAGATACAAGATGTCCAAGAAATAATGGTGCAAAAATAATTAGCTGCTAGAATAGTTGAAAGACAAAATATATACGTATATATACATATATATATAAGTATGTATATATATGTATATATGTGTGTATATATATATATGTATATGTATATATGTATATATATTTATATATGTATAACACACATATATATATATATATATATATATGTGTGTGTATATATGTTTATATATATATGTACATACATACATATATATATAAAAGTATGTAGATATGTATATATAACCCATTCTCTAGGTATACGTTATTTTTTTACAGAGCTGATGCGTGTGTTCATTTGATGGGACGCATGGACAATGACAGTGTATTTTAGAGCCACTTTCTGCAGGAATTGGCAGCACAGGCCCTGAACCCGAGACTGGCGCTCGGCCGAGAAGCACAAACGATTCGAGCAGCATCGTCTGTAGCATGTAAGCAGCCTATTGTTTAAGCGTACACATATGTAACTAATTCCTCTTACATAAAAAACTCTTTTGAAATGATTCTCGCGTTAGTTTTTATTTTTTCTATTTTTATTTTCAAACCCTAGCGAGATTTTATTTTAAAATAATTATATCTCTCTTTATCCTGTGAAAGTAATAATAATAATAATAATAATAATAATAATAATAATGCGTGGCTTGCTGTAATATTTTTCTTTTTTTTAGGGACGATCCGGTTGTGTTATACGAAGGTGCGCTCCGAAACACAGAATGTGTGATAATTGAAGAAACGATGTAAGTTTTTCATTTTTCTTGTGTGTGTGTGTGTGTGTGTGTGTGTGTGTCGGGTAAGAATAAGCTAAGTATTTTCAACATTTTATTAAATAATAAACTATTGGACTATTGGGAACATTTTAAGTATATTTATAAATTAATACATAATTTATTTCATTGTTTTCACTACATTTTTACGTAATATCGCCTTCAATGTCTCTTGCACATATACAAATAGGAGTGACAATAATTTCGTTTTATACATTTTATATATATATATATATCCAACTTTAATTAGCTATCGAATTAGCATCGATACATTTGAATAAGTTACAGAACATGATCCCGGTCCCTAAGCATTGCACAAAATATTCTTATTCGGGGTACATTTTATAAATTTACACAATATAATACTAAAAGCTATACTGTGCATATTGTTACAATTTAAAATAATTGATGGATAAAATTACAATTATATATATATATATATATATATATAATAAAGTTTCTCATAACACATCGAGTGCCTTCAAACTGGAACCGGTTTTTTATTTGGCTGCACACCAATTCATCGTTAGTTTTAGAGCTACACAAGTCGAATAATTCTTAAAATTTTGTAAATTCGTTCCCCCGTCCTCTATGCATGAGAAAAGACAAACAGTACATGCCATAGATATTGCTGTAATAACTTTGGAGCCTGTAAGGATTCCACACTATTTGCCGAATTTGCAGTTGTTCGAGAAATTTTACAATACTAGCAACATTCCACGGGTGTTCGCCCAGAGAATTAAAGTAGTACATTCGCTCCCTATTCTTAAAATAAACGGCTATCCAATAGATTCCTTTACTATCGATAACGTGCGTATTGAAAATATGTGCACCGAAGTCTCTCATGGTTGGGAGTTTCAACGCTTCATTTTTCGCAAACATGCCGATAAATTTGGGACGTGTGAATCGATCACTCTTCATCACTCTCTGGAGTGTAACCGTTTCCATTTTTAAAAGTCTGTAACTAATGCCGTAAACCTGTCAACTTCGTTTAGTGCTTGCGATTCAAGGTAAACTACTACGCTAATAGGTACGACTAGAGGTTCGTCGAATTCTAACCTGACTGAGGTGCTTCCGTTCTGATGGGGACTTGTGTATGTGTTTATACTCGCAGATCAATCTGGCGAGAGGTCAAATGGGTACATGTTGACCCTCTCAACGAAATCCTTCTGCGTTACGCCGATTCCTATTCCGTCGCAAGTACCGACACTGTGTGCAAGGTTGTTATACGCTCTCGAGCAAAGTGGAATCTCATCATCTGTAGAAAAATTCGTTTCCAATGTCCCACCTAAAGCCCCCCCTGTTGACGTACAGGGTTATATTTTTAAGGCCAAAATTTTCGAATTTAAATGCGGTCTTTTTGTATTTTCCATTCACGGAAGCGTGTTCCTACATTCCAATTAATATCCATTTAGGTAGAGCTCCAAGAGCAACATTTTCTATCTGTTTCGATGATAAACCTGAGGGTACCGTATACATCTTAAGCTGGACTCTATTAATTAGGTATTTTACTGTGGTGTGTAGTAGATTTTCTTCAATTTCTAGTTGCTTAGCAGAGCTTAATTTCACTCGACGCACGCGATGTCTCCATACTATGAATCACCACAGGCTTCGCGCTCTCTTCTTGGTCAGCACCCAGATTTAAGCAAATCTCAGGGCTCGTACGGGTGAGCTTTATTTTCACATCGACCCCATTCACAAGCAGCTTCTCCTGGAATGTGAAATCTGTGTGGAGGCGTCCAAAGCATTCATATATCTTCTTTTTAGAATATTTAAATTTGGCCTTCATACTATTTTCATCTTTAGCTTGATAATAACCTTCGGCTGTTAAAAAGGCATCCTTCGCTTCTTTTGAAAAGTTGAGAACATTTTCCAGATAGGCTCGTAGGTGATAGTAACTAGCTCCTGCCTAGACGTTGACCTGATTTAAATACACGTCACACTGACTGAATATGGAGTGTATAAAGTTTGTTTCTAGGTATACAATGTAATCGTTTTCGCAATCCGTTCCAGTTGAATGTGCTATTCATAGTTCAGCGTACATGTGCATACAGAGCTTGGGTGAAAAAACTAAGGGCCTGAGCTTGGAATCACGAACTCTATAGGAGCACTCGGCGAGCTAATAGTGTTTAGCAGATTAACTGTAATAAAGTCACTATGCTCTACCGATATTTGTGTCAGGGTCATGTCAAAGAGGGCCAGCTCCGATTTACAACATTGTGAACTACATGGATGGATGAAACGTGCCATGGCGCGTCAGAAATAGTGACACCTCTCTCGACAAGTAGCAGTCAGTCTATGATTCATGAGAGCAACGTCCTTAGCTTATATCAGTTAAAAATGCGGTGAACCACAGGTTTTATTCGCTTAGAACACTTCTTTTTTGATGTATTTTCACGTTTAACGATACGTGTTGGTAACCCCTTCTTCTTCCTCGGTACAGCGCGCTTCTTCTTCCCGCCACCACGCATTTTTCTTTTTGCATCTTTGACAATTTCGTCCCGTGTGCTTTAAGTGTTTTTTTTAGAGCTTCTTTTGGCTTAACACCGGCCTTTATGTCTTCTACTGAGTTAAGACCTGATTGTAATGCTTTCCTGCCGAGATATCTGGCACCACTCTTCAGCAAGGGGACAGCCGTACGCAGTATGGTTGAAAAAATGGACCCAATCCCACTCCCGCGCTGGTATCTCACTCCTCGATAGACTGTGAACGGCCTTCGGGTCATTCTATCACAGTGCGACGGAAGTGAAGCTTCACTGTTAAGTTCCCATCACCGAATGGAAACTTTCTCCCCTCGATCGTTCTTATATATATTGGGATACTGGTTAGTAGGATAGCTGCGACTTTGACATAATGAGGCTTGTCGTATGCAATGCTCAAGCTCTTCTCACTATGATTGGGAATGTGGGCGATGCGCAGTAGCCGTGCCTGGGTACCCCAACAAACTGATGTTCCACGATATTGCTGTAAATATAGCACATGTGTGAGGAGGGTCTCCAGCGTTCAATTTCTCCAATTTTAGCTGATACAATAAGCTGCACATGTCATGCTGTGACTCATGAAAAGTATCTCTTTAGAAGACTGCCCCATATCTGCCCTAGGTTATAATTTTGAACAGTGCTTTCTCTTTAATATTTCTGTTAGCCTTCGACTTTAGAGTCAATTTATGTACCGGGGTATCTTTGTTTACGATTTCGTATACTAAATCAGCAGTAAGTTTTGAACTTTTAAGACTCCCATTTAAGTCTCTCACAATATCCTGGGCTGTGTCATCATGACCCGGTCCTAGTGTTACTTCTGTAGTGTAGTACTGTGCCTCCTCACTCCGGGCGGCACGCATGGTATCGTCGCGAGTTACAACGGCCTTTTCACACTCATCACAGTTTCTAAGAACCATAAAAACGGGTTCTTTCTCGTCAATACTTAAGAACTTGGTGGCCAATTGAAATTTGCATATTCCAACCTCATATGACTCACAACCCAATTGAATGGGCCCATGCAGTTCTGTTACAAAGTTGACTAGAGTGTTGTTAGGATGTACAGACAGAGAAGAAGAGGACGGGAGTGTGACGTAAAAGTGGTTAGGCGCCATGCTGTATACTATTTAAGCTTCATTACTGCATCAGCTTTTATATAGGTGTTGAAGCTTTCTGGGTACCCTAGCCATTTTATCAGGTACATTTTTCTCTTTCCTGAACCTTTGCTTCCTAAAATCTCAATTTTAAATACTTCTTTTTCAAATTAAACGTCACCTTCTGCAGCTCCTCGCCATAAAAGCCCCATTCAAATCTTCAACGTAATACATCAGCACCTCGTCTTTAGGTCTCATAGACCTAACTTTAAATATCTTACGTGTCCAACCTTGCTCAAATTCCTTCGCGAATTTATTCCCCGAACGCGATAGCCTTACATAATCATTGATTTTGAAACGTACAGAGCGTCGTGGGGCTCTACGAATATCTTTTCCCACCTCACGTTCTGTGTACGTACTTCTTCCTAAAATTTTGCAAGGTGTTGTACCAATCGCTCGGTGGTGTGAACGGTTGTAGGATGAAGCCAGCGAGTCCAGAATGTCTATATATCTGTATGTTATTTTATGTGTGAAATAGCGTTGTATGCTCTCCTTTATGGTACGCTGGACTCTTTCAGCTAAAGATGCCTTATGCATAGAGTTGCTAGTGAAATAACTGATATTAAACTCTGTCAACATGTTCTGAAAAGCTCGGCCTATAAATTCTTTCCCCATGTCCGTACAAAAATAGCCAGGAATCCTGCTCCCGCAAAAACCTCTCAACATCTTTTTTCCCTACTCCCTCATTATAAACGCCTCTGTACAGTCTATTAACACCCCCGTAGGAGGCAGGATTAGAAATGTCATAATAACGTTTTCTTAATATGTTAGCCATTTGCATATTTTAGAGGCGCGCGCATAGGGTTGTTCGTTGTTTTTTGATCTCTTCTTCGTCCTCTTCAGAGATGTTACCGCTGGGCGCGAAGGAGTGTTTAGCTGTGGTACATGCGAGGCTTGTCCCAAGTCTTTTAAGCTGTTCAGATTACCTATCAGTATTTTTGGGCTGTTTGCTGCAGTCTTGCTTTAATATGTTCCCATCATGCTGGTGAGGGCCTATCCCACTTTCTCACCAAGTCATGTGCGATGTCAATGATGTTCGAACCCTGTACCTTTGATCTTTCAACAACCACCTCACCTGTATCGGTCCATTGTATAACGGGATCCTCACTCAATAGATTATAAAGACTTAAGCCTTGATTCCTCAGTATGTGGGAGAGTACTTTTTAATACATGCTCCATATGTTGCGGGGTCGCGCCGTTGTTCTTCGGCTGTTCGTCTCTAGCCTCAGCCCCAGGTCCTATGCCGCCACGTTCAACATCATCAGCGCTGTACCTAATAACTATGGGGACCTCGGCCGGTTTCTTATAATTTTCGTACTCTTGAAGAAATTTCTGCAGAGCTTCTTGGTATAAGATTCTTTTCTCATCAGGAGACTTTTCACTGTTTAATAGGGCTAACAATCCGCTTTCCATTCCTTTAAGCCTGCTTTTACGGAGTTTGAAAACCGTATCTGGACTCTTTGAGCTTTGTAGTGAAGCATACATCTCATGTGGAATCACGACTACTTTCTTCATTTTATTAAACTAGTCAGTAAGGGCCCCAAAACTGAAAATAAGATGGGTAGGAATGAACCCCTCTTTGTAAAATAATTCGCTTTTTTTTCCCACAGTTTGACTTTTACGAGCGAGTGCGTGTATTATTTTCTTGTAACAACGTAGGAGAGCCTTCTGAGGGGGCTTCTTTGGTACATTACATTTTATAGCGTTAAGACAGATTTCACAGATGCATTTTAAAAAGTCGGAGTCGATATTTTTAAGAAACAGCTGTTGCAGTGACGATGACAGCCGATAATAAATTTTTATTAATTCACGATATTTCTTTAGCCTCTTTGTCATTCTGGAATATACACCGTTTCAGCATAAACAGTTTTTCCACAACCTGTACGGCCAGATATAATGCATGTGGAGAGACTCGTGAACTTGAATTTTTCTACAGAGGGGGGCTTCTTTGGTACATTACATTTTATAGCGTTAAGACAGATTTCACAGATGCATTTTAAAAAGTCGGAGTCGATATTTTTAAGAAACAGCTGTTGCAGTGACGGTGACAGCCGATAATAAATTTTTATTAATTCACGATATTTCTTTAGCCTCTTTGTCATTCTGGAATATACACCGTTTCAGCATAAACACAGTTTTGCCACAACCTGTACGGCCAGATATAATGCATGTGGAGAGACTCGTGAACCTGAATTTTTCTACAGAATCCATCTCTAACAAATCACATTCTTAAGTGGATCATTTACAAAATATGATAAAATTTAAGTGATGCTCATTATATTCTAGTTTTGTATTTCTTCTTCCTCAGAACCATGAATGATGATGAGGATGAGGTACTGTGCCAACAGCATATCCCCATCATAGATATTGTAGATGAGATTCATGATACCAACGACAGTGTAGTTGTTGAGGCTACAGAGTGCCCCATTATCCCCGCTAGCGTTCCGGAACCCCCAGCAGCGACCACTGTAGCACCCCACACGACAATTCGAGGAGAAAGCGGGTGCATGACTACGTTGCTGAATCGCCTTCCACGTCAGGTGTAAAGTGTGCCAGGAGGGCGTCGGTTGTTAGACCCACAGTAATAGAGCCCCAGTCCTCTACGTCTTACGACAGCCCCCACAACAGTTCCCTCTACAAATAAAATTATGTCCCCTTATTCCTGTTCAATACCGTCCGTATCCTTCACAGCAGCATCTCATTCTGTAGGCAGTGGCATAGCACTCGAACTGTTGCGTACCGCCACCCCCACCCCAGCCCTGACTAGAAACCGGTACGTAGTCAGGGTCGACCCGCTATCCATGTATAGCAACGGTGTTGAACACGGACTGCGGCGCGTAGTTGAACGTATTGTGGAGTTTGCCCTTTAGAACAGTGAGGGACGTGAAGCCGGGACGCGACTGTCCTTCGGGTTCAGGTCAGATGAAAGAGATAGAGTTGATTTTTGGGTAGTAATACCCTACAGGCGCTTGGCTGCTGTAGATGTAGACTACATTTTGGGTCGTATAATGCAAGCGTCTCAAACCAGTATCGCCTTCAACAAGGACAACTTCACGATAGATATATACACCACGTTTTCAGTGTTGCGGGACATACTTCCACACCTTATACGCTTAACTTCAATTCTCAGTATATTTACAGACAGTATATAAACTCCGAGCGTGGTTCATATGGTTACAGAACTAAATACAGGGGCCAGAAAAATTTGGTTGTCGACGGTAGTGCAGCGTGCAGGTAAACTGTCAGCAGACTGCACGCTCAAGTTTGAAATGTAATATGGGTCCTGAAGAGTTGAGAATGGTAGAGCAGAAAATGAATGTTCGTGTAGGTGTATTTGGAATGGATGATTGTCATAGGACTGTGTGTATTTTTAAAAGCTGTGTGAGAGAACGTACAAAACCGCTACTTATTTTAAGACTGTCAAAGACAACGTATCTCCCCATCCACAATATAAGGGCTCTTTACGCGATTTATGATAAAAGTCGAAAATATGGAAGGCATCATGATTTGTGTAAGGCATGTCTCGAGTTTGCGGATGATATAGTGAAGCATTGTAAGGATTGCCGCATGGTATGCGAGCAGTGTAAAAGCTCCAAATGTGAAAGTCGTTGAGAAGAGGGACTGTAATGTATGTAGACGCACATTTTTTTAATAATAATTGTTTTGAGTTCCAAAATCAAATGGTACGTGCAGGAAAATGAGAATTTGCGAATGCGACATGTTTCATATGATGAACAGCTTTGGAAATTCACATAAAACATACTTGCAACACGGGGGAAGTGGCAATTAAGACCAATGGTCGTGTTTTTTGGGCGGATAGTGTAAGCGAAGACCGTGCTACTGGTGAGAAGGCTGCGTACTCCTTTAACGGTTGCTGGTGGCATGGATGCCAACGTCCTGAGTGTGGAATCGTAGGAGATATCCATGGTAGATCTCCTGTCGACAGTCTCGGATAGACCTGCACCCGCGATCAACTTATAAGGTACCCGTTCACTCACAAGGTCTTGTGGGAGCACGAATATGATGCACGGATGGAGACAGATTGAAGTACCGCGAAGAAATAACCACCATCAAGCGTTCAATGGTGCTGGATCCTCTCAAATGTGGTGATAGTTTGTTTCGTGGAGGTACAAACCCCTTCAAACTATACTTTCCACCTATGGAGGGCGTGAAACTCCATTACTACGATTTCTGTTCTTTATACTCCTACGTGATGAAGAACAATCCGTACCCCGTAGGCGCATCTGAAAAACTGGTGGGCCCCGCCCTGCCTATCACCGAAGAATTCTCAGCTAATTTGAATGAGAACTATTTCGGCCTTTCTTTCGAAGATGTGCTCCCCCCTCGTGATTTATGGATGCCAATCTTATCATTCGTTATAGATCACAAACTCATGTTCCCCCTGTGCGTGAAGTGCGCAGGGGAGAAAAATGGGGCCTGTAATCACACAACCAACCAGAAGAAGATCAGAGGCGTATATACAAGTCGTGAGCTGTCCCTAGCCGTTCGTTACGGTTACAGAATATTAAAGATATACGAGGTGTGGAGGTTTCAGAAGCTCCCCAACCTTTTCACACCATATATAAACACTTTTTTGAAAGATAAGGTAGAAGCATCAGGGTACCCGCGAGGAACTGAGACAGAAAATGAAAAATCTGCGTATATTCAACGCTACCGTGATCGTGAAGGGATACAACTTGAACTGGATCAAATTGAGAAGAACTCAGGCAAGCGCTTTAGTGCAAAATTGTGTGCCTAAATAGTCTTTGGGGAAAATTTGCTCAGAATACAGACAAGGGGAACGTCTATCTAGCCCACAGTTATAACGAGGTGTGGGATTACACCAACGCTCACGATAAAGAAGTCACAGAAATCGTGAATGTGGGTAATACGTACATAATAAAGTACAACAAACCGAATTGGCTACAGATACATCACGTGTTACAAACATACCTGTAGCCAGTTTCACAACAGCATACGCCCGCATCAAACTTTGGAGTCTACTGCATTCTGTTGGACGGAGGCTTCTGTACGCGGATATAGATAGTGTGATATTCACGGAGAGGGAAAGTGAATACATGCCACCTATTGGGGAATTCCTCAGAGAGTTGACTGACGAGATCAAGGATGAGTATGGAGATAGCGCCTACACTGATTCATTTGTCTCAACAGGCCCAAAAACTTACGGGGGTACGGGTGAGGGTGGGGGAGGAAATGAAATATATCTTGAAGGCTAAAGGCATCACTCTAAACCAGGCGAACCGGCGGATCGTCAACTTTGATTCGCTGAAAGAGGTAGTGAGCTTAGAAGATGGAGGTGACCAACCACCCTAACTAATTGTAGGAACTCACAACTTTCAGGCACAGAAGCTGGGGGGGGGGCGTGAAGGAGCTTAGGGGGACGAAAGTGTGTCGTAACACATACAGGAAACGATACCAGTGCCTGGCACCTACGATACTGTTCCCTTTGGATACCGCGAGGCGTGAATATTTGTTGTGCTATATTAGCCTATTTACTTGTTGGCGAAATTTTACAATTTATTTATTTTTCTATTTATTACATGTATTTAATTATGGCTCAGCTTGCGTTTCATTCTCCTTTGTGTGTTTGTGTGTGTACATGAAAAACTCTAAGCACCACCAATAAAAAAGTCATGTGACTCCTGCTGCTAATCTGGACATGTCTCCTCCCAGCGTACTCAGTTGACCCCTGCAAGCCCTGGTTCTCAGACGTGTATTTTTACCTGTTAAAGAATTATCACGTAGAAGAAAAATAACAATGGCGCCCAATGAAATTGCATGCTCTACATTCCTGAAGTGGTACTCGCTAAAGTCTACAGATGTGGTGAACACCCAAAGAATTTCCAGTCATCCTCCTTTGAAACCTTTAAGACCACATCAAATCGTGCGAAGCGCGAGGAGCACGACGTCTAAATACCCTATGGATATTCTGATGAGAGCATTGCGGGGTTTCGTGGTACAGAAGATGTAATGGCTTATGCTGCAGGATTAAACTGCACTTGGGGGCTCATATATCGTGAAGTGAAAGAATTCATGCTTGCAGAAGAGAAACAAAGGATCTGGGTTGTGAACCTTGTTAATAATTGGTGTGAGAGGAGATATTACACCATGTTACATCACACCAAGTACGCGCACACTGGGGTGGTGAATGTAAATCTTGTGATTATGGTATGATACAGTATATAATATTTCTACCAATACGTACATGTATATTATGACGAGGTGCGCGGTGAAATTGTAGCTAAAGGCGTGGGCGAGTTTTTAGTATAGTTTAGGGACGAGTATAGTTTGCCCACCAAAAAGGACAAGTATGGCCAATGTTTCTCTCAAATCGATCGCCGGAGTGTTAATAAAATGTGCATAGTTCGAGAAAGTACAATGGCGAATACCCCATTCTGGGCAGTGGGTGTGATAAAACATTAAAACCGATCTTACTTTATGTATTGCAGATGGAAAATTCTCTAAACAGCTACCCAGTATAATGGGATACAAATATTCAGATGATTCAACAGGGCGCAGCGAATCTTTCATGTTGGAAAAATGTCGTACACGAATCACTAACGCCTGGAATCGCTCATGGCGCAACCCCGTGTGACTCATACCCATCCCACACCTCCCTCCTCCCCATCCACCCGCACGGTCCCTCCGAGTCAAAAAACAACGCGTCGGCTGCTCATCGTTGCCTCAGAGCTTGACCCGACTGGACGTTCTCACCTCGCAGGATCAATAGAAAACCATTAAAAAATGGAGCTTCCGTTGAGCAGCATCCTCAGTGCAGTATATGACGTGTCCGTGCTGAAGTCTGTGCGTGTATTCAGGAGTAATACCGTTGCTGTTAATTATGTACTTGAAACGAAATGTAGACATTCAAACTCTTGTAGACGCAATATTGATTGAGAAGTGAGGGGAGGACCGTTACAAAATACCTGCAGGTGTAGGCACAAAAAGAGATCAGATTAGCGACACACCCTCATACGCCGTTATTTGTACGCTATGCGTAAATCGTGATACAAACCAACCCTGAGTTGATATACGGTTGATTTGGAAGAATGCTGCTGACAATAACGCCCTTATCCCCACACGAAGCCGCTTCTTTCTTGACAGAATGTTTGAAGTCGTCGGCTTCCGTAAACTGAAGCCGATATTAGACGCTCGTGTACTTAAAGCATGTATTTCCATTTTTTACGCGTATATATATTAAACGTGTATTTTGATGTATATAAAATTCTTCTCTACTACTGTATTATTTTTTGAAACGTGAATATATATATATAATATATATATATTATATATATATATATATATATATATATATATATAATTTAAGTGTGGTAGAAATCCACCTTAATCCATTATTGACGCGTATATATATAAATAACATGTGTTGTGGCTTTTGTTGTATATGGAATTCTTCTGTACTAGCTGTATTATTTCTTGTTTTGATACGTATATATACACGTGCTAAATAACACCAATTATTCCTCTTTTTGCATCTAATGCAATTCTCCCCTACAGGCTGTATTGTTTTTGATATATATAAAGGGTGATCCAGAGAAATGGGACCCAAAAGAAACCCCTGTAACTCTTAAAGTATAAGTCCTTTTATAAAATCATACGCATCATTCGAAAGAGGATAGTTACAAGTTTGTACGGGATTGTATAGGTTTTGACAATACAAGACAAGATAAGATACAAAACAAAATAAAAGTGTTAGTTAAAACTAACCCTTCAAGATGACTGCATGGACTGTGGAACAGCTGCGTTTCATAACTGAGCAATATTATGAGCATGGAAGAAGTGTAGTTTCAGCTCAAAGATCTTTCAAGACAAATTTTCAGATGTCAAAATCACCTTCTAAGAAAGTAATCCGTCGGTGTATCAGAAATTTTTCCCTAACTGGCAGCATTGGAAAAAGAAAACCAACTGGAAGAGTGCGCACAGCAAGGATAGACGAGATCATTAACAGAACTCATGAAATCGTACAGGATAATCCTAACATAAGCATCAGACGTGCTTCTCAGCTGTTAGGAGTTGGATATGGAACAACACACCGTATATTCAAGCAAAATTTAATGCTCTTTCCATATAAAATTCAAACAGTGCAACAACTAAACGATGGAGATTTCGCACGAAGACGACAATTCTGTCAATGGATCCAACAGAAGGTAAATGACACCACCAATTTTCTAGCAACTTTGATTATGTCAGACGAAGCCCATTTTCACTTGAATGGAACTGTAAACAAACAAAATTGTCGTTTCTGGGCAACAGAAAATCCTTTGAATATTACCGAAGTCCCGTTGCATAGTCAGCGTGTAACTGTTTGGTGTGTTCTTACTGCATCTCAGATCATAGGGCCGTACTTTTTCGAGGATTCCACCGGAAACACGGTCACTGTAAATGGTGATCGCTACGAAAAAATGTTGACCGATTTCCTTATTCCTAAATTAAGAGATCTTTGTCTAGAAAACCACTAGTTCCAACAAGACGGAGCTACCTGCTATACCACGAGGAACTTCATGGCAGTTTTGCGTCAAACGTTTCCAGGCGAGTTAATCTCAAGATTTGGAGACGTTGAATGGCCCGCAAGGTCTCCGGATTTTTCTCCCTTAGATTACACTGGCCAACAAAATGAAACTTTTTTTCTCATCACAAACATGGTCACACTTTTTTTAATGCATATTTCGCGCTGATTCCGAATCTGGTTTTATTCTTTTTCTAGCACGTATAGTTATATAGATACACTGGTTTTGATATTTTTAAGTTTTTGATATTGCTATAAGAAAATTTATGGATGTATAGATCACACTTAGGAATGCTAAACAACAAATACATCATATACCTTATTCAATGTACTTATAAATAAAGAATATACACACATTATTTTATTAAAAGCGCTGTGAGTGTGATTTCCTTTTGTAAATTTGGCCTGGATTGTCACGATACAGCATCCAACAATGGTCCGCCATCATGCTTTCATTCCAATATCCTTGGTAGCGCTTCTCCATCATCTGAATATCTTGATGGAAGCGCTCTCCTTGCTCGTCACTCACTGCACCAAGGTTTTCAAGAAAGAAATCTAAGTGGGAATGCAGGAAGTGAATTTTTAACGACATTCGACACTCCATTTCTTTGAAGGCATCAAGGAGGTTCTTGACTCCATCCTTATACGCAGGTGACTTGTTGCTTCCAAGAAAGTTTTCACATATCCATTTGAACGCCAGCCAGGCCTTCAATTCCAGTGGGCTTAGGACTTTTTCAAATTCAAATCCTCTTCAAATCTCCTTATTTGCGGCCCAACAAAAATTCCTTCCTTCAATTTTGCTGCAGTAACCTTCGGAAATTTCCTTGAAAGGTATTGGAACCCTTCAGAATTGACTTTACCCATTGCTTTAACAAAATTCTTCATTAAACGAAGTTTAATGTGAAGAGGTGGCAGATAGATCTTTTGGGGATCCACTAAAGGGACAGACTGGACATTGCTTATCCCTGGGACATACGTATGTATACCTAAGTGGCCAGTCACTTTTGGTGTAATGTTCTATTGTGGCGCGACTGTCCCACAGGCAAAGGAAACGACAAAATTTTGTGAATCCTGACTGCATACCCATAAGCATTCCTATAACTTTTAGATCTCCACAAACATTCCATTGATGACTGTCGTATTTGATTGCCTTAAGTAGTATATCCATATTGTCATATGTCTCTTTTAGATGGACGGAATGGGCAATGGGGATGGATGGCATTATATTACCATTATGCAAAAGAACTGCTTTCAGGCTTCTCTGCGACGAATCAATAAAGAGGCGCCACTCAGATGCCACATACGTCTGAGATATGGCTGTAAATAGTCCATTGATGTCATGGCAATAACAGAGAGGACCGTCTACTGAAAAGAATGCTGTTAATTCAAAATTCCGCTTTCGGTAGTAACTAATACGAACATTGTTCTCAAGTAAATTGTTCTCCTTTAGTCTTGAGGCGAGAAGCTCTGATTTCTCTTTAGACAGCGATAAGTCTCTAACAAGATCATTCAACTGTCCTTGGGTTAACTTTTTAGGCTCTAAATGTCTACCTTCAAAAGTGTACTCTGGTTCTGTAGATGGTCCGGAAACGCCAGTTGCACCTTCATCACTTTCCATGTCATCTATGATAGAATCTAGCCTATCACTTGGGGGAATTGGAATGGGCAATGTTTCATCATGTTTTACTGGTCTACTTGCTGAATCCAAGTTTGGATATACAATCTGGTGTTTGTTCTTGGCAGAAAACCCCATTAAGTTCATACTACAAAAATAACAGTCTTCATGATGATCTCTCGGCTCCCTCCATATCATGGGTATGGCAAATGGCATTGAAGCTTTCTTTTTGTTAAGCCAATCACGTAATCCATTTGAACAGCCATAACAGATTTGATGTGGCGCCCATGGTTTATCTTGGTCACCTAGATGGCAAACAAAGTATAGCTTGTATATTTTCTTAATGTCGGTTGTAATACTTCGTCGCTGTGTTTTAGTTGTCAACTGGCCGCATACGAAACAGAACTTGTCGGGGTCATTCTTACATTGTCGAGGCATGTTGACTGACCTGAGCAAACTATAAATTCAAAAAAAATGTACACCAACTTGACACAACAAGTTCTTGGACTGGACTGATCTTTTGACACACAAAGCACGGCGTTGTTGCCTGAATCACAATGCTGCTAGACGTAAAAGCTCACACCTGAAATACATAAGATGTATAATTAAGATAATTGAAATAAATAAGATGAATAAACTAAAAAACACAATAAAATAAACACAATCAAATGTTGAAATATTAGTATTTTGCCTATTTAAAATGGTTAAATCTGTGTAGTTATATATATGCCTTCATCTTGAAAACTATACGTGCTAGAAAGAATCTGAATGCAGTTTTGGAATCAGCGTGAAAAATGCTATCCAGCCACCACAAATTTTACTCTGATGAAAAATCTTTGTTGACCAGTGTTATTATCTCTGGGGATATTTAAAGAGTAGGGTCTACAGAAATAACCCAACAACCTTGCAAGAATTGAAGGCCGCCATCACAAATGAGATACAGGCCATACCACCGCACACTCTTGCAAAAGTGATGCAGAACTTACAAGCGAGAACACTGGAATGCTTGGCAACTAATGGAGCACATTTGAAAGGAGTCATTTTTAAAAATAAATATTTCATAATAAACTTGTAACTCTACTCTTTCGAATGATATATAGTTGTTATGAAAGGAATTAAATATTAAGAATATTTGGCTTTTTTTTATGGGTCCCATTTATCTGGATCACCCAGTATATATATGTATATATATATATATATATATATATATATATATATATATATATATACAGGGTGTCCCAGAATTAACTATCTATTTCAATGAAATCGGACAAATTTTTTAAAAACACACTTTTATTTATGTTTATCATGTTTAACCCTTTGCCTGTCCAAAGCATTTTCATAAGTTTGGTCCAAACGTCCATGCTTGTTTTCAGACTTTTGGTTACAGGAGGTTTATTTGGTTTAGTTGGTGGGTAATATGTGATCATAGAATGTATCACACTAAATATTATTTATGATGCGCTCTGTGTATCTTATGTGATGCATGTATCACATGTGATGCACGGGACAGGCAAAGGGTTAATATGTGTTAAAAATGTATAAATTTCTAAATTTTTTTCATAATTTTATTTCCATAATTTTTTCATTATCTGGTCCAATGAAAGACCGTCTGAAGTCATAGAATGGCAAAGAGACTCTCCAAAAGTTAACGTGTGGCTTGGAATGACCAAATCCAAAATTTATGGCCCATTCTTCTTTGCGGAGCAACTGTAACAGGTACCGTCTACCTTGATATGCTTCAGCAGTTTCTCGAACCACAGCTTCTTGATGATGGCATTCTTGATAATGTTGTGTTTCAACAAGATGGAGCACCATAAATTTTGGATTTGGTCATTCCAAGCCACACGTTAACTTTTGGAGAGTCTCTTTGCCATTCTATGACTTCAGACGGTCTTTCATTGGACCAGATAATGAAAAAATTATGAAAATAAAATTATGAAAAAAATTCAGAAATTTATACATTTTTAACACATATTAAACATGATAAACATAAATAAAAGTATGTTTTTAAAAAATTTGTCCGATTTCATTGAAATAAATAGTTAATTCTGGAACACCCTGTATATATATATATATAATATATATATATCAGGTCATCCCATAAGTAATGTCGTTTTTTACGATAGATTAAGTTTAAACTAGTCCTACTTTGTTTAAGCATAAATTTTCCGAAGGTTATATCTAAGAGATCTATCGTGTTTCGCTACATACTTTACAGACCTTGACAAGTGAAGACGTGTGTTTTGCTTTATGTGAACCCCTCATAAACATGGCGGTATCAGAAGAGCATATCAGGCACATAATGCTTTACGAGTTCAAAAAAGGGAATAGTGCTACTGAAGCAACGCGAAACATTCAGGAAGTTTATGGCAACGATATTCTGCATGTGAGGAAATGTCAAAGGTGGTTTCAAAAGTTTAGGAATGGTGACTGCTGTTTGACAAATGCAGCACGCTCTGGACGCCCTGCTGAGTTTGATGATGACCTGGCCCAGAAACTCAATTCATCCCCGTCCACCATCCATCGACATTTGCAACAACTCGGGAAAGTGCCTAAGTTAGGAAAATGGGTGCCACATGAATTGTCGGTCCACAATCTGAGGGTGCGGGTAAACATTAGCACAGCTCTTCATTCCCGTGAACTCCAAGATCCGTTTTTGCACCGTTTAGTGACTGGTGATGAAAAGTGGATACCGTACCAGAATTTTAAGCACCGTTGACAGTGGGTTTGTGCCGGAGAACTAGCGACACCACAGCCAAAACCAAATCTTCACCCTCGGAAGGTGTTGCTTAGTATTTGGTAGGATAAAGGTAGTGTAATACACTTTGAAACTTTACCACACAACCAAACAATCACCGCTGAAGTCTACTGTCAACAACGGGATCGAGTGAACACTGCACTAAAAGAACAGAGACCTTCTTTGGTTAATCGGAAAGGAACCGTGTGCCACCACGACAACGCACGTCTTCATACCGCTCGGACCACTTCTGCAAAAATTGAGGAGCTTGGGTGGGAAAAACTTCCACATCCTCCATATTCTCCAGACCTTACGCCTTCAGATTATCATTTCTTCAGGAGTCTGCAAAACTATCTTGACGAGAAACAGTATACTTCTTTAGATGACCTTCACACCAGTCTTTGTACGTTTTTTGCCTCAAAACCGCCTGAATTTTATAAACAAGGCATTGCAAAGCTTGTAGGACGTTGGCAGAGTGTCATTGATTCCGATGGAAAATATATACTAGATTAAAAAGTTTCAGTTGAGTTTTTTTTGTCCTTCAAATTCCGATCTAAAAAACGACATTACTTATGGGATGACCTGATATATTAGGGTGTGTCGAATTTTTCAACTTTCAAATTCCAAATATGAGGGGTGCTAAAAGGTTGCAGCATGACTTAGGAATTCTAAAGATATTTTTGTTAATTTAATATAATTTAGTTTTGCTTGGTAAGAAGCTACATAAAAATAGTGACTTTTTTGACTTTTTTGTGGAATTATATAATAATTATTATATTAATAATTATATATGCTGTATATATAATGCACTGCTGTTTTTGCTTATTTCACAGGTTGAAACATATTCATCAGTGTGCTGAAGATTACTTGTCCGTCAGTGCTACCATCCTAACCAGTGAGAATTGACCTACAATGGCTTCTAAAAGGAGGACAAGACTGGGGACATTCACACATATGAGCAACCTAATTGGAACTGGTAGAGAGTTGTTGCCCTCTGAACTCCCAACTCTGCGAGACGTTCTGAAATATGGGCTACTACTAAGAGAACAAAGTGGTGAGGATGTGAGAAACTACCCAGCAGCCAGTCTTGCAAAGGACATTTACCCTAAAGTACTTGAAAAGTGGGAACGAGCAAACAGTTCTTTTGTAGCCCCCGTTGTAAATTCACGAGTCACAATCTTAAACAAGATCCAAGAGAGCTGGGAGCAGGCCAAAAACATATCTCTTGGGAGAGGAAAGCTACATGTCAAAGAGGCTTTCATTGCAAAACTTGACAAGCTTTTTGACATCCTCAGTTGCAAGTGTAAAATTGTTCTCTGCTCTGAATATGGCTGCTTTGCAGATGCTGGTTGCAAAAACGAAACTCACATTAACTGTACATGCCCTAGGGAGATGAAGATCCCTGTGAAGGAACTTGCTTTCATTAAAGGTTAGAGAGACAAGTCTGGTTCTATTGGACCACATCAGATTGGCTTGCCAGATCAACCTGAGCACACAGACAAGTCAAAAAGCAGAAGCGGCAAGAAGACGAAAGAAGAAGGCTTGCTGAATATAAGCAGACAAGTAAGCAGGATGTTTCAATGCCATCAAATGAAATAATTTTCCCTGATGATGAAAATGAAGAACAAATAGCTGATGCTCAAGATGGAAAGGATGGAAGTTATGCAGTGACATTAGAAATACCAAGCACGTCTTCAACTTCCAATAAAAAGCCAGAGTACAACACATTAGAAATACCTAATGTTGCTATGCATAGCATCAGATATGATGTTGGCCTGCGTGCCATAGCTGCCATCACCACTGCTGCCTTTATGGATGCTGGCTTGATCACTGAAGAAAACAAGAGACTTGTAGTTGATCACAATAAAGTCAAGAGGGCCCAAGAAAAAGTTATGAGATCCCTGGATCAGGAATTTGATGAGCTTTGTAAGAAGGGTGAAATTGACTGCATCTTCTTTGACGGCCGTCAAGATACAACTAAAGTTATGCTGAAAGCAGACAATTCAGATCGTCAGTTCCCCAGCATCATCAAAGAAGAGCATTATTCTGTGTGCAGTGAGCCAGGTGGAAGATATCTCTACCACTTCACTCCTGAGAAAGGCTCAACGAGAAAAAAACCTGCTGAAGTTATTGCTGATAATCTTGTAGATTTCATGAAGAAGAAGGGCATTGATAAAAGCCTGCAGGCCATTGGAGGTGATTCTACAAATGTTAACACTGGCTGGGAGGGTGGTTCCATGCATTGGGTAGAGGTCAAGCTTTGCCGTAAGCTGATCTGGTTGGTTTGTGCCCTCCACACTAACGAGTTACCCCTGCGACACTTGATCACAGCACTGGATGGGAAGACCTTGTCTAACAACAAGTGGACAGGTAACATTGGCAAGATGCTAGACACTGCAACCGAACTTGAAATTGATCCTTCATTCACCAAATTCTCAATTGGAGAGCCTCTTACTTCACTGAGTGACAATGTCGTAAAGGATCTCTCTACTGATCAAGCGTACGGGTATAGGATCACACAGGCCATAAGGACAGGAGAACCTCCCACAGATCTGGCCCTTCTTGAAATTGGTCCAGTGAGCCATTCAAGGTGGTTGACAACAGCAAACAGGCTTTGTCGCATATGGGTTTCAAAACATGGCCTTAAAGGCAAAACCCTCAACAACTTAAGACTGATAGTGGAATACATTGTTCGTGTGTACTACCCCTGTTGGTTCAACATCAAAGTAAAACACTCTTGGGTGGAAGGCCCACGGCACATCTTGTTTCAGCTGCGGCTAGTTAGGCTGCAAAAGAAGGCTGTAGTGGATGCTGTTTTGCCAACCATCAAGCGCTCAGCATGGTATGCATTCAGCGAAATGATAATCCAGACACTCTTGTGCTCAGATGACAGTGAGGAGAGGAGAGCTGGTGTCCAAAAGATTGTTGACATGAGGGGTGGAGATGATGACACACTTGGAGATCTTTCTGTACGTCCCAGGAAGACACCTTCCATCAACCCCAGTGCTTCTTCCGTGTTGGAGCTGACAGACTGGTCTGACGGGGTATTTGAACCTCCTTTGACATGTAAACTGACTACAGCGGAAGTAAAGAAGTTCTTTGACAAGCCTATGCAAGTTCCACAGTGGCCCTGTCATGCTCATTCGATAGAGAGGTGTGTGAAACAAGTCACAGAGGCAGCAGGCAGGGTGTATACACATGAGAAACGTGAGGGCTATATCAGAGGCCAAGAAGCAAGTCGGCTGCTGATGTCCAAGAACGAATCAAAGCAAGACTTGATGAAACTTGTTGTTTAAATATTTTTTTTTACGGATGTCATTACTTTCTAATGTTGTTTTATGATTACAAGGATATGTTTTATGATTACTAGGATATGTTTTATGCAGAGAAACTAAATTTTTTATAGCATTACCTGACATTTTGAGAAGCTAAAATTAATAAATGTTGTTTTCCGAGAGCAATTTATGTGCTTTTTAATCAAACGTAGATTTACCAAGCTAAGTGTTGAGCAATCACAAAAATAATAGCAGATTTGAATTCTTCACATCCAAAAACATATTTTTAAAACCCCTCAGTGAAGGAATTGGCAAAAATTAATTTTCACCTCCCAAATTGACACACCCTACTGATATAGATATATATATATATATATATATATAAATCATGTATGTATTACCCCCGATTTGCCCGTAATGTCTATACATAGTTTGTATTTCGATATATATTAAATAGACAGAACGTTGCAGTTGTGTTTTATTTACACCTTTTAAAAAAACATCAATGGAAATGGAGGGTATATATATATATATATATATATAAACGATAGTGTGTGTGTGTGTGTGTGTGTGTGTGTGTGTGCGTGCGTGTTTGAGGCAAAGCGATGGTAATTCACATTTATATGTACGTAAATAGCTGTGTACGCCCTATACGGCTGTGATGCTGAAGACACCATTATGCGATGCTCGATGGCTACGGATGGATGGATCTTCTCTCTCCTTGTGTTTACAATACCCACATTTACATACATACATACATATATATATATAAAACAAGATTTTCTATACATGTATACACACCCACACACCCACATATATATATATATATATATATATATATATATATATATATACACATATATATATTTATTGTCGGCATGAGGAGACAGGTTAGGTTACCCCTTGGAGTTCACATACACAGATATATAGGTATATATTTTTTTTCTGGGGGGGGGGGCTGAAGGGGGGATTAAAAAACACTCTAACCATGTTGCATGCAATGCTGCAATGTTGCATTGCAATTGCACTCGACCTTTTTGCGGTCATACTACTGAATGAAGCCTCTATACAAGGTAAGATCTAGTTAAAGTCGTTTTACTGCAAGAACTTGTGAAATATCGAATTGTACGTGCATTTTTCTGAGTCTATTTAGCTGGTATGTGTTTTTGACTTGTGATTCCAAACTTGTCTAGGTAACATTTGTCTATCATTGTTTCAATAGGCTTCAAAGTTGGAATGTGGAACAACGCTTAGGTTCGGCGAGAGAACTGAATTCCTGGTTTTATTGAAACCGTTTCGTCTACCGGAGCTGAACGTGAACGGTCAGAACGTTTTGTGGCCCCAGTTCCGAGGCTGAGCTTCAGCAATAGATTTGGAAGTCAAGGCAAGAATGGAAGCAAAGCCTACCCTTTCCTGCCCATCTAAAACATTTACAACGGTTTTGGACACCACTGAGACTGGAATTAGCCGAAGTGAAGTGATAGTTTACTTTAAGTAGGAACAGAACCTACTGTTTGTACATATTTTAGTAAGCTAAGTGCGTGGTCTCGGTGTTAATTTAAGTTTAGATTATAGGTAGTGTTAATATGTTTGACTTATTTGAATGTTTTCTTTCAATGAACATAAGTGTAGATTAGCAAAATAGTTTATAAACACCACGTTGCAGTTCGAACCCATAAAATAAATGAAAAAATGCAGCCAGGCAAACGAATGGTAACAACGCTATGAGTGGTCCATGCAGATGAAGGACAAGTTTGATGAGTTTTGGCACTCGTCTGTCTTCTCAAATAAATCAAGATTCCAGCAAGTTGCTTCAGGGACACGGATCGATCTGGGTATGGAGAATCTATGAAGATATGTTCAATCCTAAATTGGTGCCCACTGTGCAATTCGGTGGTTGTTTTGTTAGGGTGCACTCTGCAAAAAACTGACCCTGTGTTCGTAGAGGGACGTCTTGTATTCACAAGATTACATATCTCTTAGATAAGAACCTCGTCCTTTTGTTTCGGAATGGAAACTTCACCTAGAAGACATCATGTTTCAAGAGGACAGTTCCACATGTCATTGTATATATATATATATATCAGTGGCGTGCGGTCCATGGAAGCAAGGGAAGCAATGCTTCCCTATTCAAAGAAAGAAGAAAATGCTGTATTATACTTTAAAATTTAAACAGTTCAATATGTGTTAATAATTTGTACAAAATCATTTTATTATATTATTTATAGCATTTGATTGGTAATCAGGTGGATACATAGTATATACATTGGTTGCCGTTCGTGCAAAAACCTTTAAGAAAGCCGACGCAAAAAATCTCGAGTTGGACAACAATTGACGAAATGCATCCTTTTTCCCAATGACTTTCGCTTTTTTTTACTGTTACAAATTGTTTCTTTCCATTCTAAAAACTCATTTAATGTTTAATAATGTAGTATTTATTGAATACAACAAGTTTCATATATAGTTTTTCTACTAAAAAATTCCATGGCCATGTCAAGCGAAAAAGAATATATATTTATCGTTATTTTATCCTTCCCTATGTCAAAAAGGAAGCAATTTAGAAATCGCTGTCCAGATCTTATAGTTAATTTTCTTGAAATATCTGGCAACTTTACGTGCTGTCTGCTGTCATTCTCTCATTTAAAGCGAATACGTAACTACGCTAGAAATGCGCAAGGGTAAGAAAGGCTTGCAAGTTTAGCTTTAATCTCAATTGAGAAAAAGCTTCTTAAGGATATGAAAACCGATGCCTTTTACGAAGAAATAATAGATATATTTAATAAAAAAGAAAGAAGAATAGAATTAACCTATAAGTAAAGTAAGTAGATGATTATATGTGTTTTGTTTTTATTATATACGAGTATTTTAAAGTTTTATTTTTATTTTATATAATCTTTGTTGTTTTTGCTTGAATTGCTTCCCCTTGACGAAAAATCACCGCACGCCACATATATATATATATATATATATATATATCGGAAAATTTTGGGTGTAGTAAAGTAAATTTGACTAACTGAACAGAGAAGCTAATTGCTAATCAACGAATGATCCGTCGGTAATTTAGCAGTTCTATCGAATGATCTGTACGGATCTGTACAGTTTTGAAAATGTTTGTAGCTCTTTTCGAACCAGTCGTGAAAAGTTTGAAACTGTCTGTTCACTATTATTTTTCCGAAATTATGGATTCATTTTGGTTGATAATTACAGAGTAAATTCGTACCTAGCGATCTAGGTAAACATTGTCACATTCTTTGGGTGTAAATTGCTTGTATTAAATGTTAATTTCACAATTTTAAGTACATTTTGGTAATGAGGACCTTGAATTTAATGCAGTCGATAATCTTGAATTTACACTAAGAATTTATATAAAATGTTTCATATAAATTTTTTATAAACATTAAAGAATATATAAAATTTCCTTATATTTTTGAATGATTTTATATAATTTTAAAGAAAATAAAAGATTTGAATTCTTTTGTTTTTAAAACTGTTGTTTGAATAGCGTCATAAAAGAAACATTTTTTATATATATGTAAAATAAAATGGATTTTCCTTTCTTCGAAAAAAAAAAATATATATATATATGCTGCAAACCCACAAGGAAAAAGAAAAACGATTCCAAGGCCTTTCGTGTATTCAAAGCTACACCTCGCCAGGGAATGAAGATAAAAGGCGAGATGCCCATAAATATATACAACGTACAGGAAAAACAAAACAATTAGCACATACTTAACAAGGGTTAATGAGAGGCAAAATAAATTTTAACATGATATCGTCAATTTTATACGTCCCCGTACTGTTATTGAAATTGTTTTTAAAATGAATAAATGCACATTCTAGAATATTGGTAAGCTTCGATGTATGCTCGCTATTCACAAAAGTCCCTGTTGATGACCTACTTGATTTTTTAAAAGATAAGATCTCTGATTATTCTTTCCCTGTTCAACACAACACTCTTATTGAGTTAATTAAGCTTTGTGTCAAAGATTGTAAATTTCAGTTTGAAAATAAGTTTTATGTTATGTCGTTTGGATTGGCTATGGGAAATCCCCTTTCACCTGTACTAGCTAATTTATATATGGAATTTTTTGAAAGTAGAATTTTGCCTACGATTGTTAATTTTAACCTGGTTTGGTACAGGTATATAGATGATATTTTATGCCTTTGGCCTAATAATTTGGATGTGGACTTATTTCTTGGTAGGCTCAACAATTTAGTCCCATCTATTAAGTTTACAGTTGAAAAAGAAAATGATGGAAGCCTATCTTTTCTTGATCTAAAAATTTGGAGATGCTCTAATCAGTTCAAATATGAAGTCTACCGTAAGCCTACTAACAATAACTCTTATGTGCATTTTTATTCTGACCATCATCCTTCGATTAAATCCTCTATTTTCTCTGCTATGTTTCTTCGAGCATTGAGAGTTGTCAGTCCTGAATTTTTAGATTCCGAGTTATGCAATATCATGACTATTGGTACTAAATTATGTTATCCTATTTCATTTTTAGATAACTGTCTTAAGAAAGCCAAGAATAGGTATTATAATAATGTAATTGTAAAGGAATTTCAGCGTAAAAATATCCTTAGCCTACCTTACCATGTTAATTTTCAATACCTTCCAACTGTACTTAAAGCAATTGGCATTAATGTAATCTTTAAGTATAATAATACTGTTAAATCACGCCTAATAAAGAATAGCCCTGATAATGTTGTTGGTTGTGTGTATTCGATCGGATGTACACAATGTAACTCAGTATATATAGGCCAAACCGGTAAAACGTTAGATATTAGGGTAAAACAGCATAAATATGCTTGTAGAACAGCTAATAATTCCAATGCTTTATTTAACCATATGTATAGATGTAACCATGGCATCAAGTGGAATAGTTTTAAAGCGCTTGTTAAAAACAGAGATATAATAGAAAGAAATATTCTAGAATGTGCATTTATTCATTTTAAAAACAATTTCAATAACAGTACGGGGACGTATAAAATTGACGATATCATGTTAAAATTTCTTTTGCCTCTCATTAACCCTTGTTAAGTATGTGCTAATTGTTTTGTTTTTCCTGTACGTTGTATATATTTATGGGCATCTCGCCTTTTATCTTCATTCCCTGACGAGGTGTAGCTTTGAATACACGAAAGGCCTTGGAATCGTTTTTCTTTTTCCTTGTGGGTTTGCAGCATTCATTCGTTTCACGTGTTTTATTGTGAAATTCATCCCATATATATATATATACACACACGTTTGTCTGTGTATCATTTAGAAATATTCCAGCTTGAGTTCGTAATTAAAGGCTTAAAATTGCAACATAAATTCTATCTTGAAAGCTATTGAAAGAATTAAAGGGAGATACAATCTACGGTTGTCACTGCCATAGTTTCATTATCTTCAGATTTATGTTCAACGACTCGTATTATGTTTTGCTTTTTTACTTATTTCGTAATTATATATATATATATATATATATATATATATATATATATATATATATCAGGGGTTTCGTTTTTTTGTTTTTTTTTCGTGTTTTATTGTTTTTAGTTTACTTTCATATTTGTTTCTAATAATTTTTGCTTCGTGTTAACCAGTAATTTGTATTGTTTATTGATTGAAATTGCTATTAATTATGTTAATACTTTAGCATAATATGGAGGCACGCTACTCTCTCTCTCTCTCTCTCTCTCTCTCTCTCTCTCTCTGTATATATATATATCAAAGCTGGGCACTTGCGGTATTTTTTGCGGTACTGCGGTACTACCGCACTACCAAACCGGTACCGCATAACGCAGTACCGCAAAGGATTGCTGAAAGTACAGCAGTACCGCTACCGCATTCAAATTTCCCGCGGTACTTTCCGCGGTACCGACAAACACGACTTTTCAAAAAATTAACACTTTTTTTGAAGTAAACCTTATTACAGGAGTACAGTAAGACGAATGCTGCGTGTGTTGCATCAGCCTAACTCTAGACATGTTAAGTTTTCGTTCAGAACATGCTACGTTGCCATCCTATCACAACGCCTCAGTGCAGTGCTTGCTTTTGAGCCGGTTGCACGTGTGTTACATTTCTGTGACAAAGATCGATTTTTAGCCATTATGGCAGAAAGTTCAGGTGCGAAATCGCCGATATGCAATTTCTGAAAATATGTGCTATTACTTGTGTTGTTCTTGTGTGCAGTACCGCAGTACCGCAGTACCGCGGAACGCACCAGGGGGACCTGAAAAAGTACCGCAGTACCGCGTAACGCACTGGGCATGCTGAGGTACCGCAGTACCGCGTAACGCACCCCCAAATTTTGGTACCGCGCCCACCACTGAATTATATATATATATATATATATATATATATATATATATATATATATATATATATACTGTATATATATCAGAATATGTTGGTAATGCGACATTTGATAATGCGGTAAGCGAATAACACAGCAGAAAGGTAAAGTGCAATTATTTTTTATTACACGGGCCAAAATGCTAATAACACCTATTTTCAAAGCTAAACGGGCAAATTTCAAAGCAGGCGACCACCAACCGTGGGTAGATGTGGGCAGACGTGGGCCGAACGCTTAAGACTGTATGCTCTTAAAAAAGATCGTGACATTTATCAAAATGTTTTTAAAGCATCCAGCTAGACAAGCTAAAGTCACGGACATTTTTCTTAGTCACCACTTATAGCAACTTACACGGTTTGCCTCGGAGCCGTGAATGGCGAGTGTTAGATATCATTTTGTTATTATTTTAGTTGCATTTATATAATATTACTGTAATATTTTAGGTAAAAGTCAAATATACTCGTATTTGGGGTCTTCGGGACCTAACCTATTTTTCCCATAAGCTCTTTAAACGTACTGCGGACCACGATATCGCGGAGCTCTCTGGAAGCCTAATCTCCCGTAATCAGCTAATATACAGGGTGTACATAAAGTCAGGATCTATTTTTGTGAAATAATTATTTTTTCTATTTTTCTTTTCAGAAGCCCTTAGAATGAATACAGAAGAGCGTGTGGCAATAGTAATTTGGCGAATCGAGGGAAAGAAATACAATGACATCAGAGAGAAGTTTAGAAGGAGATTTCATAAGCCGGGGCCAATAGACAAAACAATACGAAAATTGGTGAACAAATTTAAACGAACGGGATCTGTAAATGATGAAGCAAGATCAGGACGACCGTGTATGTCAGATCTTACCGTGAATGCAGTACGCGGAATTATCACTGAGGAGCCACGTACGTCCGTTCGTGCTGCATCACACAGACTCGGCCTCCCGACGTCATCTGTGCACAAAATTCTGAAAGTTAATTTGCAGAAGAAAAGCTATCATTTGCAGGTTTTACATGATTTACATGAGGAAGATTTCCCTCGACGAAGTGCTGTGTGTGCTGATCTCGTAGAACAAATCTGGAGTGATAATTTAATGGACAACATTCTCTTTAGTGATGAAGCCACTTTCCATACGTGTGGAAAAGTAAATCGCCACAACTGTCGAATTTGGGCAGATGAAAGACCGAATGATTTCGTCCAAAATTGGGAAAGAGACTCGCCTAAAGTTAATGTCTGGATGGGTTTATCAAAATCTAAGGTTTATGGTCCTTTTTTCTTTGCTGAAGCTACAGTTACGGGGCTTATTTATCTGGACATGTTGCAGCAATTCCTTGAACCTCAGCTGATTGGGGATAGGATTGTTAGTACCGTCGTCTATCAACATGATGGTGCTCCTTGTCACTATGCCAAAATTGTTCAGGATTATCTAAATGGACGTTTTCCAAATCGCTGGATCGGACGCGGAAGCAACAGACCTTGGCCAGCGAGATCACCAGATTTAACCCCTTTAGATTTCTTTGCATGGGGTTTATCAAATCGCACGTCTATCAGACGAAGATTACGAGTCTTGAAAACTTACGTACACGTATACGAACTGCTGCAGATAACATAACCCCGCAAATGCTCCAGAATGTGTTTAGAAATGCTGCGGAATGATTTGAGCTGTGCAGGGATACTGATGGGCGTCACGTCGAATCCTACCAGTGGCGGTCCTAGCTTACATGACGCCCTGGGCGAACCTCACCTTCAGCGCCCCCCCCCTGTTCGCCAACACACACACATTCGAATCCCCCAAAATAAAGGACAGACATAACTCTTTCACAAAATAACTTTTTATTGGACTAATTGTTGGAACTTCAGAACCAAAACAAAGACTCAAATTTCTGAATTTTACAAATCCTTCATCACGTAAATAGAATAACTCACTTAAGAGAATGTAATTATGATACTATGAACAGGAAAAATACAAATTAAATTGCACAACTGCCATAAATAAACTATTTTTATTTATTTCTTTATTTATTTATTCTTATTTTTATTTTTATTTTTTTTGCAGGCGCTCATGCCGCCCCTCCACAAATGCCGCCCTGTGCGGCTGCCCATATTGCCCATATGAGGAACCGCCACTGAATCCTACTCTTAATTATTTAATAAATGTTACCACTTTATCATTTTATGATTGAATTCCATATAATTTCCAAGTGCTTCACAAAAATAGATCCTGACTTTATGTACACCCTGTATATCACGCGCGATATTTCATAATACAGAATTTACCATACCAGAATTCGAACCCGAGAACCCTTGAATAAAAGTTGCGGCCGCTGCCACTCAGTTACGACAGGATAAAAGTTAGCACAACGTGGCGAGCATTCCATCGCCTGAAGAAACATTTAACTCTATACCAGAGAGACTTGAATTAAATGCTATCATTGGTTCGAGTATAGGAGGATTAATACGTAAAATACCTCTGGACGCGAAATCGTTACGTATTTCCTCGGGCGATGGAATACTTGCCAGGTTGTATTAACTTTTATCTTGGCACCAGCAGCATCTACTCAAGAGGTCCTGGGTCTGAATCCTGGTGGAGTAAAAGTTTTGAAATGATTTCAAATTTGTTTAATTCCTAAAACTAATTAAATACTTTGAAATACTCCAAGACAGGGGTGGCCAGACTTTACTGAGATGGGATCTACTTTTTCCAAAGTTCTCCCTATACGATCCACCAGCCCAGTTATATATATATATATATATAATATATATATATATATATAATTATATATATAATATATATAATATATATATACAGAGCTGGAGAGAGAATAATCAAGAATAAAATGAAGTAAATATAAAAATATATTGCCAAATGCACATAGATATATTTTTCATTAAATTTTAACTCCCAAACTTATTAGAAATTAGGTGTACTGGAATGGGAAGAGCTTACTTTACTGATGTGATGATTTACACTGCATGGCATTAGCAAGCCGTTTGTAGTCCGGATTGTAGCTGCTGATTGCTAGCCTCAAACAAGCATTCAGGTGATCATCTGTCAGAGTGGCTCGGTATTTTGATTTGATGATATTCATGTGTGAGAACGTTGACTCACAAAGGTAGGTTAATCCAAAAAATGCTGTCAAGTACATGGCACTTTTTCTGACATTCGGATACTTTTCTTCAAGAAGTAGGTGCCAACAGTTTCCTTCTGAAGACCTGGATTTGATTTGAATGTCGTTTCGCAGAGTCAAAATTTCATTCTCGATTGCAGATATGTCCATATTAAACAATAAGGCCATTTTTGATGCAATATCATCAATGTCAAAGTTTGCACTAAATGTGAAGGACATGAATGTTGCCACAGGTTCTATTGTTGCTAAGTCTTGGAGCCGTCTGTTGAAGTCTGTAATAACATTCGGCAACTGTTCAACGTATCGAACATTGTCAAACTGGTCGCATTCTTTCCCCTGACTCTCCAGCTCTGACATCATGTTTTTGAAGTTCCGCAGTTGGTGTCGCTGCAGCTGTGAGGATACCAGTTCTAGTTTTTGTTTAAAAGCATTCACTGAGGTAATCATTTCAACAATAGTTTTGTTTTTACCTTGCAACTCTAAGTTTAGCTGATTTAGAAAAGCAGTGGTGTCAGTCAAAAAAGCTAAATCTAACAGCCACACTTCGTCTTCCAACTCTTTGTAATATGTTTCTTTTATCTTCAGGAAGTCTTTAATTTCAGGTAAGATATCCCTAAACCTCTGCAGGAATTTACCTCTACTTAGCCACCTGACATCAGTGTGCAACAAAAGGTCAGTGTGTTCTGCTTTATTTTATTTCTAGCTGAAACCAGAAGAGACGCCTTTGTAGACTTCTCGCCCGAATAGAACACACAATCTTATGGGAAATATCCATAATTTCTTTAATATTCAACATTTTACCACAAAATTCTTGTTGGTAAATTATGCAGTGATAATTAAAGAAGTTTGGAAACCTTTTGTCACTTTTGCACAGGGCGATGAACCCATTGGAGCGGCCAGTCATAGCAGGTGATCCGTCAGTTGTTATGCAGCTTGTGAAGTGGGAATTGTGTCGTTAACAAACTCACTGAATGCATGAAAAATGTCCTCACCTCGCGTTTTCCCTCTTGAAGGTAGGATTTTAAGCAGTCTTCTTTGGCAGTCATATCTTTAAACACGATTCTAATAAAAATGCATAACTGTGATGTGTCGATCACATCTGCCGAGTCATCAAACTGAAGTGAAAGGAACACGCAGTCATGTATGTCTTTCTTCAGTTGTTCCACCAAATTCTCATCTATTACTTCACAACGCCGTATCATAGTGTTTCGGGATAGCTGAAGCTGGTTAATAGCAGAAAATATTTCCGATTTATTATTGAAATTCTGAAACAACGCCTCTGCTGCCTCTGTAAATGCTTCTTTGAATATTTCTCCATCCTGAAAAGGTTTCTTGCGTTTCGCAAGTACACGGCTCACCCGAAATGAGCACTAAGTTGAGACTTAAGTTCATTGACTTTTCTCTTACGTAGTTCACTTTCAGCTGGGAAATCACTGTCATACCGCTTGTGAAGAGTTAAAATGCCTCTCTAAATTCCCCTTTGTGACGAAAGCGACACATGCATAGCAAATTAAACACACACATTTGAAATTTTTCATCATAAAAAAAAACGCCGTCTCCCACTCATTGTGAAAGTAGTAAGTTTTTTGTTTCTTGGCACTTGGTCCAGCACTCATTTTAACGGTGTTAATGCAATTGGACTGGAGACTGACCTTCACCACCGATTATTCCAAATGACTGACCCGTCACTTAAGTGATACATGCTCATAACAGCTCAGTTTACCGCGGTATGAAATTTTTGCAGAAATTACTGTTGGCGGTATCATTTTCTGTGACATTAATTAAATATCTCTCAGAGTTATTAAAGTTAAACTTTGTTATTTTTTGTTAAATAACTAGTAAACACAAAGATAAAACATAAATGTTGCTGCCGATAATGGAGGTGATAACATAAAGAGCGCTAATTTTTGGTAGTAGCGGTCGGGTCGTGTGCTCGTTAGTATTGTGAAATGTAAGGTCTCTGTTGCTAGGCTAAGCTACTGGTCATTCTGCGATCTACTAAAAATTGCTCTGCGATCTACCGGTAGATCGCGATCGACGTTTTGCCACCCCTGCTCCAAGACAAGTATTTAAATGTCTTCCCCTTCTTTTGTGATGAAAAGTCTCTTAGTCTGGAAGCCAACCCAGGATTTTTGTCCTGACCCAAAATTCTCTGGTAAAGTTTTTTCTCTGCTGATTATTTATCTTTGGGGTGTATACAATGAGATCCAGGGGTGTGTGGCCAATTTGAGATATACAAGATGGCCACCAAGAATAAGAAAATATACCCGAAAATCAGTTTTCGGCATTTCTTCACAACCACTCATCATGCAAATACAAATAATACATGCTTTTCTATGTTTTGGGCCATGGCAAATCTAATTTCATGATCATTTTAACTCTAGGATTGATAGAAAACAATATGGCGGCCATATTTACCGCAAAATGGTCACTAATACCCACATATAACTTGAGTAACACATTTATTAGAAAATAGTGATATCGTTCAGTACAGAGTTATGATAAAACTGATTCACATACATATATACAACATCATGGATTTTAATTACTTACAATAATATATTATTCCAGCACACAAAATTCAAGATGGCTACCATAATACACATTTCAGCATTACAGCCATTCCCGTTGATTGCCGTTTAATACAGAAACACTGATATAGCAAAAATTCTATCAATTATTAATTAACAATACAAAGGTACACAAATGCACATTGGAACAGTAGCATCTCAAGAAACCCCTATATAATCATGAAAATAAAAATTACAATGTTTATTACCCATTAGTCACCGTTAGCAAGTTCATCATTCTTAATTTGTTGTACCTGTATAGTAGGGTGCCACACTCTATAGGGGCAGTTTTTAGAATTTGGAAATTTCGAATGGCCCTTAGTCATATTGTTTGGTTGGATGAGAAAACCCTAAATATGAAGTTTGAGCCCGATCGAAGTACATTTAGAGGTTCCGCATCGACCGTTTCTGTTGTACCGTGTGTTCGAAATAATGGATTTATCTGGGAAACCTGTAACCATGGCACTATTACATATATACAGGGTTGAAAAAAACCATGGTTTTTAAAAAAAAAAAAAAAACTTAACTCAGATAACTCAATTAGGTACTGGTACTCAGAAATTAGAATTGCTGACTGTCTCATTTTTTAATTGGAAGATGTTAGATGTAAGAAGTGCTAACTTCACAAAAATGAAAATAAACCTAATAACAACATTTATATTTGTAGCTACATGCGTTTATAATGTAATTGATACAGTAACTTCAATCCTTTTATGTGCAATGCCACTATTAAATAGGCCTGCTAGTGCAAGGTAGCTATATTATATACTACCGTACATACTAGGCTACCCTGAACTGATGGTTTTTAGGTCTTATCAATATAAATATAAGTTTTAGTTTTAGAGCTATTAGTTTATGAATTAAATAATTTGTGTTGTAAAAATTGAAATTATAAAAAAACAAAAAAAAACAGAAAAACATGGTTTTTTTTAAATGGTTTAAACCAGCCAACCCTGCATATATGTTGCTATAATTTATGCATTTCATAAATTTAAATATTTATAATTAATATTTGCTTCTCATTGTATATATTTTCACTACTTTTCAGCATTGAGATCTGGCAACAGCGCAACGCCGGGTTAGTGTGGTGAGTCACACTGTCACAGTCTTCAGTCAATCAGTCTCCTTCACGCATTCAACGCGTGATCATCTCGTGATGGCTACCGCAAGCTCACTGAGATCCAAGACCGAGATATGGCTAATCGGACACGCCAACCCAAGCCCCCTAACGGGAAACAGGTTACCTTCAAATGGCGAAGTGCTTCGTCGGTTTATACAGTTTCATAAGGTGCAAAAACAACTTCTAGCCGAAGCGGCGCGTAATGTGATCGTCAAGGTGTATACTTTCTGGGCTATGGCCAGAATCCCGACCATGACCTCCAAAAGCGCCGCGCGAAAACTGCTTAGACTTTACGACAATTGGCAGGCACTGCAGCGCAGCCGGAAGCGGTCCGGCGCCACAGGTGAGGCAGCCAGGGCGGCCTTCACCGAGGGACTCGATGACATTTTTGACGTGGCTCTCGACAACGCCCTCTCCGTCATCACCATCCAGGAGGATCGCGACTTCCTTCTTGCTCAACGCGAAAAGGGTCGCCGTGGTGTCATGTCCGGGGTGGACAAAATCCTCACTGGAATTGAGCAACGTGCATCCGCGCGTGAAGCTGCCAAAGAAAGGCAACGCCAAAAGCAATCAGAGCAATCACTGGCAACAGCAACCCTTACATCATCAAACTCGTCGTCGTCGTCGCCTAATTGCTCGGCAGAAGAGGAAACCAATCCACCTACAAAGCGCCGTCGCAAAAAGAACATTATGACTCAAGACCTAGCGTCGGCACTGGACCGGACCAAAACAAGCAACCGTGGAGCCGTTCAACTCATGAAAGCAGCTGCTTCCAGTCTGGATATTCAAGACACAGATGAACTGGCTCTCAGTCACGAGACGATTCGGCGTTGGCGATTGCGTCATCGAGGGGAAATCGCCAAAGAAGTGAAGATGACGTTCGATCCCAGTGTCCCGCTCATCGTTCACTGGGACGGGAAGATGGTCTCCGACTTCAGCGGCAAGAAGGTCGATCGCCTCGCCATAGTCGTGTCCGGCGACGGCGTCGACAAACTTCTCTCCGTGCCGAAGCTGCCTGCTGGAACTGGTCGCGCCCAAGCAGATGCTGTGCTGAACTCGTTGGATGACTGGGGAATCGCTGATCGTGTCGTCGGGCTCTCCTTTGACACGACAGCTGCCAACACGGGCGTCGTTTCGGGCGCTTGCGTCTTCATCGAGCAGGGCCTTCACCGCCAGCTGCTGAACCTGGCCTATCGGCACCACATGCTAGAATTGGTGGCAGAGAAAGCCTTCATCGAGTGCATGGGCCCCTCCTCTGGTCCTGACATTAAACTGTTCTCGCGACTGAAGGAGCGCTGGTAATCCGTCTGCACCGACCAATTCAGCGCCATCTCCAAGGAAGACCTTACTAAGCCGCTGCTCAAGGCGCGAGACGATCTGATCGCGCGTTTCAAGAGTCACATCACCAAGGGCCAGCCGCGGGACGACTACCGAGAGCTCCTGGAGCTGGCGATCATAGCGCTTGGAGGCGTCCCCCAGCGAGGTGCGCGCTTCATGCGACCGGGCGCACTCCACCGCGCCCGGTGGGTGGCCAAAGTGATATACGCCATCAAGCTCCACCTCTTCCGGCAGCAGCTCCCCATTAAGGCTCGCGAGGCCCGGGGCATCCTGCGCTTCGTAAACTTTGCGCTGCTGGTTTACATTCCGGCCTGGTTTACGGCGCCCCTTCCCGCCGCTGCCCCTCGAACTGACCTGGTGATGCTCAAGGCGCTGGTTGACTATGACAAGGTGGACAAGGACGTGTCCAAGGCTACCTCCCCTGTGTTTCGACATCTCTGGTACCTGAGTGAACACCTGGCCGCCCTCGCTCTCTTCGATGACGACACTCCGCTGGAGGAGAAGAGTCGAATTGCGACGGCCATCAAGGATGTCGAGGGCACCGAGGAGCCACCCAAGCGCATTGCCCTGGACGTCTGCCCGGAGGAGCTCGAGCGAAAGACAGTCGCAGACTTTTGCACGACATGCAGCACGCTTCTTTTCGAGCGGCTCGCGATCAATACTTCTTTCCTAGAGTTGGAGCCGGCTACCTGGTCGAACAATGCGTCCTACCTGGCGGGTAAACGCCGTGTCTCTACGTTGAGCGTTGTCAATGTCCGGGCGGAGCGAGGGGTCGCGCTGATGCAGAACTACAATCTCGCACTCACCAAGGACGAGGAGCAACGGCAGTACTTGATGCAAGTCGTTGAGAAGCACCGCAAAGAGCACCCGAGCGCCCGCAGCGGAAGTCCTTAACGGGTTTGGGAGTACTTTATGGTATATTTGAATTTGCTTCATTTTTATAGGGTGTTACTCCTATTAATCCTGTATAACAATGTATAATCGTATATACTTTATTTCTTAGTTATTATTTTGATTTATATGGCCAGTAGGCTCAGTATATTACTATGATTAATACGGAATAAAATGTTTTTTATTTTAATATTAAGTTGTTTTGTTGCAATAAAATTGAAATTGATTTAATGATTTTGTATTATTAATAACATTACACACAGAGAATAGTATCCTGCAACCCAGGCATGGTGGGACAAGTTTATTCCAATTAATTATGAAATAATGTTGAACAATATTGTTAAGGTGTTTGCACTGTTTGCTAGTTGCGTATTGTGTTGTTATAAGCTGGTTGCCGGTTGGTGTGGTTTGGATTACAAAGCATAAACGTATTAAGGTGAAACTTTGAAAAAAAACTTTTGAACCGCGACAAAAATATTAATATAAAAAAAAATATTGGAGATGGAATAACCTTAATGCTATGGAAATATAGCTGTGACTGTCCTCTACGCCATGGTATATGATAGCATTTATATTGACATTGTACATGTTACTTTACCCCTTGGAGCTGGAGCAATTTCTTGGAGAAACTAATTACTTCTGACACGTGGTACGCCAGAGATGGTCGATGCGGAACCCCTAAATATCCTTGAATTTGGCTAAAATTTCATATTCAGGGCTTTTTCACCCAACCTAACAATCCCACAAAGGGCCGTCCTAAAAATCAAAAAATGATTTTTATGTGGCACCCTACTGTATAGTGTACTCGTTGTAACACGCATTGCCTCCTTGGCAATCACAGAATATTGTACACGCTAAGCTATTGTTCTTGCAGCCACATCGCTGACCGCTGCAGGCCTGCTCACTGCTACACGAACACTTGAGGAGTTTCAGTAACTCTGCTGGGGCCAGAGGTGTGTCATTGGGCACTGTTGTTAGGGTCAGACAGTTAGAGCCGTCTTCCTTTGACCAACCGTGTGTAGTTGGGTCGAGAACGGGTGGGTCCAATTCAAGTGCGTTGCGCCATATAGCAACCTGGAGGTGCGCTCGTGCCACATTCTCCCGGAATGCCTCATTGGTTGGAGGCAGAGTCTGTGCTTTTGGAGCACCAGCAGCCATACTCTTGCGCACCTTCGCAGACCATACCTTTAGACGTCCTTCTGTCATCGACTGACATCGCGACTGCCCATAGCAAGCCAAAATGAATCGCTCAACCTGGTCTACAACATTGGGCATGGTCTTGGTTGTGTCCCCTAAGTAGTTGAGGCGATGAGCACCAGAACGCAAAACCTTCAAGGCTATGCCCTTACCTATTCCGAAGAAAGTTGCAACGGTATCACAACCGGTTGCTCCATGAGCAGCCAGCAAGTTCAGGAATAATGGCATGGTGCTTGAGTGCTGTGGCGTTGATGTCAATCACAGCCCGGCCTTTTATGGGAGACATCATCATGACGGGCCAAGTAATATCCCCATTACACACAAAGTGTAATAAGAGAACGAAGATGCATGTATCATCTGCCACCACAAGAGTTGCCTGACTGCCTGCTTTAACCAGTTGTTGCACGATTATAGTGTCAGCTTCCTCTTGGGTTGTAGCCATGTCATGTCGTCTTATCACTATTCCCTTGGCGAGTTCTACAGGCACAGGGTCACTTCCTGTTACGACAAGCTTGTGGGGTGCGATGTCATCTGTGTGCGAAATGAGGTCTGTACAGATGAGATTAATGAGTTGGGACTTGTTTGTGGAAACAGTCAGGATGACCTTTTGTGGTGGCAGACGAGTAGATTCACGTAATGAGTACACTCTACTGGCTCCCTGATCTCTACCCTGACGCATGGACTCTTTGATGCTTCCTTCTTTGTACTTGTCAAACACAAAGTAGACATCATTCTTCCTCAGCTGATTGGCGATGTAGCTTCGGAACAGATCCAAATAGTCCTGCACTGTACCACTAGTAGGCCATGGCATCACCCAAAGAACAGCGCAACCATCCATAAACCATCTAGGACGTTTTGGCGCCGACATTTTGGCGCTGGACGTTTTGGCGCCGACATTTTGGCGCTGGACGTTTTGGCGCAGCCGTTTGGGCGCCACCGTTTGGGCGCCGCCGTTTGGGCGCGGAGCCGGTTTGGTGCCGCCGTTAATTAGTATTAAGTATTAAGTAGTAATACTTAGTTATTAACCTGAAGTGCTGCCTGTCTTTTCAGATAAGTTGTGTTGTTGCCCGTAATAGCATAAATGTCTGAAAATATATCAAGTAAGAAAGGGAAACAGAAGTTTTCACATAATGGATATTTGTATGTGTTTGATAAATGTAGCAAGCGCGACACTTCGTTACTTTCTTGGCGGTGCGAGCAAAAGAGTCAGTGTATTATAAGGTGTATATATAATATGGGTACTTTTCCGTTATCTGCCCCATTGACGATTGGTTAGGTTCAGTCATGATATTTTCGTTAAAACTAACAAAAATATCACAACTTAACCTAACCAATCGTCACTGCCCGGTTAGGTCAACTGTACGCCCTTGACGATTGGTTAGGTTAAGTCGTGATATTTTCGTTAGTTTTAACAAAAATATCACGACTTAACCTAACCAATCGTCAAACGGCGCCCAAACGGTGGCGCCCAAACGGCGGCGCCAAAACGTCGGCGCCAGAACGTCGGCGCGAAAACGTCCCAGTCCGATCCATAAAAGCGACTTTAATGTTGTTCATTGCAAGCCTTCCTGATACATGCACCTTTAGTGCTTTCATCAGATTTGATTTAGTCTTTGCCTCACGCATGTGTCCAGCCTCATGAAAACATTGAGGTTGGATGAGGGGCTAGCTCATGAAAGAGAAAATGATTTATGTCTGGATTACGGGCACTGCGTTGGAAACCCATGGCTCTGGCATAAATGGTTTCAGTGCCAAAGACTTTATTGTAATCCAGCTTGATATGCTTGCGTGTTAATGACATTGTGTTGACAACTTTAGGAATAGGTTCATGAAATCCATTTGGCCAGCTCTGCTCAAAGGATTCCATCTGTGCTTTCCCCAGCTCTACTGCCCTGAACACATTCACCGAGGGATGTGTGACAACTTTACCCGTGACTACGTTCACCTGTGCATCAGGGTGTTTTTCTGGATCCAAAGGGTCAATGCTCAGTTCCAACTTAACCCTAATACCGTGGCGATCCTTGTCATCAGCGAGGATTCTAGATGGCATTTCCTCCTTGTGCTCTACCTGCTTTCTCTGACAATCAGTATCTCGCATTGCATGAAGATCATTTGTCAACGAGTTACACAGGTGTAAGCTGTATGCCCACGTCTTCACAGATTCCGGCTTGAGAGTGATACCTATGATCCCACCTCTGCTATGACCATATCTCATAAACGTGCTTTCGATGGCCATGTCAATCCATATTCCATTGAAGACCCCGGCTAAGTGATGCATGGTGTGTTGCCCTCCTATGAAATGTTTGCGTACATCATTTGGCATGGCTTACATGGAGCGTAGATAATACAGGCCATATCGAGCATAATTGGTGTGCCTAGCAGCAAAGAAGAGGGGCATCATCTCACTGACTACTGCAAGATGGAGTGCCCAGTCTGCCTCCCTCTCTGCTCTAATATACTTAAGCACACAGAACACTGGTCTCACTAAGCAGTCGATCCACAACTTAGCAGTGATGCTTCTAGACGAGAGATCATCTAGCACATGCTGGAGGTCTGCCATGCTCTCTATGGCATATGGCATACTTGTCGAAGACCGGACGCAAAATCTCCTCTGTTAGCATCCTCAATGCCCGCACATTGTCAGGGTACTTTTTCCCGCTTAACATTTTAAGTACACCATCATATGTAGCGCTCAATATTTCCACAATACCAGTCTCTGCCTTGAGGGTCCCAATGCTCCCAATGTGGCTCATCAGTAGGTGCATACCACCTAATCTCAAATACATATTGCTGAATCTGTCTGGATCCTGCCAGACGATAAGCAGAGCCACTCTGTAGAGTTGTTGATCAGCAGTAAATATCACAAATTCCTGACCAACCTTGGCAGAAACTCTCTTTGCCTTGAGCATTGCTGTTGCCATTGTTTCTGGATCGGATGGCGGCCTGTCTATGAGTGGGAGATATACAACTTTCGTTTTAGGTTTTTTGGTGTGGCCTTCATCACGACATAACTTTGTGTTGTATCCCAGGAATTCAGGACACTTCTCTTTTGTGAGAATGTCACGAATAAAACCTAAATCGGTCTCTTCAGCCCTCCTGCAGGCTACATCCTGTAAGGTTTGGAGATCATCAGTGAGATTAGGATCTGGTTTATCTGGCATATCAGGCTTTCTCTGGAACTCCATATGTGGTAATTCCTCGAACTGTTCATCTTCCACGGGAAGGGACATGTCTGCTTTACGCAGTCGGACAATAGTTTCCACTTCATCATCTTGATCATCATGGGATGGTTGCGTCACAATCATGACAAGGGAATGTGTAGACAACTTGCCATTGGGACAGGAGATGTCTGCATGAAAATTGTCAGCCACGATCTGAACCAGACCATGGTCTGCACTGTGAATTCCTTGTAGCTTTGGGTCAGCAGCTGCTGTGGCTGCGGCCGACTTCTTGAAACGCAGAACGTCGCTGTAGCTGCAAGTGACCCTGTAGTCATACATATGATTAATGATTGATTTAGAGTCCCTAAGTAACACACCAAGAGCTACCTGCACAGATGTTAGTTGGTTAATCACCACACTAGTCACGATGTTTCCAATCATAAGAGCTGGGAGAGTCCTGTGTAATTTCTGAGACACAGCTGTTAGTAGTGATTGCAAGGTTGGTGAAACAGAGTCTGCAGCTAAATCAGTGTCAATATGCTTCATATATGTGGTTTTATCATAATGCACTGCCTTGCATTCCGTCACAATCTGCTTGGCTACAGTTTTTATATTATGGGTCATATCATCTACATCGTCATCCTTAAGCATCCTTAGATTGACTAAAGCATTGTTATTGAATGTGATGATATTTGCATAGCCAGCCGGGTGAAGAGAGAACTAATAATTCATCACTAAAGTAATTAGGGAGTTCATCAACTAAACCAGTGCAGCTCAATTTGTAACCAGAGTGATCGATATACTCCTGATGTAACTGAACCGAATTCCATATGCGTGTCCTATCACCTAACATATCATCTATATGCTTCAGTCCCTGATCATCCTCTCCTTTAGAAGTTGAAGGAGACTGATTATCCAATAAGATGTTCTTGTTACCCAGAAATTTACACATACAATCCCTGTGATACCTTGCATCCGCTGCGTGAAGGTCATTGATGTAGCTGTCTGTTCGCACTCTGACATCAATCGCCCAGGGGTTGTCGCGAGCATTGCATTTATCAAGTAAATAATCCTTATACGGTTTCCCATCCTGCTTAAGTGAATGGATAGTGCGACAGAGATATGCTGGGCGCCACCTATCAGGATGTTTTGGGTCTTTCTCGATATCACAGGCCTTCCCACAATATAAACACTGCTTCGTGAAATCAAATGGGTTTCGAGACCGACGAAGTTTTTTCAATGTTTGGGGTTCATCAACATCTAACTTGTGCTTCGCAAAATCAGTTATGGATGCATATCTAGACACACAGTTTTTATGGAAATGTATCTTTAGCTCCTCATTTTCTGCTAATTGCTGTTCAAGTTGTGTACATAGTCCATCCCCATAGGTACTGCTGGCCTTGATTATAGAGTGAATACATGAATTCCCATGGTTACAGGAAGTCTTTATACCGTCATCGCACTCCTCCCCATATCGAAACTTGAATATGCACGCCTCGTCCATCATTCACCTGGAAAAGAATAAAAACATTAGCCTTCTCTCCTTCATATAATTGGTAATGTGCATATATTTGGTAGATATCAGGGCACTGATTGGCCTCTGTGGTTTTTTAAACATTGAAATGTATAATATTTGGCCCTATTGAGCCCTGTAAAATACATTTCTAATGACAATATGGCCGCCATATTGATTTTTAATCAATCCTAGAGTTAAAATGATCATGAAATTAGATTTGCCATGGCCCAAAACTTACAAAAAGCAGGTATTATTTGTATTTGCATGATGTGTGGTTGTGAAGAAATGCAGAAAACTGATTTTGGGGATATTTTCGTATTCTTGGTGGCCATCTTGTACATCTCAAATTGCCCAAGGGTGTAACCTCCATACACCCCTGGATCTCATTATATACACCCCAAAGATGAACAATCAGCAGAGAAAAAACGGATCACTTTAACATATTGCTTCCCAAAGCATTCGGGAAGCAATATGTTAAAGTGATCCATCCTGGGAAGCAATATGTTAAAGTGATTAACACTGGGAAGTAATATGTTAAAAAGAGAAAGATTGGTTGTTTGGAAAGAGGTTGGTAATCGAGGCTAACTAACGAAAATATCACGACCTAACCTAACCAATCGTCAAGGGCGTACAGTTGACCAAACGATTGGTTAGGTTAGGTCGTGATATTTTCATTAGTTAGCCTTATAAGGCTAACTAAAGAAGTCTGGGAGCCCTGATCTTCAGGTGATCCAAATATTTTACATTCACAAAAAATGGCAAAGCATAATAAGTTAAGTTGTCCATAAATTTATATTTTATCGACTAGCTAATCTCTAAATATTATAAACTATTGTAATGTAACTGTAATTGGTTGCGTAATGTCTATTTTTGGGAAGCAATATGTTAAAGTGATATACACTGGGAAGCAATATGTTAAAGTGATCCAAAAAAAAGGAGCTATTGAAGAATAGGGACCCCAGCCTTCTTTAATTAGCTTTATAAGGCTAACTAACGAAAATATCATGACCTAACCTAACCAATCGTCAAGGGCGTACAGTTAACCTAACGATCGGTTAGGTTAGGTCGTGATATTTTCGTTAGTTAGCCTTATAAGCCTAACTAAAGAAGGCTGGGGTCCCTATTCTTCAATAGCTCCAAAAAACCTTTAACCGAGAATTTTGGGTCATGAAGTCCGGCTTCCAGACTATCTACCATAATTTCTCCAAGACCAAACTAATTAAGCAGAAACCCATTAATTTAAACTAATTTAACTTAACCTTGTTCTATATAATGATAATGTTTTGAAAGTTGTTTAACCTCCTTCCTAAAAGTAAGGTCAGGTGAAGTAGGGGACCTATACTGTAACTTCACGTGGGATACGAACCATCTACGAGTCTCTACATCATTTAAATGTAGAGGAAGACGGTCGCTCATCCAACTACTGAATAAACAAAGCGTCTTTAACCTCGCTGATATAACGGGAAACGGCATTGCCATGTGGCCAGGATGTACCCCTTATTTCTATAGGATTCGATAGTACGTAGGTGAATCCCTTTTCCTTCTGAGAAAATGGTATTTGCTAGAAGGAAATGGCTTCCTTTCCAACAGACTGCCAGCCCCTGTACCTCAGTGGATAATACCATTTATTTATAAGCGAAGTGCAGGCACTGAGGTCGAGGGTTCGACTCCCAAGGATGCTGGTAATAAGATTAGTTAGAGCAATGAGACGCATTAGTTGACCTGAGCACTGTGGCAGTTTCCCGTTCTCCTGACTGTTTAATATTATTTTCAACAGACTGAAATTTATGAAGTCCGTAAAATATCTCATAAGTAACTCTCTCTCTCTCTCTTCTCTCTCTCTCTCTCTCTCTCTCTCTCTCTCAACATTATTTTTTCAAAACAAACATGTACTTTACGCGACACTTGCCTAAACCCTAAATACCTATTGCTAAATGATGAGAATCATAAAACCGAATAATATTTACACCGCTGTTAGATAACCACCACATAAAAAAATATGACGACAGTAAATTCAACGAACGCATTTCCAGTTGTCGCTCTCTTCGTATATAGTATATACTATTAAAGATATGCATCATCCCCTTCCATTGAGCTGTTCACTCCTGTCTTTCATATTCCATGTAAAATGTAAAAATAATATATCTTTAAATTTAATATGACCAAAGTTTCATATTTTAAATTTCACATGGTTTGCAAATTACGTCATATTTTCATCTACCGAACAGACATGAATAGCAAATAGGGAATAGTTATTATAAATAGAAATAAAATGAGAGCAGTATTCAGCTATAACTCAAAAAGATAAAAGTAAATATTCCATTTGCGCAATAGTGGATATAAGTTCGTTAGCAGTCCAATTTATTCTATATTATACTGTAAATATATTTCCTCGATATGAAGGTAAAGATATGAGCAATATGGAAATAGCATCGGAGTGGGAAATATAAATTTCATAACTGTGAAATAATGAAGGTAATACTAAATAATAATATATGTGTAGTAATAGTTATAGAAACAGTAAGTGGAATAATGTATTGTCACGCGGATTCATTAAACTAATGGAGTCATCTAAAGTCGAGAAAGCCTAGCTTTAGACTGTCCTAAACCAGTTTTGGGTTTTGGATGGTGTGATCGAGTAGGGCGCTGACTCCTGAAACCACGCGAGTCTGAGTCCCACTAGCTTCAAGTTTCCTACTTTGTTTTTTCCCTTACTACCTTTCTGCCTTTCTACTTTTCTACCTCTCTTGCAAAAATGCGTGCAAATAAATGTAATGGTTTGGTGTTTTGTCACTTAAGAGAGAATATTTTTTAATCAAGTGTAGTGAATGTTATTAAATATGTAATGTAAATTTACGTTATTACACTTTTCTCTAATACAATTTTTGATGAACACTTATAATTAATATAATCTCAATTTTTACGTCCCGTACGCAATAACACTTAAAGAGGGAAAGACTGAAACTGAGTTGCCAGATACTTCTAGCATATTTAAATTCTACACACACACACACACAAATTATATAGACTAGACCAGTGGTGCACAAACTTTTTTGATATGAGGGCCAAGCGAAGAAAATAACTAAATGTATTAGCCTACTTACTTTCCATCTAAGTCATAAATTGGGTCACTTTTATATTTTAACTTTTTCATTGAATTGAAAAGACCCGTGGGGCCACTGAAAAGACCCGTGGGGGACACATTTGGCCCGCGGGCCAGGGTTTGTGCATCACTGGACTAGACCATATTCTTGAGATTTTACATGAAGGGGCATTTTTCAGTAGAAGATGGTATCCAGTATTTTTAAACTAATTGAAGGGTGCTGAATCTAGAAAAACAGGATATCAAGCTGAAATTTTGTGTTTTCATGTTGAAAATTGGATAAGAAAATGACTCGAAAATAGCTTAAATTCGAATATTGTAGTGTTTAGAACAAGTAATACAGTAAAATCAGCACCTGATATATTGCCAAATGATATGACGCTATCAACCAAACAAAGTTTGGATGTACCCGAAGCAATTGGAAACATCATTGCTGCTAAAATGCCAGCAGTTCGACCAAATCCAGTATTCCTTGGACAAGTGGAGAAGGAATGGTACGACCAGCCGGATGGAGATTTGGAGTGTGCAGTTAAATCAGAAGCAACTGACCTAGCATACAACATAATGCGTCAGAAGTCTACAATTGAAAACAGCTGGACAGTATTCAATGAGTCATTTTCAGGAAATGACTCCCCTACAACCACAGTAGGATTATGCCCATAATACAGGCACCAGCTCATGAGTTTGACACCTTGAAAACAGTAGTTGAAAGGTGTATGGAAGTATCTTCCCATCCAGGACAGGAATACACAGTTCTATCTGTGGACCAGGCCCTGTATGGGAAACTTATGGAGTTAAAGTGGTCAAACCCGGAATATTGTAATAAACTCATTCCACGATTGGGAGGGTTACACACTTCAATGAACTTTTTTGAAGGTTATAGGGGAGCACATGGGGAGCTCAGGACTTGCAGAAGCATGGACCGAAGCAGGCATAATCGGACAAAATACTGTGGAAGCTGCAATGGCTGGAAAGAAATACAACAAGGCTATGCGTGCACATAAACTTACGTTGTTACAAGCTTTGTGGTGTCTGTTAGGTCCAAGCCTTCTCGCCTATGTGAAAGAATGTGATGCAGAAATGTTTGAACAGATTTCAAAGGCTTCTGTGAACTCCGGTGAGGCACAGATACTGATCACCCTCTTCAGTAATCCAAAATTTCTCACAATCAAGTCAGCATTTGTAGACAGGAAAAAGCTGGAAAATGTAAACTTCTCTTTCTGGTGGAGATACATGGAAATGGTGTCGATTCTTTTGATGTTCAGGAGGGCCCAGCGAGATGGAATATGGGATTTGCATTTCCATTCTTTCACCTGCATGTTACCTTTTTTCCTGAGGTATGATCACTACAACTATGGAAGATGGAGTCCTGTTTATATAGCAGACATGCACAACCTACCAGCGGCCGTGCTAGCAGAATTTCAGCAAGGAAACTTTGTAGTAAAACGATCAAAACGTAAATTCAACCAGGTGGACTCAGATCAAGCTCAAGAGTGGTTAAATGGAACTGGAAAAAGAGGTGGCGGGATTGTTGGCATCACAAACACCAACTCTGCACTAAATCGATGGGCATTGTCATACAATCTGAGGTCGCATATTGCTGCCGATACACGGGAAATGTTTGGAACCTATCCTAAGGATATAATCAGCCACAACGAATCAAAACCAGCAAGACAACGTCAAGACAATGCAGACGAACAACGGCTGCTTGCCATTCTCCAGCGTTTCGAGGTATTCATTCCTGACGTACAGCCAACAGTTCTTCAAAACATTGCCACAAAAGATCTTGCAAATGACAAAATACAAGAGTCGTTACTTCAAGCCAAAGAACTTGGGGAAAAAACAACTGAACACATTTTCGAATGATAGACTTATAGTTCATTGAGGGACACAGGCACCTCATTCGATATATGATACCATAAAGAAAAACCAACCCCAACCATTTAGAAACCTTTATGATGTCGTACAATACAGCAAGGAAAAGAACAAGAAAATTGTGCTCAAAGCAGATCAACATTTTCTGCAACGTCTTGTGACCTCATATGCAGCTGGACGTACAGTGGACTTAGAAAATATTTTGAAACATGGACTTTTACCTGTTCCTCTTGCTTTGGCAGAAATGAATGGCAATTTGAGAACAGGAAACAAATGTGGCCGAAATTTTGACTTCAGACACTGAGTGTCCCGACACACTAGATCTCAACAACAGCTCTGCATGTCTACTGATAGATCGACAAGCCCGTGTGCTTTCGATTGGAAAGCCAGACGGTGCCAAGACGTTTGGAGATTTAGCCGATATATTCACAAGGTCAATCATCCAGTCAGGAACGGCATATGAACGTATAGATGTTAGTTTTGACAGATACCGAGAAGAATCTATAAAAGCAGGAACACGCAACAGACGTACGAAGACTACTCGACCAATCCGACGCGTAATTGATGGCCGAGAGGTCCCGCTACCAAAATCATGGATGAATTTCATTGCCTTACCAGAAAACAAGGCAAATCTGGCTCACTTTCTCTCTGAGGAACTTCTGTTACATGCTCCGAGAGACAAGGAGATAATAGTTGCAGGCGGTTTCGAAGATTAGCAGGATGTTAGGTCTTCTCGTGGCACAACAAATCTGAACCCCATAAGAGCGGCACATGAGGAAGCAGATACCCAGCTTGTTCTGCATGCGATCAACTGTCATTTTGACAACATCGTGGTGTCTGCAAGAGACACAGATGTCCTTTTACTCTTGGTGTCACATTTTGCAAAAATACATTGTGACAATCTTTGGATGATGGCCGGAACAGCCAAAAGGAGGAAGTACATCCCTGTCCGTGCAGTCTATGATAACCTTCCACCAAATTCACTGGAATCTCGTCTTCCATTTCATGCCCTGACAGGGTGACACCACATCCCATATATCTGGGCGCACAAAACAGACAGCATGGAAAATATTTCTGCAGCATCACTAGCTTCTGTTTGGCTTGGGAGTAGGAAATTTAACACCAAATCAATTGAAGTCAGCAAAAACGTTCATGTGCAGAATTTATGGTGTTGAGGGTGTTGAGAGTGTTGATGCCGCACGCAAAATTATGTTTGAAAAATCCTGCAAACCAGAACTGATGCCCCCCACAAGTGATTCCTGTAAATATCATATACAGCATATGCATTATCAGTGTACACTTTGGAAAAATGCTCACCGCCCATTTCCACAACTTCCCGAAGTCACTGAGATGGGATGGAGCCGAGACAATTCTGGATTGAGGCTCATACTGATGACACTTGATCCGATCCCTGAGGCTTGTGTTGAGCTTGTGTCTTGCTCTTGTCTTGCTAGGTGTCGAACCATGCGTTGCAAATGCAGAAAAACTAAACTTCTATGTACTGCAGCTTGTGGATGTAGGAAGGCAACTGGGCAGGATGGCTGTCTTAACGACAGTACATAAAGTAACAGTACTTCTCAATCTGCTTAAGTTTACAATGGTTTTGTGCAATATACAGGGTGTTTCAGGAGGAAAGGTCAATACTTCGGGAGGTGATAGTATCGTTCATTGTGAAAAAAAGTTAATATGAACATGCGTCTAATTCTGAATGGTTACGGAGATAGAGCTGTTTGAATCTACAAATACAAAAGCATTGTTAATGGTAATCAAGAAAGAGAAACCAATTACTGTTTCTAACATTTAATGTTTAAACATTGCCATTTTGAATGGTATCAGATACAGAAATGACAAATTTGCTACAGTTTACAATACGTTTTCGAAAATCCCACCGTCAACCTCAATGCACTTTGCAACTCGTGTGTGAAGATCGCGCGTGCTCGTCTGAGTTGATCTTGACGTTCCTTTATGTGGGCACCAGCATCCAAATGCGCGCGAGCAATTCGTCTCGTGTATCCACCTTTCTTTTGTAAACTTGACTTTTCATCCACCCCCACAAACAATACTCTAACGGAGAGAGGTCTGGAGACCTTGGTGGCCATTGAATGGGACCACCGCGGGGGGAGGAAGAGCTGCGCTCGCATCAGATTCAAACAGCTCTATCTCCGTAACCATTCAGAATTAGACACATGTTCATATGAACTTTTTTTCTCACAATGACCAATACTATCACCTCCCGAAGTATTGACCTTTCCTCCTGAAACACCCTGTATGTAGCATGTTGTACTTTTAAATATAATTTTCGGTATCTATCCCAGTTATTTTATTGTTTCTATAGACCACAGTCATAAATCATGTGTCTAGACAAAACCAAAGAACAAAACTTGTCCACTTGTAATTGCTCGCTTTCTATCTCCTGCCCCCAACTACGTCACTGTAATAAAAACATTACATTATGTTAGTGGGCCAACATTTTCCCTATCAAAGATAGAATGCTGATATTTACAAAATAGTTTCCACGTGATCCAGTGATGAAAAATGCCAATTTTCGTCAAAATCCGTTAATTATTGACGAAAGTGTAAAAGAAAACGCAGAGCGCCATTTTACAAAGAATCGACTTTAAAGGCCATTATGTTTTTAGCTATTTTGAAGGTGAAGAACTAAAAATATAGCTTGGTATCCTATTTCATCATTAAGAGGACCCTTGAATTAGGTCAAAAACACTAGTCACCAACTTCTACTCAAAAATGCCCCTACAATTTTTTACAGGCCACTTTTCGTGAAAATGGTCTAGTCTAGTCTAGTCTAATAGTCTTTATTTTTATTTTTATTTACTTTTATTTAAATGATGGAAATTCTCGGGGGTCAAATTATTTATTAAGTTATTTCGGGAAGCCATTCCTTTTCCCCCTTCTTTCTTTCTCTTGCTCCCTTCCAGTATTTTTCATCAATATAAAGGTATAAAGGGAGCTGTTTGCAGGGAGGGCTAGTCAGAATAGAGTAGAAGTAGTAATGTTCCCTTTCCCAGTAAATGTAGCACGAGGTGCTGGCCTGGTCTGGTCTCAGAGCGCCGGGAGTTCTCAGCTCACACCCTATTGGTACAGACGGGAAGCTTGATGGAAATTCTTGAGAGTCAAAACCTCCGAATAGACACACTTATGTTCAGGGAAAATACCAACGAATAATCATATAATTTTTAAAAATGTTTAGCAAAATTTCATAAAAACAAAGAAAAAAATCGCGCAGACTCTACACTGTCGGGAGAATTCTGAAACTGAAGGATGCTGGGCAGCTGAAGGTGCCTCTAGGTCATTGTTTCCTTATCTAAGTAATTTCTATGCGAAGGGTGCAATATAAATTATGATAAATCCTTAAAGAAAAGAAGGGGTAGGGGAATAATATATACTCGTATGATATACACTTTCGTGGTAATTCATAAATTGGGCATGTACTGAGCAACTGGGGGTGCCTCTGAATTAGTACTATTTTATCTAAGTAATACCAGTGCTGAAGGCAGCAATATAAATAAATGATTTTAAAATGCCAGTCTCTCAGTACGGTGGCCTTTACCATTCATCGAACAAATGATGCGACAATAAAATGATAAGTTCTTGTATGCATGCAAGATTTCACGAATTATGAAGGTGTCTTGTTCGCTTCTTCCCATAACCTTGACCGCCAGTGTATGTATATATATATATATATATATATATCATAATATATGTGTGTTCCCTGACGAGGTGTACTTCTGAATACACGAAAGATCTTGGAATCATTTTTCTTTTTCCTTGTGGGTTTGCATTATTCATTCATTTCACGTGTTTAATTGTGAAATTCATCCTCTCTCTCTCTCTCTCTCTCTCTCTCTCTCTCTCTCTCTCTCTCTCTCTCTCTATATATATATATATATATATATATATATATATACACATACATACTTTGTGTGTTACTTTGTGTGAGTTCAAACGACGATTCAGGATCGACCTGCGGTCGACCCGTCTGCAGCATCCCACCTCATTTGCGAGATTTGGTAAAGGAGGAAATTGCTGTCTGATCTCCTCCTGCCCTCGTAGCCAGCCACGCATGGCTGGTCAGGGACTTTGCACAGGAATTTGTCTAGCTGGTTCTTGAAGTTATTCAGGTCGATGTGCTGGAGATTCCTTACTTCTCTCGGTAGGGCATTGAAAAGCTTTGGGCCTCTTATTCTGAGAGAATTTTCCATCCTTATTTTCATGGCCCCCTGTCTCACAGCAGCTGGGACTGTAAAAAATCTGCCTCTTCTTTCATTCCAGTTTGTTTCTATTTCATTTCTAAGGTTAAGGACAAAGTCCTCAAGTATTTTCCATATGTATATTATTGTGCAGCTCGCTCCTTCTTTCCAGAGAGTAGAGTTTCAGGGATTGTTGTCGAGACCAGTAGTCTTCACCTTCCGTTTCTTCTATCTTAGACGTAAAAGTCCTTTGTTTAGCTTCAATGTTCGCAATGTCTCGTTTTCTGTATGGGCTTGTGAGTATTGAGCAATACTCAATTATTGGTAGGACTAGACTCTTCCATAATTTGAGCATGATGTTTGCTTTCGGGCTGCGGAAGCTCCTCCAGATGATTCCCATTAGTTTCCTAGCCGTTGTAATTTTGATGTTGTAGTGCTCTCTGAATTCTGTATCCAACGACATTATTATTCCCAGATCCCTGACTTGTAGATTTGGTGTTATCTGTTTGTCTTGCAGAGTTTTGTACCTTTTATTCTGCAGTTCCTTGTTATTACCAGAAGTTGGAATTTTTCTTCGTTGAATTTCATATTGTTGTCTTGTGCCCACTGGAATAATGTTTCAATGTCGTTTTGGAATTTTCTTATGTCACCTTCGTTCAATATTTCCTTACATATCTTTTGTGTCATCTGCGAAACATGATACAATACTGTCCTTAATATCTGCATCAATATCTGCAATCATTATTATGAACAGCAATGGAGCTAACACTGTCCATTGTGGGACAGAGCTCACGACTTCCGAGACTTCGATTTAACTCGATTCCCACCTCTCTTTGTGTTCTTTGCGTCAAGAAATTAAATATTCATCTTCCTACCTTTCCAATAATTCCTGTAATCTTAAGTTTGTGTGCTATGATTCCATGGTCACATTTATCGAAGGCTTTAGCAAAGTCCGTATATATTACATCTATGTTTTGTCCTCGACACAATGTTTTCAATATTTTCTCCTGGTGGTCTAGTAGCTGTGATAGGCATGATCTTCCAGCCCTGAAGCCATGTTGATTTGGGTTGTATAGGTCTTTTTCTTGTAGGTAGTAGGTAGTTTTACCTCTAATTATAAGTTCAAAGCACTTTATAAGGTGTGAGGTGAGAGCCATTGGCCGATAATTCTTGGGCATTGCTCTGTTACCACTTTTAAATAGGGGAGCAATGTTCGCGTTCTTTAATGGGAGTGAAATTTGTCCTGTGTCGAGTGATTTCCTCCATAGTAAGTATAGCGGTTTGGCAATACTCTCTTTACATTTCTTCAGAAACGTGTCACTCCATGTATCTGGCACTGGCGCTGAATTGTCTCGCATCTGTGATAAATCCTTGATTACATCTCCTTCCGTGAACTCGAAGTCCATCAATAGGTTTGTGCCGGAATTTGTTCTTGGTTGATTTGTGTCTATGTCGAAAAATTCGTCTGGGTTTTCCACTTCCATCTCGGACTTAGGGGTGCTAAACACAGAGTTAAATTGTTCCCTAAGCAGTTCGCTTATTTTTATCGGGTCATTTGTGTATTTGGCTTCCCCGTCTATCAACGGACAAATACTCTCCTTACACTGCATTTTCCTTTTCGCAAACGTGTAGAAGTATTTTGGGCTATATTTTGTTTTCTGCTTATTTTCCTCCTCGTTTGTCATATGTATGAATGTTTGCTTTAGGTCCATTTCTATTTCGTCAAGTTTCCTCTCTAGTTTGAATCTCTTTGCATCAGTTTTGTATCTGTGGAGATGTTTTACGGTTTGTCTTCGTTGTCTGAATAGTGTCCTGATTTTCCTCTCGAGCTTGCAACGTTTTCTTTTCTGTCTCTCTGGAATATGTTTCAGTATTATAGGTCTGGTTTCAGCCTCTATTGCCCATAGTATTTCTTGTGGAGTCTTCTAGTGAAGTATCAATTTCCAATTTACTTCCTTTAAATCTTTATTTACGTTTACCTAATTTACTTTCTTTGAATTTATGTTTAAGCCTTCAGATATTCCTTCTGACTTTCTAGGATGCGTTTTCGGACATCTGGGTGCTAACTTCAATTGTATATCGATGAGGTTATGGTCGGAGAACTTTGTGTGCGTTACTTTTTTATTTATTATTATCTCGTTGTTATTTGTCAAGATTAAATCCAAAACGTTCTCTTTTCTTGTGGCTTCACAGTGAAAATTCTCATCATTTTTCTTCCATGTTATGAATGGGAAATTAAAATCTCCGAAAATTAAAATATTTGTTGATGGATTTTAAAGTAATTTTAATGTTTTCTATTTCATTTGTAGCAAATTGGAATTTACTTTTTGTGGTGTTTGGTGGTCTGTTGATGTTCATAATGGTTAGGTTCAGTTCTTTTACTTCTAATATAATAACTTCGACTGTGCTGTTTGATTTGTTTACCTTCACTTCACATGTGTATGCGTTTTTCACGTAGATGCAACACCCTCCCCATCGTCTAGCCACTCTATCTGCTCTGTGTCTGTTGTAGTCCAGCAATGCTATTTCGGTATCCCCGATGCAGTTTTCACAGCCTTTTTCGCATTTATGCAAGTGTCTTTCCGTTAGGCATATGATATCTATGCTGGCTTCGGTAGCTAAATTCTGTAAGTATCGTAATTTTCAGCCCGCATGGTCCATGCAGAGGCCTTGAATATTTGTGTACAAAACATATATCGGGTTTCTAATTTCCGTGTTCAGTTTTCCTATATGCTGGTCGTTTCCAGGTCGATGTCTGTTCCAGTTTGGTGTTATTGGTTGGGCCGCTGCATTTGGGGGAATTGAGGTTGCGGCCCTTGATACCACTGTGGTTGCTGTATTATCAGTGGATGGTGTTGGATAGAGGGGTGCTGTATGTAATGGTGTGGTGAATATAACTGCGGAGTCCTGTCCTTTCTTGTTAGCAGGGCAAGCTGTGCTTTTATCGTTCTCATTTCCTCTAAAAAGTTTGTTTCCTTGCTCCTGTTGTTACTTCCAATTCGGATAAGGTCTGTTCTTCCCCGTTCTCTTCTTTGGGTACCCTGTATGTGAAAATATGGGCACTCTATATTTAGGCATTTTCTCTCTGTCAGTGACTGTCTGCACATAGGAGGGTGGAAAAAGTGGCAGTTTTGTCCGTATCTTCCTCTTCCATTCCTTATCATATCAAAGCATTTTTGGGTGATTGTACCTGCAGTTTGATTCATATATGCACGACCCTGTTTTATAGTATTCGCATATGGCCCGTCGTTTAATCTCTTTACGAGCCCTCTGTGATTCGATTGCTTTCTTCTGTTCCGCCACCACTTCTTCCCTACTCAGTGGTTTGTTTGTCTTCGGCGAGTTTTCATTAGTGTTACTGGCAGAGATGGGCACGATCTTGATCTTCAAGATCAGATCGTGATCTTGAAGGTCAAGATCGTGATCTGATCTTGATCTTGAAGATCACTTTTATTATGGTGATCTTGATCTTGATCTAAGATCACTTTATTTCTTGTGATCTTGATCTTGAAGATCACTTTAGACTTCAAGATCACTTTTAATTTCAGATTCTTAAATATGCCGCTATGCGAATGTCATTTGTTTTTTGTCCAAGCGACATCTGGTGGCAACTTTGTTCAACACCGACTGTTTATGTTTTCTGTTAGTTGGGTGACTTGCGTCATGCGTGGGCTCATGGAAGGTGTAGTTGCTGTGGAATTTAGGCTCGTAAAAAGTGTAATTTACTGTGCAATTATGTTAAAAGTGTTCTATTAATATATTATTATATATAGGCATAAAATATAGCCTATAGGTCCGTATTCATAATAAATTAATTCTAAACATATTTTATTTACAGATTGAATTTTTTAATAATGAGTGCAATTTTACAACTTCAACAGGCTCCCAAGGGAACCAAATATTCTAGGTTGTCACCAGAACAGTATTCAATATATTTAGATAACAATGTTGGTAATAAGGATCAATCTGTGCTATTGAACGGAAAATATTTTCAAATTGTCGAAAAAACTGGAAACAGTATCAAAGTTATTTGTAGGCAGTGTACAAAGAAAACTACAATTCTGTCTGCTGGCCTCGACTCAACAAGCAATCTTCTGAGGCACCTCAGGGTTAGTACTACTTAGTAACTAAGTAGTAAGTAGCAACATTAACATAATGGTTCAAGTCATATTTTAAGTGACTGGTGCCATACAAGACTAATGCTACATTTACATAGACGTCCATTTGAATATATTGTTCACTTCAGATATTAATAGATTATGGACTAGTAACTACATTAAAAACTGCCGATATCCAACTATAATAAAACGCCAGGTGTATCTGTCTTTCTCTCTGTCTGATCCATGTCTGTAATTTCTCCTATTTAGTTACTGAAGGACGAAATTCGGCTTTCAATTTAACATAGGATAAAAATGCACTGATCATGGTGAAAATAATTTTAGTTAAAGAAAACAAAATTTTAGAATCTTGTTAAGTATTAATTTCAACTAGAAGTTTGATACTCTGATAAATATTATACAGGGTGTTCAAGAAGTCTCTCCGCATGATAATAATTTATTTTCTTGTGCAGAAACTACATTCGGATCTTTTGGGTGAATATGAATCGGAGAAGAAATCTCGCAAGCGTCCAGCTAAAGAAGAAGATGCCAGCGGCAGCAATGCTGGCCCTGCCAAAATTGCCAAGCAGTCAACACTAAGCATGTTCCACATTTCCAAGCAAAAACCAGGACCACCAATATGCAAGGATATCCTTGAAAAGAAGATTCTCTCGCTTGTGGCTAATGGGCTCCTACCATTGAGCCTAGTTGAACTACATGAATTTAAGGATCTTCTTTCATGTTAGTATAACTCAAATATTTTGCTATTTTTTCCATAGATAATATCTGATTAAAATAATTAATCATATTATTTGTATGAACATTAGACTATCGCTAGCCTAGCTAAATATTTTTGATATTTTTTCCATAGCTAATCTATTGTATTTGTTTTAATTTTTAAATATTTTTTCAGACGTCAACCCGGCTGTTCAGGTGCCATCTAGACGCACCCTGGCTAGATCTCTTGCAACAACAACCAGTACAATGAAGGAAGACATACAAGCAAAACTGGCAGCAGTTGACCATGTGTGTGTTACATGCGACATATGGTCAACTAATCACCGCAGTTTCATGGGAGTCACTGCGCATTGGGTATGCTATTGATTTAGTGTATTATTTTTATATAATTGATAAATTGACCATTGGTGATAGACTGATAGTCTGATAGACTTATAGTATAATCTTTTCAATTATTCGACATGTGTTCCTCATTCATTAATTTGGTGAGTCTTCATTTTGCTGTGATTCACAGTAATTTCACACTAATTCACTGATTCTGTCATCTGTCATTGTGTCTGATTCACAGCAAAATGTGGAAGAGTCCATATTCACAGGCTGTGAATATGGACTCTTCCACATTTTGCTCTTATGGGATGGGTCACTGATGTGGTGGTATGGTAGGCGACTCATCGCTGAATTGCCTCCTTTATATCACATAGTTCTTCTCTTCAATGTTTGGTGGCGCAGTTTAGCTGGTGCGTGTCTAACCAATATTATTAAATTAAGCTTAAAAAAATGTTCATACAAACATTGATTTTATATTCTTACATTACAGATCAATGATGACTTGTCGCGAGGATCAGCTGCACTGGCATGCCGAAGATTTCGTGGAACACATAGCTTTGATAAAATTGCTGGAATATTGGACAGGATCAACTCGGAGCATGGTTTATCTTATAGAAAAGTTGTATCTACAGTCACCGACAATGCATCGAACATGGTGAAATGCTTTAAAGAGTTCGGTGTTCGTGTTCAGAATCGTACTGACGACATTGATGAAGATGATGCAGATGAAGATGATGATGAAAAAGATTCAGATGAAGAGGTTATCATCAGCAACTTTCCTGAACATTCAGGAGAGCATGGAGAGGAGTCAGTGAAACTATCATCCCATATTCGATGTGCCTCCCACACATTGAACTTGGTAGCAACAACTGATGCAGATAAAGGACTGAATTCACCTGGACTAAAGAAGATAAAGCATTCTGCAATGGGAAAATGTTCGGCGCTGTGGAATGCTGCTGGTAAACCCAAGTCAGCAGAAAAAATACAGGAAATAACTGGCGTCCAATTTAGGTACCCATGCGTCACCCGATGGAACTCAATGTACGACTCATTAAGCCAAATATATAAACATAAGAACGACGTGAATGTAGCTCTTGAAGAACTGAATCTACCCATCCTCAAAGACAATGAATTGGAATTTATTTCAGAATATTTGTCTGTTCTAAAACCAATTGCAGCAGCCCTCAACAAATTACAGGCAGAGAAAGAATGCTACTACGGTTGTCTTCTTCCAACAGTCCTAGTGACTCAAGATGCCCTCGCAAGATTGGAGCCTATCCAACCAAACGACCTGCGCTTGAGACACTGCATGCCATTACTGGCAGCAGTCGTCTCTGGCTTCAATGCCAGATTTGGTCATTTTTTGTCGTTGAGCCCCGAGGTAACTGATGCCGTTTTGGCCTCAGTATCTCATCCGTATTTCAAACTTAGATGGATATCATTGTTGCAAGGGCCTAATTTCGGCGATCATGAAGCAATCAAGTCTCAAGTAAAAGACAAGCTGCAAATGGCTGTAAGAAATTGTAATTCTGACAGCAGTGGTAATAGTTCGGTGAACTCAGACTCATCATCTGAAGACGATTTCTTCAGAACTATGGACGGCTCATTCTCTGCTCCTAACAACAAGGAAGACTTGGAAGTCCCCAATTATTTACAGGACACCAGTAAGGCACTCGACTCTTTAGATAGGTTCCTGCTTAGAGATCTTCAGAGGTATAACACACGCTACCTTCCTCTGCACCAGTGGAACGGTTGTTTTCGTTTGCTGGCATGGTTCATAGCCCCAAACGAAGTCGTCTCTCGGATGGTAACTTTGAACAATTGGTTTTGCTGAAAGCAAATGTTTACAGCGGTTGAACATTAAATTAACACTCTTAACTTGCGGTTTTTACCCTTATATTGTCAGTAATTGCGTAATGCAGTAAAACTGTAAAATTAAATTCTATGTAAAAAATGTTTACTTATATATGCTGACCATTCATTGATATGGGTTATGGACCTGGTGAAATGAGAATTGAGAATAATAGAACTAAAAACTATATGTAGGTCATTTAATAGTTTTTTCTTTGCTGATAAGTTATGATAATACTAAGTTTTAAGTTTACCACCTGAAAAACTGAAAGGGGAATCGTCAATCCCCGTGGTTTAGATCAGGTGACATGGGTAGGATGCGATGCTTGTATTGCCTCAGCCCTCAGGGGAGTATTAGGAGTGATACTTTTCAGGAGTGATTAACAAATAATTTGTTTTTGTTTACTCTACAAGAGTACAACTTTTTTCAATTCATATAAAAGTGATCTTAAAAAGTGATCTTGAAAAGTGATCTTCAAGATCACGATCTTGATCTGGATCTTCAAGATCACATTTTCTGGTGATCTGATCTTGATCTTCAAGATCACATTTTTCTGGTGATCTGATCTTGATCTTCAAGATCACCAAAGTTGGTGATCTTGCCCTCTGGTTACTGGTATCTTTCTCTTTCTCCTTCGTGTTCCTGGTATCCCTCTCTTTCTCGTTTGTGTTCCTATTATATCTCTCTTTGGCAGGGGGTATTTAATCATCTGAGGCTACTTTTGCATCTCCATGTAGCGTACTTTCCTGTATTGTGTTATCCTGCGCCTCGTGTTCGGTTGTGTTGGCGTTTCCTGGTGTTTCCTGGTCATCTGTCGGTAAACATGTATTGCCCATTTGCATTGCTCTTTGTACCAGATTCTTATTTTTTCCATGCACTTGATGCACAGGAAGCCATAAAGGCCTATGATTTTGTTATTTATTCTGTTTATCACTTTCCTGTCTTTTTATCTAGATTCATACATTCGTAATGTTTAAAGGTATTACACAGAATGCATTTTAAGCCTTTGGTCTGGTCTGTTTCATTTTTGCAATCGTAAAGTTGGTGCGCAGCGCATTCCATTAGACATAATCCAGCTCTATTCAGCTTTCCGAATTTACATACTTCGTATTTTTTGCCATTCTTTCCTTTATTCTTTCTTTATGCTTTATTATTTATTATTCTTTATTCTTTCTTTATTTCTTTATTCCTTTATTCTTTTCTCTATTCTTTATTATTTCCTTTATTTTGCCTCTTTTCTTCTCACTTCTGAAATTTCGTCTTGAAAACTTGACCTTCCCGGTTTATGGATCTTCCGAATTTTATCTGACCTTCTTCCCTTCTATAGGCCAATGTAAAAATCTCAGGGACTGTTTTTCCTTCGAGTTATTTTCAAATTATATTTCAAATGATATTGTTTTTTCCTTTGTGCACGCTATATGCCACCTGCTTTCACTTAATAAATTATAATAGCGAATTCACTGATGTTTAACACACATTGGTATAAGATAGAATTTACCGCTGAACTTATAAACACTAGTTATTTCGATATTAAACAGAGCGGAAACAAAACGTTCGTACACCACGAGGTAGAAACACACACACACACACACATATATATGTTAACCCCTCCGTCTGTGGTCTTAGTTGGTTCGATGTCGACGGGGGTTCTGGTTAGGAGGCAGCAACGGATTTGTTACTCGCAGTAGTTTCGTCTATACTACTCTCCGAATTCTTCTATAGTGGTTCGGAGGATTCTGGGAAAACTTACTGAATTATCTGACAGTTCCCCGATTCTTCTTATAACGTATCGGGAAATTATTTCGGTCTACTTTATTGACTGAGTTCTTTGAAGAGAGCATGGCTCGAAGGAGAAGATAAAAAACTTTCTTTTACTCTAATTTACTGCTAAAATGTACAGGTAATACTCAGCCTCTAAGTTAGATTAGACTTTTACAGAGGGAGAGGTTCGACCTCTTTCGACCGTGGCTCAAGCCGGTATTTAAAAGTGAGGACCCTCGGCCTCCTCGAGGAGGGCTCTGACTCCTCGCTGAAGGGCTGCTAAGACAGGAGTGATTGAATTTACAATACAAGAATTAAATAAGTCTAAATTTTGGGGGAGTGCAGTTGAGGGTTAAGTTCTCCCCTTTAACTGGAGATCTAAACACTTCTTGGACGTTAAGCATAACTTAAACACATATTAAAATTTTGAAAGATTCCAAAATAAAACGAAAAAATAAATAACAAAAAAAATAATAATATCGCCGAGTAGACATTCCTAAATGGCGACATAATGTCGGAGTAGTACATTGAGTACAATCCCAAGTACATCACTGAGTACATTGTAATTTTGGTTTATGACAACTATGATTATAATTACCCATTTAATTCACATTCGCTTATTATCGTTAATTACAGTTTCATTAAAGTACATTAATTACATTATATTAAATTATTACAGTTAATTACAATTAAACAGTTAACTATAGTTTTTTACAGTGTTTCATATTTGTAGACAATTAGGATGTTAGAATGTATAACACAAAGTATATACATGGGCACATACGGTATATGTATATATATAACATGATTAGAAGCAATAAGAGAGAAGGTGTCGGACTCAGAAGCTCGCTTTTGGCGACGTCAGCGGAGTTCGAACACCTTGAATCAGCATGAATGAGCAGTAGGGCGGCTCGTTTTTACACTTTTTTCGATATTTGATTGGGGGTAGTGCGGAAAAGTTGCGATTTGGAGAGAAAATAAAGTGTGTAAAATTTTTTTGATCTACGTCAATACCTTCCGGTGGCGGCGAGTCCTTAAAAATCGAAAAATAGGCCTAAAAACACAAAATTTTTATATAATTTTATATAATTTTTATATAATGTTCATTGTTCAATGACTGCTATTAATTTATTCAAGCCTATAATAGTGTTCTCAGGGTTGTTTGCACAGAAATATACCGGAATTAACATTTGTATAACATCTTGTTAAAACTTGCTTTAAATCAATATTTTGGATATTTTAACGGCTAAGACGCCACCGGAAGTTATTAACAGATTGTGCTGAAATTTTTATTGTTTATTTTGTAAGTCTTTAAAACCATTTTCCAATCTACCCCGTTAGGCCTATTTTTCGATTTTTAAGGACTCGCCGCCACCGGAAGGTATTGACGTAGATCAAAAAAAATTTACACACTTTATTTTCTCTCCAAATCGCAACTTTTCCGCACTACCCCCAATCAAATATCGAAAAAAGTGTAAAAACGAGCCGCCCTAATGAGCAGCTTGCGAGAATTGAACGCACTTAAAAGAAAACGTAAAAAGAATACGTAACTATGTACGTAATCATGATCATCAGGGGACATGAACGAATGCACAAAGTATTGTACATATATTGGTGTGTAACACAATAGGTTGTGTGCGTAATATAGACAGGAGTAAACATGGACTGATAGGTTGATAGGGCATAAATAGACAATAGGTAGATGAATGAATAAGTAATAAAATAAATAAAGGATAACGGTCAAGATAAGATATGGACGTATGGATGAATATGGTCGAATAATAATATTTATACTACATAACACCAGACAGAACACAACATGTAAATAATGACTCATAGAGAATGAAGTTTTTATTATTATTAAAGAATTTACCATACATTGAATACGAAAGATATCCAGCTACTAAACACGTGATTCATATTCAAGGTATGGAAAACATGAAGAGAATTAAGTTACTTCATGACGTCACAGTTTTTCAAATTAGGACATACGTCAATTCATAATTAATACGCCATAGTTATTTAATTCGTAGTACAGTACAAGTCATTATTGGGAGAAATTAGAAGAAACGAATTAGAGAAATACAGTAATGAAAGGTTTATAGCCATTGTACAAAGAGTGAGTGAAACTATTAATTAAATATATATACTTATACGAGTATACAGTAAATATTAAGGAATATTAAAAAAAATGAAACAATTCACTAATTATTTGGCAAAAATAGAAAGCAAATCAAAATTTTATCCAAACTCGCGTTAGGCGATTTTGGTTCTAATGTAAAAATGAATATTTGAATATAAAGATTATGTAGGACTTATTCATTGTTCATTTTACATATATATATATATATATAGGGTCATCGTGGTGTCTATTTACTTTTGTCAACCCTATATATATATATATATATATGAGAAAATTATGACGGGTCTTTCTAAATTTAAACCTAAATTTAGAGGACGAATAACACAATGTCTTTTCTGTGCCCCAGCTGGTGCGCTCTGGCGACCAATCGGATGAAAACCGATGGTCTAGTAAAAGTACGTTCACATACTGTACATAAGTGCACACACACACACACACACACTCACACACTTTATGAGATAAATATGCCAATTAATATTTTTCTCATATATATAATATATGTAAAGAACGACGCTTGTGTAGAAGAGCGTTCCGCACAAGATGAGGAGAGAGAACGAGCAAATGAAAAATGAGGTACCTCCCAGGAATCGAACCCGGGATCATCCAATTGCCGATCGGATATGTTAACCACTACACCAAGGACCCCGATTAGTCAGTACTCGTAATTCTCCTACATAGGAGCGAAATCAAATGCCCTGAGGGGGCATCTTCGGATGCCGTACATATATATATACATTTTAACTGCAAACAACACACAGTATAATTAATGGGTGCTGGTTAAGTGTGCGGTCTACCTACGATTCGGCGGTCTACCTTTTAATTATAGCTTCTTATCTTGTTTACTAATTGTTTGTTTACATCCCATTGTCAATCGCCCTTGACGATTGATTAGGTTTAGTCATGATATTTTCGTTAGTTTTAACGAAAATATCATGATTAAACCTAACCAATCGTAGGTAGACCGCACACTTAACCAGCACCAATTAATGTAAAGAACGACGCTTGTGTAGAAAAGCGTTCCGCACATAAATTATAATGTGTGTTGTTTGCAGTTAAAATGTAAATATGTACGGCATGCGAAGGTGCCCCCTCAGGGCATTTGATTCCGCTCATATGTAGGAGAATTACGAGTACTGACCAATCGGGGTCCTTGGTGTAGTGGTTACCATATCCGTCAGCAATTGGATGATCCCGGGTTCGATTCCTGGGAGGTAACTCATTTTTCATTTGCTCGTTCTCCCTCCTCATCTTGTGCGGAACGCTCTTCGACACAAGCGTTGTTCTTTACATTAATTATACTGTGTATTGTTTGCGGTTAAAATATGTGTGTATATATATATATATATATATATTAAATTAACCTAGTAATTCATCATCCAATGTTGGTTTGAACTTTTTCGATAAATTTAGTTCTTCGGTTTGAAGGAATCTGCTCAAGGCGAGTAATTGAAATTCAATGTCGACGGAAACTCGGGTCTAAAACGCAAACTATGTTATCTTTAAAGGACGGCTTAACTTCTTGGGATTATTTTGGCTTTGAGGAAACCTTCCTTCAGGCTGACCTGGACAGTATATACTAAAAACGAACGCATTTACCTTTTGAAGCTATACAAAACTTGAAAGTTTATCATATATATTATATATCTATATATATATATATATATATATATATATATATATATATATTTGTGTGTGTGTGTGTGTGTTTGTGTGTTTGGCCAAGCGCGAAATTTCTTTAACTGGAAATTTTGTCCTCTTCTCTTAGGATAAAATCTTTTGTTCTGTGACCTGAGCTGTATTTTAGAATTCTATTCTCATATATTTTATAAGTTTTGTATTTTATTGTGTGTGTGTGTGTGTGTGTGTGTGTGTGTATAAATCTTCCATATTTTTTTGTGCACTTTTTTTCCATTAAACGTTTAATAGACTGAAGATAATAATTATTTTATTATGATATCATTCATTCATATGTATATACTATATATATATAACGAGTTAAACATTATATGATCACAATCACGTACAAGCATAGAGACTCATTTTAATGTATTTGCGGATCACTTTAACATATTGCTTCCCAGGAACCTCTCTTTAACATATTGCTTCCCAGCAGTGGCGACTGGCGTATAGGAGCGATGGAGCGGTCGCTCCCCCTTGCTTGAAACGATAAATATTAATTTAACAGATAAAAAATATATTAATTTTAAGATATTAAAATAAATATTCTTGAAATATATTTTAAAAATTCATGTGGCATATCATGATTCATGAGGCATTTTGAGTAAGCCTTCATACAGTACATAATATTCTAAACTTATAGCATAGCTTCAAACAGCGTATCGCTGTTTGAATACAAAATAATATTGCAGCCGAATGGAGCGATAGAATTTTCGCTCAAGTAAATATAAATTATATTTTACTGTTGTAATGAAAATATAAGTACAATCGCGAATTTTTTTTAATAACAACTTTATTTTTACTAATAGTTACTTCAGTAATAATGATATAAGCCATTTATATGTATTTTATTGAAATTATTACTTATTTGTAATTAACTAGAATTGTACGTCTGGCATAGCCGCATATGTTAATACAAGTACTCTTGTGAGCGACAGTTGGATTCGCGCTAGCCTATTGTGAGTCCGTGTTGTCGTACAATTTTATGAAATCGCACCCCCATACATTTATACCACGAGTCGCCACTGCTTCCCAGTGTATATCACTTTAACATATTGCTTTCCAGTGTTAATCACTTTAACATATTGTTTCTCAATATTTAGGATAAGGAGTACAATAAAAAATGTTCGCTTTAATAAAGCAAAGGCATAAAAAGTAAATCATAACATGTTAAAATATTAGATTGCTTCCCAGTGTTAGGTCAACTGTATGCTCTTGACAATTGGTTAGGTTAAGTTGTGATATTTTCGTTAAAACTAACGAAAATATCACAACTTAACCTAACCAATTGTCAAGGGCATACAGTTGACCTAACCTGGCATTCAATTAACCTAACCGGGCATTATATCCCATAGAATGAATTGTTTGTTTTATTTGTCCTTTAAATTTTTTGTTTTAATGTAATTGAATTTGTGGATCACTTTAACATATTGCTTCCCAGGAACCTCTCTTTAACATATTGCTTCCCAGGAACCTCACTTTAACATATTGCTTCCCAGAGTTAATCACTTTAACATATTGCTTCCCAGGAGGGATCACTTTAACATATTACTTCCCAGGAGGGATCACTTTAACATATTGCTTCCCAAATGCTTTGGGAAGCAATATGTTAAAGTGATTTGTATTTACTACAGTTAGCTGAGAAGATTTCTGCAGTTTGGTCCGAAAAGTTATATTAAAAAAAAATCACGGATTTTTTTTTTTTTTAAGGTAATACAAAGCACAAGTGAAGCAATGTATTTTGGCAATAAATTTACTGTTTTGCACACACACACACACACACACACACACACACACACAAAAAGAAATTTGGTTTCCCGGATGGTGTAGTCAGTAACTTGTTCAGAACGTGTTACACCCTCTTTTGTGTTATGCATTTTACTTCAGTCACGGCGTGTATATATATATATATATATATATATAGAGAGAGAGAGAGAGAGAGAGAGAGAGAGAGAGAGAGATAATAAAAGTAAATAATAACAGGTTTACTGAATGAATATTTGTATTTAGAATGGTGTTGCCTTCTTTGAATTATGTAAAGGTGACACATGTTCTGCCATTCCATTGATGAGCTTTGCCATTTGTTCTTGAGGAATTACTGTACTTAGGATTTTACTGTTAGCAAAATACCAATTTGCTTTAATAATATAAAATAATTAAAGTACAATATATTCAACATTAAAAGTTAAGATGATCTAAGATATGCCAAAAGAAGTTTTTTAAATTATTTAATCACCTTTAAGTTTATATTTTAAATAAAATTACTTTTGACCAACATTAAATAATAAAAGCAAAAAAAAAAGGTTGATAGTTCTTTTGGCAAAAAAAAGTGTTTAAAACAAAGAACCTGGAAAAAAGCCCGTCGCATCACTATACAGGGTGTTTCTAAAGTAACCATCTATTTTGCGAAATAATATGAATTATAAAAAACACCTTTAAAACATGAAAATATATATATATTTGTAAGCTCGGCACACATTGTTGCTCTTCGTGGATAATCTTCTTCTTGTAAGTTGTGGAACACTTGAATGTGGTATGGCTTTTTCTTTAAATCATAACGTAGAATTCTGTAAACCGTTGTTTGTGGAATTTCTAATCTGTGGGATGCCCTCCGAATCGATAATTGTGGATCCTCTTCGAATGCTTCTTGAACAGATTCGATTCTTTCGTGAGATCTTCTTGGCCGTCCAGATCTACGCTCGTCATGCACAGATCCAGTCCTCATAAATTTGTTTCCTAATTCGCGAATAGCCTGGTCTCTAGGGCCTGTTTTACGAAACCTTCTCTCAAACTTTTCTCTAATTTTATTGCACTTCATGCCTTTTATCCTGCATGTTACTACATAAACCCGTTCTTGCACATTCATCATCAATGATATGGGTCTGAAAATAAAATAAAATAATTAACAAAAAATCGTGTAAAGCAATTGAAATATTATAAATACATGAATTTTGTATAACAATGCACATACCATTATGCCAATATAACAATTGTTTAAAATCCCCCTATTTCACCAAAATAGATGGTTACTTTAGAAACACCCTGTATATATACACACACACTCGTGTGTATATATATATATATATATATATATATATTAGTGATGTAGCGGTTGTCCGCAACCGTACATATTCTCAGCTCCACAACCGCATTTATCAGTGCGGTTATTGCGGTTGTTTGAGGATATCTTCTTACTAGGACAACCAAATGCTATAAATGCTAGTGTTATGGCTATAAATGCATAAACGTCGCCAAATGCTGTTCCTGTCATGCCTCATGCCTTCACTTAAGGGTGCAAAAAAAGTAAAAGTTTGCTACGCCGTAATTGCGACATGTCTAGAATTGCTAAGTTGACTGGATGGATAGATGTATTATGTAATAACTTACATTTATCAACGCTAGGTGGCTAGAAAAGCATTTTTTAATTATATTTAATAAAGCAAATGATGATGTATAATTACTATTGATAAAAAAAGATAAAAAACACTCAAATGTTTTATTAGAAATTAGGCAACCTTCACTACCAAGTTAAAAAATATACTAAAGCACCAGCTTCAGTATCTGTTCAAGACACGAGTGAGGGTGTTTGTGTTGTGCTAGCTCTCCGTCGTTACCTTTGTAACGTTACGTGCTTCAACCCACTAGTAAAGTGTTGGACTGTGGTGCAACCATCATGGAGCGATCTACGAGTGTCTCGAGAGTGTCAAACGATGTAGGGAAGTGTGTCATATCTCATATGTAATAAGAACTATTCACAAAAGGGAAGGAGTACCGTTAACTTAAAAAACCATCTGCGTTCAATGCACAAGAAGGAATAAAATAAAGTGATAGCTAGTGAAAATGAAGTTAATTAATGAACAGTCAAAGAAGAAAAAGGAATAAAAAGTGTCTCTTACACCCATACAGGAAATGAAGTGTGCAGTGAAAGAAAAGAATCAGACGATTGAAAGTTGCTTCGAAAAAGTAAAAATTTGGAATGCGAATCATTCCAAATCAAAATCACTGGACTATCGCATAGCCGAAATGATATTAATGGATGACTTGCCATTCAGCCACGTTGAGGACTTAGGTTTCATGAGACTCATGGCTGAAACAGCTCCACAGTAGAAAGTGAAACAGCGTCAGTTCTACACTGATCTTGTGTGCAACGATATCTATGACTTTGTTTCAAAGAAAGTGTCCAAAATTCTTGAGCCTCTAAAAGATTCGAAAGTATCATTGACAACGGATGCATGGTCAGACACGTCTGCTGGAGTGTCTTTACTCTCTTTGACATGCCATGCAGTGAATCAAGACTTCAAGAGACCCAATTTGGTGCTCATCGTAATACCACTTGAAGATCGCCACACTGGAGAATACTTGTCAGAAAAATTTGAGCAAATGCTTCAGAAGTGGGATATTGCCCATTCATCCATCCATTGTGTAATGCGCGACTCAGGAGCAAACATGATAAAAGCTTTGTTTCTCAATGGCGTCCATAATATCGACTGCACTGTTCATAAACTGCAACTTGTAATCAAAAGTGGATTATCCTCACAAAAATCTCTCAGTGACTTGTTAGTTAAACTTCGATCCATCGCTACTCATTTCAACCATTCTACGATGGCGCAGGATGAGTTAAAAAAATTCAGAAACGCTTAGATCAACCTGAACTTACAGTCATTCATGATGTCGCCACACGATGGAACAGCACTTATCACATGATGCAGAGAACACTGAAGTTGAAGGAACCACCGAGTCTATATAGCACTGCTGACTCCAAAATGCAACACCTCACTAACGTCGACTTCACACGCTTGTCAAACTATGTGGCTGTGATGAAACCATTCGATGATATCACAGAAAGATTGAGTAGTTCCACCTCTTCTATATCTGAGGTTATTCCCCTCGTCGTTTCATTGAAAAATGTGCTGCAACCTCGAAGTGGTGATTCTGAAGCTGATCGTGGAATGAAAACAATGAAGGAGATAATGCGCACAGAGCTAGCAAGGAGATTTGATGGCCTACAAGCAAATAACATGTATTCTTTGGCTACCTCCTATTTGGATCCAAAGTACAAAGCAAATTTTTTTTCCGCTTCACATGTCACAAAAGGTGTTCAGGAAAAATTGGGATATCTTTGTGATGCAATGGACAAGAATCAAACATCATCGGACTCGGAGACAGCCAGTGAACCACCGGCAAAGAAACCACTGATTGATTTAGGCCAGGCATCACCTTGTACGAGCAAATCAATAACAATAATGGACTCAATGAGTGCTCTATTGGCTTCTAGTAGTGATGACGAGACCGAAACTGAGTCAAGCACAAGAAGGAATAAAATAAAGTGATAGCTAGTGAAAATGAAGTTAATTAATGAACAGTCAAAGAAGAAAAAGGAATAAAAAGTGTCTCTTACACCCATACAGGAAATGAAGTGTGCAGTGAAAGAAAAGAATCAGACGATTGAAAGTTGCTTCGAAAAAGTAAAAATTTGGAATGCGAATCATTCCAAATCAAAATCACTGGACTATCGCATAGCCGAAATGATATTAATGGATGACTTGCCATTCAGCCACGTTGACGACTTAGGTTTCATGAGACTCATGGCTGAAACAGCTCCACAGTAGAAAGTGAAACAGCGTCAGTTCTACATGAACTTTTTTTCTCACAATGACTGATACTATCACCTCCCGAAGTATTGACCTTTCCTCCTGAAACACCGTGTATATACATTTTAACTGCAAACAACACACAGTATAATTAATGTAAAAAACGACGCTTGTGTAGAAGAGCGTTCCGCACAAGATGAGGAAGGAGAACGAACAAATGAAAAAAATGAGGTACCTCCCGGGATCATCATGTTGTTTGCAGTTAAAATGTATATATGTACGGCATGCAAAGGTGCCCCCTCAGGGCATTGGTTTCTGCTCGTATGTAGGCGAATTACGACTTCTGATTGATCGAGGTCCTTGGTGTAGTGGATAGCATATCTGACCGGCAATCGGATGATCCCGGGTTCGATTCCAGGGAGGTACCTCAGTTTTCATTTGTTCGTTCTCCCTCCCTCCTCTTCTACACAAGCGTCGTTCTTTACATATATATATATATATATATATATGTATATTATAATTATATACACCACTTTCGAATGGGCGGTGGTTGGGGAAAGTGGTTGGTGGGATGCAAAACGCGTTGGGTCCTCGTCCCGCATCCTGGAAACACACTTTTTACAGTTTAGATTATAGTCATTATATTGTAGACTGTGAAAAGTGTGGCTAAAACGCGATATTTTATTATGTTGTTTATCCTTAGGTAATATTATGATGTTATAGGGTACATAACCGCAACCGCAACCGCAGAGCTATGAAAAATGGCAACCGCTACATCACTAATATATATACTGTATATTTATATATATATATGCATAAAAGACTGCAAAATACGTTCATAAATTGAATATTTCCAGTAAATAAAGTATGGTTTTGTTCATACCTCATCTGTATGCATATTTACGAATGTAATATAATATTTATAACAGGGAAAAGCAGAAAAATTAGAATTGAATTATGGTCCCTATTTTCACTCGACGCTCGCTGAATTTGTCTTTTTGGAGATGGGAAATATTCAAATTTATTTCCTAAAAACTAGTTTTTTTAAATTCTTTTTTATTTATTTCGAAAATTGACAAAAGTTATGAGTTTAAATGCTGTTGTATTTTAGGATGAAATTTTGGCAGACTTTCAGGTGAATATAATATGGCTATAATTTTCATTGCTTGATATATATACTGTATATATATATATATATATATATATATATATATATATATATATATATATAATATATATATATGAGAGAGGGAGAGAGCATTATTAATCATAAAGCGTCGTCCATCTTAGCTAACATTGTCTCACGACACATGCTAGTAGCAGATATTGGCAAATGTTGACACCATTTCCTCTGTAGCACATCAAATGTTGGGATGCAAAAAGTTGTCCACTAGCATTTCAGTTATTATCATAGCTATTATTTGCAGTTACTATCGGTTTCTATTTTTATAATCTGAATGCCTAGTGTCCCACAAAACTGGACAATTAATATGAAGTTCAGTTAATAACAATGTTTGGTCTTGCGTCCACTCCATATCGTTAACAGTTAAACAATAGCCACCTCCACGAGTCCACGTGTTTTCAATTTGCACGCAAAAGACAACACCGAAAAGAGGTGCCCTGATTGGCTGAAAAACAAAACACTCTCATGCGCAGGCGTCAATGTTGGGAGCATACCGACAGAAATCGCTTCTGAGCGAAAGCCAACATGCTAAAATGTTGTAGCACAAGCGAAATGTTGTGAGCAGATGTTGGCGAACACGATTTTATGTTGGCCAACATCTGCTACTAGCACGTGTTGTGAGATAATGTTAGCTATTGTGGACAAGGCTTAATTAAGGGAAGAATAATATATACACCTTTTGATGGTTCTGAAAGACGGTTCAGGATCGACGCGCAGTCGACCCCTTTGCAGTATCCCCCTTCATTTACAGGATTTGGTGGAGAGAATTGGTTTCTGCCCTCTTTCTGCCCTAGTAGCCAACCACGCATGAGTGGTCAAGGACTTTGCACGAGAATCTGTACAGCTAGTTGTTGAAATTATTCTGGTTGGTGTGCTGGAGGTTCCTCAGTTCTTTTGGCAGTACAATAAAAAGTTTTGGCCTCGTATTCAGATGGTAGTTTCCATTCTCTTTTTCATAACCCTCTGTCCCACCGCAGCTGGGCCAATGAAGAATCTGCCTGTCCTCTCATTCCAGCGTGTTTCTATATCATTTCTAAGGTTAGGAACACAATCCTCGAGTAATTTCTCTACCTATATTATTGTGTACCGCTCGCGTCTTCTTTCCAGGTAGTAGAGTTTCAAGGATATACCAGTAGTCTTCATCATTCGTTTCCTCTATCTTAGACGTAAAAGTCCTTTTTATAGCTTGTGTTTGCAATGTGTTTGCTTGTGAGTACTGAACAATTATTGATAGGATTTAACTCTTTGATTATTTTAGCATGTTTGCTTTTCTGCTGTGGAAGCTCCTCCAGATAATTCCTATTATTTTTCTAGCTGTTGTGATTTTAATGTTTTCATGCGCTCTGAATTTTACATCCAAAACATTATTACATGATCTCTGATTTGTGAGTTGTAGGGGAAGAGGGGTGGGAAGGGTGAGGGGTGACATTGGTACTGAGGGATGGCACCGGTACTGAGGGAAGGATGGCAAATGCTGAACTTTGTAAAATGATGAACTTTGTAATCCCTTTAAATCTCTCTAATCTGCCAAGAATCCAATTAGTGTTTTCAATCCGTTTGATTTAATTACAATTCTTTGGTTTAATCACCAAAGGAAGTTCACATATATAATTGGAAATATAAAAAAATTATATATATATATATATATATATATATATATATATATATTCGAATTAATTTGGATAAATTTCGAAAGATTTCGGCACAAATAATCCATATTCGATATTTTGTTCTCACTTTTTACATTTTTTTTTCAAAGCGATATTTGAATGTTTAAATCGACAATACTATCTTAAACTGGCATTGCTCATTGTTTACAATTACAATCAAATTTGGCAATATAACATGCAATCTGGCATTGACTACTTGCATTTCGGCAATGTCATTAACGTTAGACATTTCGCAATGGGTTTCGGCTTTTCACTTTTGTTTTAGGGTCTCTTCACATTGTTTCGACAAACTGTTGCACATATTTGACAAGTTTCATATCATTTCAGCATTTGTCAGTCCATATCAGTAAGCAAGACAAAAATGTTCGGCATTTTAACATGTTTATTTACCAAACTTATTTTAAAGTACTACATAATATTTCAATACAAGCAAAAGTAACAAGAGAGGTTCTGTTTCACCTATCAATATCTTCCATGTTTAAACACCTGTTTCATGCTTGTCTTACCCATCATCGTAGATCTCAAGATCATTGTTTCCCCTGTGCGGAGTGAAATGACAGAGAACAGCGGCGAATTTCGTCATACACTGCGTTCGCACTTATTAAGCAGATTACATTTTCTCCAATGTTTTCAAAAGTTTTTCCCCGATTTCAATGAAATTTTAGCGAATAATCACTATACAGTATATAGCAGCATTGATGGTATTCATTTCGATAAAATATTTTGATAATTAAAATAATTATCTCATTTTATTCAAAAATATGTAAAATATTGTGTTCCGACTTATTAAGCAAGTATTCTATTTACCGATCTAAATGGTGAAAACGGGTAAGAAGAAGGATTTAACATTAACTGAGAAAAGAAAAATAGTCAAGTTACTCGCTGAAAATATAAAATATATTGAAATTACGAAGCAGTTTGGCAGAGCTTATCGAACTGTAAACAAGTTTGTAGCGGAGGGTACCAAACTGAGGCAGCGAAGTGATAAAGGAGCTATAAGAAAAGTGACAGGGCGGCAGATATCTGTAATCAAGCGCAAATTGCAAGGCATCCATTGTCTTCAGTAGTATAGCCGCAAAAGGGGAGAGTGCAGGAATGTTGCAATTTATTACGTAATGTTGCAATGTTGCAAATAAATCATGTATCAATTAACGTTTCACTTTCTCCTTTGTGTGTGTGTGTGTGTGCACAGGTGAAAGAACAGCAGCGTGATTCATGCTACTACCTGGAAATTCCCTGCGTGGAGCTTGATAATGACGTCAGAACGACATTGTATAAAGGCAGGCGAAACTTTCACTTTAACTCATTACAAGATTGGAAATAGAGGATAGAGTCGTGTTAGTTAGCTCTCTGTGCCTTGACCAATTCCTAGGTGGTGAACATGATATCTGACGTTCCAAACGGGTTTGAAGCACACAAGTTGATAAATACATCGCTCGTTAAAATTGCATCCAGACGTTCCAGAAAAGCTGGTGCATCTTTGCATAAATCATTATTAGTTGCCACTGTGTTACATAAAGCCCGTTTTGTTTACTTAGAAGCAGCACATAATTACCTCCACACAATATTTTCCCCGCCACAAGGGCAACCTGAGGAGATTGTCCCCGACCCACCTCAAGCGCCCGCACCATTACCTGAAGTGTCCGTTACCCCAGTGAGCCCTCTCGATTGTGGTGTCAATAATATCAACCAAGATGATTATTCATCCATTGAATGCATTAGTGAAGAGTGTAAATCTAGATTAGAAGACAACGACTGTGAAGTAGACTCGAGCAGTGAATATGGTTGCAACGAAACCTTGCACCATACCAGAAAAAGACGGAGAGTTTCTGATCAGGAAACAAAGGCTGCAGTTTACTCAATTTTAAAAAAACGAACCAAAGATAATTTAGAACATGAACAATGCTCAGGCTGTTATTTTAGCGACTAAAATTTTGTGTTGATGTGGATTCGATCTTACCTCTTGTCGGTGTTCTGAGCAGACAGGCAAACGACGAGATTTTGCAGCATGGAAGATGACTACATAACTTCTCTCGTGATCAACTTGGAATCCTTGAATTTCTATAAAATCAGTCGAGACGGCCTTCGTCTCGAATCTATTTTAAAACGGGTATTAATTCGTGAACATAGGCTAAAAGTATTTAATAGAATGCTTTCTTTAAAGTATTAGGTTACTGTTGTTTGTGATCACCAAATTTATGCATTTGTTTTTTCTTGTGTTTTCTGTTATTTCTTGTGTTAACATAATTTCAATTGTTAACTTATTTATCACGTGTTTTTAAATATATGTCTTGAATATAATCATTGATGTGTCTATTGTTAACTCGTACACTTCGGTTGAAAATGTAAATGTTGTCATCATGGACAATCTTAAGTATTTTTATCACTATATTAATGTATATCATGATGAGGTTCGTAGTGAGGTTGTGGCTAGTGCCCTGCATGAGTTTTTAACAGACTTTAGAGACGAGTATCGTTTGATGGGCAGAAAGGAAAAATATGAGCATATGTTCCTCTCAAATAGTGCGCCGGAGTGTGAAGATGTTTAGTAAAACATTATAAAATGTGCCTAGTTCGTGAAAATTATCCTGAGGGAAACTGTCTGGTGCGTAGTCTGGTAGTGATAAAACCGAAATTAATTCTTGTACCGGAAAAACACCTACCCAATATGTACAACAATTCGCCGCACACGTTGATTATGGTGCGACTCGCTAATCATACGAGTTCGAACAAGCCCATTCACGTATCATCGAGTCAGCCGCCCATCGAACCGTTCCTGCCTACCTGCGTGCCTCACACGGCTCATAGTTATCTCAGAGCTTGAACCGAGTGGACGCGCGCTCTTCGAATACGATGGAACTTCCTTTGAGCAGCATTCTCAACGCCTCGTACGATGTGTCCGTGACGAAATCGTTGCGCGTGTTCAGGCGTAAATCCGGTACCGTTAGCTATGTACTGGAAACGGAATGTAGAAAAACAAACAAACGGGTTTATTTAAGTGTCGAGGAGATGAATAGAATCTTCCTGATAGTTGAGAAGTGGAGTGAAGATCGTTATAAAATACCTGCTAACGTAGGTACAAGAAGAGAGCAGATTAGTGACGCACCCTCATAAGCCGTTGTATGTACGTTGTGTATAAATAACGATCAGCCATGCATTGATATACGGCTGATGTGGAAGAATGCTTCTGATAATAACGCTCTTGTTCCTACGCGAAACCGTTTCATCCTCGACAGAATGTTTGAAATCGTCGGATTCCGCAAGCTGAAACCTATATTAGACGCGCGTGTTACGGATATGCTTTATTTTGATACAGTACTTGAATACGCATACACCGCTCTGTTCGATGGGTTTACCGAGTGCAGGGCTGAACAAGGTGAGAATGGTCTAGAGCTGGACGTTTATTTAAAAAGTTTAGACTCTTTGAAATACCATGAACTTTGGTACAAAGCAATTGATCGGTACAAGGCTGAGCTCACCTACACCGTTCACCCTGAAGAACTATTTCTTTATATAACGAGCAGTTGTCGTAACGATTTAGAAGATTATTTCAATTGCCGCTATGTTGAGTGAAGACGAGTTCACGATTGAAAAGCTCGGGTCGGTAGAAATAAACCCTCGATTGGAAAAGCGTGTTTATAAACTTGTGTTTAATAATGTAGCTAACGATGAACTCTTTGTGCGTGCTTTTGATTGTATTCTAGAGGTATTTAAAGATGACTTACCAACCGGTTGTAAAGTGGGAACAAAAATAGTACTGAACGATATGAAAGCCCTTCATATCGAGTACAGGTTTCCCTATACTTAAAGCGGTGAAATATTATTAAACCGCATATACTGCGTAATGCAGAGCAATAATGATGTAATTGTAAACTCGATTAAGTGCGAGTTTAGTATTTTGAAAAAAAAGTGAAATGTATTTATATATTTAACATATTTGTGTGATATCTCTCCTGTACTGTTATAGTGAAGGAATATATGCATATTCCTCGTTCATATTTCTATTATTATTGATCATTCAAATGTATATTTATTTCTATATATCTCCATAATTGCGTGTGTGTGTGTGTGTGTGTGTGTGTGTGTGTGTGTGTGTGTGTATATTTTTTTTTATATGCATATTCCTCGTTCATATTTCTATTATTATTGATCGGTCAAATGTATATTTATTTTCTATATATCTCCATAATTGTGTGTGTGTGTGTGTGTGTGTGTGTGTGTGTGTATATTTCCCCTGTCCTGTTATATTGACTGAACAATGGTATCTGGCAACTCTCCATAATAATGTATACAATTAAAACGGTATCTGGCAACTCTCCATAATAATGTATACAATAAAAAGTGGTATCTGGCAACTCAACCTGAACAAGCCATTTACGCCTTCTAAGCCAACTGGCGAATAATCAAATGTTCCTGTTATGTTGAAATTATGATGTGGAAGAGTGAGCAACGACTCCCTGACGAGATGTATTTCTTGAACTGATCCACAGAACAGCTGTTCACATCTTCTGAAGACTGCATGTTCCACATTTTATAATAAAGAAATTATAAATATATCCATTCCTTTAATTATATTTTTAAAAAAGAAAAGAGCATTCGGTTTCCACGTTAAACTGTGGGTCTAAGGTGGAGTGAAAACCTTAACCGTTGTTACAATTCGGGGAAGACCTAGTTGTTATTATTACTAAAGAGAAAAATCGTGCATGTTTTGCGGTCATACTACCCCCGGATCAATAATCAAATGTTCCTGTTATGTTGAAATTATGATGAGCAACGACTCCCTGACGAGATGTATTTCTTGAACTGATCCACAGAACAGCTGTTCACATCTTCTGAAGGCTGCACGTTCCACATTTTATAATAAAGAAATTATAATATATCCATTAATTATATTTTAAAAAAAGAAAAGAGCATTCGGTTTCCACGTTAAACTGTGGGTCTAAGGTGGAGTGAAAACCTTATCCGTTGTTACAATTCGGGGAAGAGCTAGTTGTTATTACTAAAGAGAAAAATCGTGCATGTTTTGCGGTCATACTACCCCCGGATCAAATGATCCTGTTATTTTAAATCCGGTTCAATAATCAAATGTTCCTGTTATGTTGAAATGTGGAAGAGTGAGCAACGACTCCCTGACAAGATGTATTTCTTGAACTGATCCACAGAAGAGCTAGTTGTTATTATTACTAAAGAGAAAAATCGTGCATGTTTTTCGGTCATACTACCCCCGGATCAATAATCAAATGTTCCTGTTATGTTGAAATTATGATGAGCAACGACTCCCTGACGAGATGTATTTCTTGAACTGATCCACAGAACAGATGTTCACAGCTTCTGAAGGCTGCACGTTCCACATTTTATAATAAAGAAATTATATATATATCCATTCCTTTAATTATATTTTTGAAAAAGAAAAGAGCATTCGGTTTCCACGTTAAACTGTGGGTCTAAGGTGGAGTGAAAACCTTAACCGTTGTTACAATTCGGGGAAGACCTAGTTGTTATTATTACTAAAGAGAAAAATCGTGCATGTTTTGCGGTCATACTACCCCCGGATCAATAATCAAATGCTCCTGTTATGTTGAAATTATGATGAGCAACGACTCCCTGACGAGATGTATTTCTTGAACTGTTCCACAGAACAGCTGTTCACATCTGAAGTCTACACGTTCCACATTTTATAATAAAGAAATTATAAATATATCCATTAATTATATTTTTAAAAAAGAAAAGAGCATTCGGTTTCCACGTTAAACTGTGGGTCTAAGGTGGAGTGAAAACCTTATCCGTTGTTACAATTCGGGGAAGAGCTAGTTGTTATTATTACTGTAATTTGTACCACCCTATATATATATATATATCCATTCCTTTATTTATTTTAAAAGAATGAACAAAACTCTCTCTCTCTTTCTTTATATATATATATATATATATATATATATATATATATATATATATATATATATACACAAACGAGATAGGTGTACGCCTGGTGTGAATGAATTCAAAATGAATCTATAGTTTCATTGGTACGTTTTTATTTCCCACTAACTGTGTACACGAGATAAGTGTACGCATGGTGTAAATGAACTCTGAAGCTGTTCTTTTTGCAGACGTTTATACAAAAAACACGTAATTACATTCAATTGTTAGTCTTTCAGGTTTGCCCACCTCATCCACCTTCTTTCTTTCGCTGATTATTATTTAATATAATTGTGTATATCTTTCAATAACAGAGATGTTATCTAAGAATATGACACCATACAAATTACGCGTAAATATAAAACATTTTCTTCGCTTCGAGAATGTGTCTCATTGTAGACAACAACAAAATTAAGAATCGGAGTGAAGCGAGGTTTACCCCGAGTAGACTGGAAGAAAGGTCAAATTGTGGTCATTTCAAAAAGGCCTCTGGGCAAACAGGTGTGATTCGAGTCGGGAATCGTTTCCTCGTGTGTGTGTGTGTGTGTGTGTGTGTGTGTGTGTGCACGATTTGTTCATTCGTTTATTATATATATATATATATATATATATATATACATGCACAGATGGGGTGAGAAGCTTGGGGGGGGAGGAGGGGGTGACGACCGTGTGTTTCGATTTGACCAGATTCTCGGAAATCATTTCCTCGTGAAAGGAAAAAAACAGCGTTTAATGATTAATTTCTTATATTGAATAATTGAATAATTAATTTCTTATAATAATTGATTCTCTTAAAAGGAGAAAATTAATTTGTTTTACATTATTTAGCTTCATTTGGTTTAAATTAATATACGTTTGGCATTTTTTTCTGATCTTCATTCACATGATATGTACAGAGGCGTGTGTGTGTGTGTGTGTGTGCGTGCGTGTGTGTGTGTGCACGATTTGCTCATTTGTTTATTATATATACAAACACAGATGGGGTGAGAAGTTTGGGGGGAATGAGGGAGGAGGGGGGACGACCGTGTGTTTTGAATTGTCGTTTATTTCAACTTTCTTCGGAAGGTTTCTTTTCCTTTCCCACTGTTATTCAATTGTGATATTTATAATAAAATAGGAATTAAGTGATTTATTGTGTAAAGAGCGTGTGTTTAAATTATTTATTTAATAAACAGATGCATCTTCTTAATTCCAACAATTAAAGAAATTCTGTATTGATTAACTACCATCATATAAATATATATACGTTTGGTATTTTTTCTGATCTTCATTCACATGATATGTACAGAGGTGTGTGTGTGTGTGTGTGTGTGTGTGTGCGTGTGTGTGTTTATTATATATACAAACACAGATGGGGTGAGAAGTTTGGGGGGAATGGACGACCGTGTGTTTTGAATTGTCGTTTATTTTCACCTATCTTCGCAAGGTTTCTTTTCCTATCGTTTTTCCCACTGTTATTCAATTGTGATATTTATAATAAAATAGGAATTAAGTGATTTATTGTGTAAAGAGCGTGTGTTTAAATTATTTATTTAATAAACAGATGAATCTTCTTAATTCCAACAATTAAAAGAAATTCTGTATTGATTAACTACCATCATATAAATATATATTTTGATTAATATATGGTTTAATTTAATAAATACTGCTATCTGGCAACTCAGTCTTCGATTAGAAAAATATATAGCACAAACTGGCAACTCAGCCTTCTATTGAATACATGGCGCTATCTGGCAACTCAGCCGGATTAGAGGTCTATAAAAGAGCGAGAGGCTGACGACGGAGTCATTACAAGCTGGGCTCCCAGCCGAGCAAGGACCTTGGTCCTTTCTCTTTCTGGCCCTTTGGGAAAACCCCTTAGAGGCCTCTTAGGTTAGGTATACGAAAATAGCTTGGGGTAGAACTCCGCCTCCAAGTTGCATGCCCTTGCAATCGGCAACAAAGGCCGATACTCTCTCTCCTCTCTCTCTCTCTCTCTCTCTCTCTCTCTCTCCTTCAGGTGTACCCTCCCCCCACTTGGCTCCTTCTAAGCCAACTAGCTGATTCAGCCAACTGGCTGATTAGGAACCTGTAAGACAACGCCTACTCGGCTGAAGTCTTAATATGCACTTGGCTCCTGCCAGGTGAACACCTCTCCTCCTTTCTCTCCTTTCTCTCCTTTCTCTTGGGGGATAAAGCCGCCTCCAAGTTTCGCAACTGCAGCATCCCCCACCCCCCTTTGCAACTTTGGAGGGATTTTTTTACAACACCCCACCCTAGGCCTGTTCAAAAATCAACTTTTTCTTATTTTCATAGGTTTCTGTACATTTTCCCATGCTTTTTGACCTGAAAAAGCCGAATATCACAACTATTTTGACCTAGGATGTTGGGAAGCATTGCCGCATGGAGCTTTAAATTTTCTGCCTTGAAATCGGCCAAAACGCCAATTCGGGGGTCCCTTGAATTATGTTTTGCACTTTAACTTTTGATCTAAACAAGATAGAGCAACAAATTAGGTATCAAATGAAAGAGCATAAAATTAATAAATAATAATAATAATAATAATAATAATAATAATAATAATAATAATAAAAAATAAATAATAATTAATAATAATAATAATAATAATAATTATCTATCATTTTTCAGGAAACAACAGAAACTCAATCAGAATCTAGAAAACCATCTACAAGTTACAACTTCACAATGGCATTAAGCAAGGAGCTGAGGGAGCTCCGTGGGCGCACAGTGATATCTCAGAACCTCCACGTACTGTCCACAGGCAGGTGTCAACTGGGCCATCTACCAGATCTCTCACTGAAACTTTCCTGGTTGGATACCCTTCAGCTTTTATCAGTGATTCCCAGCTTCCACCAACAGACAGGCGTTCCAGTATTTCCTTAATCTTCAGAATTTACCGGAAAATGCAGGGAGGCCCATGGTTCAAGACCTTGCATATGAAACAGTTGAATCTATCATCCCATTCTGGCAGATGGCTAGGATCAAGACAATGACCAAGTACAACGCAATGAAGCTCTTCATGAAACTACATGAGAAACATCGTGCTCTGGTGAAAAGCAAAGGAAGAGCAAGTAACCCTGGAGGAAAAAGAGGAGCATTTGTGCTGGAATTAGACAGCCTGTTCGATATAGGAGCTCCAGATGCAATCCAGGAAATACAGAACAACAGACTGTTATCCAGAGAGAAGAAAGATGAGGATATCAGGTTCTACGAAGACCAAAAGACTGAGAGGAAAGGTCATATGTCTGGTCATGACAAGATTTTTGAGACAAGATTCCTGCAGCAAGCAGCGAGGAATGAAAGACTGCAGCATAGACAAGAACAAGGTAAAACTAATTACTTTGAACGTTACAAAAAGTTTTAAGTTTTATTCCATTGCGATATTTAGCATGTACTTAACAATTACTGTCTTAACATGTTGTACTATTTTACAGCTGCAGCAGAACAAGAGGCAGTTGTTCATGTGGATGACATTACCTGGGGTGACTCAACTGACAACGACGCTAACACAGAGGACATGGATTACCATCAGCCTCGTCCTGGATGTTCTCACCATCAAGACACTGTGACTAGTGTGACTTTGACGTTTCCAAGGAAGGTCATGGAATGTGATGTCATCTGCAATACAGCTGATCGTCTTGGTTTATCAGACAATCAAGTTACTGCCATGGTTTCTGCCACCTTGAAAGCTGGAGGGGCTGATCTGGATAACTTCGTCATCTCAACCTCAACAACACGTCGCAACAGAATGCTGTCCAGGTATAATATCAGCCAGAGTCACATGTCCAAGTTTTGTGAAAAAACCCCACAGTACGCTGCCTTACACTGGGATGGAAAGTTGCTCAAAGATGTCTTGGGCAGTGAACCTGGAAGTACCTCAGAGACTTTAGCTGTGCTAGTGTCTGGTCCACCTTCATACACTGAAGGAAAGTTATTGGGAGTACCTGTCATCGACAATTCTTCTGGCACAGCTCAGGCTGAGGCTTCAATGGATTTACTGGAGACATGGGAACTTACGGATAATGTTACTGCCCTTGTTTTTGACACTACATCCAGTAACATTGGAGTTCACAGAGGAGCTGCCAAACTGCTAGAGAAAATGCTGAACAAAAAGGTGTTTTATCTGGCCTGTCGACATCATATCTTGGAAATCCTAGAAGGAGCAGTTTGGGAGAAGCTGTTTGGGAAGGTGAAGGGGCCAGATAATCCCTGGTTTGAGCATCTGAAGGATGTTTGGACGGACTTGTCCAAGGAAAACCCAAAGATGCTGGCTATCAACAGCAAATGGCTGAAGGAAAAGAAGAACAGTGAAGAAATACTCCAAGACATTCTAACAGCAGAAAGGCTTCCAAGAGCCGACTACAGGGAAATGGCTGAACTGACAGTCATTGTTCTTGGAGGAACGCCTCCTCGAGGTATTCACTGGAGTCGACCAGGCGCCATTCATCAGGCCAGATGGATGGCCAGAAACCTGTACTCCATGAAAATGCTGATGTTTGCAGATCAACTTGAGTACGACGAAGACACTGTATCAAAGCTGGAAAGACTCAACACCTTCCTTGCGCTGTTCTACACTCCTGTATGGATGATGTCAATGTCTGCTGCAGATGCTCCCGTGAATGATCTAAGTCTAATCCAGGACATGTTGAAGTACAAGAAAACTGACCCAGAGCTTGCTGATGCAGTACTTAATAAGATGGAAAACCACAAATGGTACCTGACGCAGGAAGTCGTGCCATTTGCCCTGTTCAGCAGTAGATTGAGTGACACATTGAAGCACGACATTGCTGCCCAGTTACATGCCACTGAGAAGCCAGACAGCTTCAGAACAGGAAAGCCTCTATTCCAGAGAGTCACATCTAAGACCACCCTGGTTGATCTCATTGGCCCAGAATCACATTTCCTGCTGGACACACTGAACATTGGATCCGAGTGGCTTCTGGAACCTGTCACGTCTTGGCCACAGAATGAGGACTACAGAAAAGCGTTGGACTATGTTAAGAATCTGAAAGCGGTGAATGACATTGCTGAACGTGGTGTCAAGATGATGAGCGACTTTGCAAATGTCATAACAACAGATGCCAAGCAAAGGGACTATCTCCTTCAAGCTGTGGAGTTCAACAGACGCCGCTTTGACAGCTTCAAGAAACAAACTCTCAACAACTGACTGTGTAAATGTCATTATGAAATTAATCATCATGTAATGCTTTCACTTCTTGATCGATTAGACTTGTGACAAAATGTTAATCTCAAATTTGTGTCATGAATAAGGCGCCTTGTCTGCCGTGAGTGTGAGAAAACGAATTTTGTGATATTTCTGAAATCTTTGTATGTACCAATGTGCCATTTCTTGTTCCAAGACTATCATAATTGTATAAGTTAGAAAGAGGATTAAAAACACTTTAATTTGGTGCCTATTTTGTTGCTCTATCTTGTTTAGATAAAAAGTTATAGTGCAAAACATGATTCAAGGGACCCCGGAACTGGTGCGTTTGGCCGATTTCAAGGCAGAAAACGTAAAGCTCCATGCGGCAATGCTTTCCAACAACCTAGGTCAAAATGGTTGTGATTTTCGGCCTTTTCAGGTCAAAAAGCATGGGAAAAAGTACAGAAACCTATGAAAATAAGAAAAAGTTGATTTTTGAACAGGGCTAACCCCACCCCCTTTGCAACACGTTGCGTAACATCCCCCACCCCCTTTGCAACACCCCACCCCCTTTGCAACATGTTGCATAACACCCCCCTTTGCAACATGGTGCATAACACCCCGCCCATTTTGCAACACACCACCCCCTTTGCAACATTACGTAATAAATTGCAACATTCCTGCACTCTCCCCTTTTGCGGCTATACTACTGTCCTCAAGTAAAGAGGTTTTTGAGCAGGCTGGCATACATAATGTACCAAGAACATTTTGATGTGGAATCCTCCAAACAATTGGCAAGACGTGTAAACCTACGATTCAGTCACCACTAACACCCAGGTACAAGAAGCAGCGTGTTGAATGGCCGCGTCAGTACGTGAAAACAGATTTTAATACTGTATTGTTAACCGATGAATGAAGAGCAACCCTTGAGGGATCTGATGGTTGATCAAGAAGATGGATTGCTAAGGGTCAATCTCTACCATGGAATGAGGTTTTCTTTTAGAAAGTTTGTGTAAGACTGGGCATTCATTTTTACACCATCAGGCACTCTGTATGGGACAGCTACTTCATTGCCTATCAATCCTGCCCAAAACATGACACTACCTCCACCTTGTTGGCCTCTTAATCTCGATGGTAGAAATTGGCTCTCAGCAATCCATCTTCTTGACCAAACATCAAGTCCCTCAAGGGTTGCTTTTCATTCATCGGTGAACAATACAGTATTAAAATCTGTTTTCACGTACTGACGCGCCCATTCAACACGCTGCTTCTTGTACCTGGGTGTTAATGGTGACTGAATCGTAGGTTTACACGTCTTGCCAATTGTTTGGAGGATTCCACATCGAGATGTTCTTGGTACATTATGTATGCCAGCCTGCTCAAAAACCTCTTTACTTGAGGACAATGGGTGCTTTGCAATTTGCGCTTGATTACAGATATCTGCCGCCTTGTCACTTTTCTTATAGCTCCTTTATCACTTCGCTGCCTCAGTTTGGTACCCTCCGCTACAAACTTGTTTACAGTTCGATAAGCTCTGCCAAACTGCTTCGCAATTTCAATATATTTTATATTTTCAGCGAGTGACTTGCCTATTTTTCTTTTCTCAGTTAATGTTAAATCCTTCTTCTTACCCATTTTCACCATTTAGATCCGTAAATAGAATACTTGCTTAATAAGTCGGAACACAATATTTTACATATTTTTCAATAAAATTAGATAATTAATTTAATTATCAAAATATTTTATCGAAATGAATACCTTCAATGCTGCTATATATAGTGATTATTTGCTACAAATTTCATTGAAATCGGGGAAAAACTTTTGAAAACATTGGAGAAAATGTAATCTGCTTAATAAGTGCGAACGCAGTGTACAGTCAACCAGAGAAAGATCCATTGGGTGTTCACCAGTCCGGAACTGGATTTAGACATACTGTACGCCACGACTACAGAATTCTAAAAATTTGTGAGGTGTGGCAGTTCCAGAAGCGTGATAACCTCTTCACACCTTAACAATACCTTTCTAAAGAATAACGCTGAAGCATCGGAATTTCCAAGGGGTGTTGACACCGAGGAAGAAAGGACTGCCTACATTTAGCTCTTTCAAGATCGTGAGGGGATACAGTTTGATCTTAAGCACACTGGCCGAAAACCTGGCAAGCGCTTTAGTGCTAAACTCTGTTTAAATTATATATATAATTTAACAATTGTGATTATTTGAAGCTTTCGCCTTTCTATGAAGGTTGTTTTCGAAAATATTTTTTATGTGTTCTAATAAATTTACTTTATGCGTTCAAGCTGTGCGTTTCATTTCTCTTAACCTTCGAGTGAGTAACTACCAAAGCCGGCTTTAGGCGGGTGCGAGGAGTACACCGCACCTGGCCGCGGGCTTTGGCGACAGCGGTAGAGTGATACCAAACTAGCTATCAAGACTGATGTTTTTGTAACTATCGCTAATCACAATTACCTGTCAAAGCTGCATTCAAACCTAATACAATACGCTTTTTTTATTATTATTTTAAGATATTATTATTATTATTATTATTATTATTATTATTATTATGATTAGTGAAAATAGTCCACTGAATAGGTAGGAAGTTAATCTAAGAATTATTAAACTCCTTTTATAACAATGACTGGGTGGATTAAACCAATCGGTTACTGACCAGAGCTAATCGCCACACTAGTATTCATATATTGTGTGGTAAAGTACTCCGTAGCATTGATACAATGACACTACCGATCAACTAACCAACCAACAAAAAGCTGGAGAAACAAAGAAAAAGGCGGCAAGATATAGCGTCATTAGCAGCATGGGACGCTGAGGGCTTGAAACGGTAACGGGAAAAACAACTATTGATTCTCCAACTGATACAAACCACTTTAAAAGTGCGTTCACCTAAATTCAAGAAATGGAAAGGGGACTCCTAAACAGAACTAAACCTAATTGAATAAATCAAAAATTATTTAAGACAAATTGACTTCGTAAGTTAACCGTTGTATTTCTAAATCCTAGTTTAGTGATAGCAGTTTAAACTAGGTCAAGTTAGATTAGACTATTGTGGTCAAAGACCTAGCATTAATTTATAGTTTAACAAAGGCTACAGTAAACTGCCCTAGCTAATCTTGTGAGGAAACCTACCGTGGACCATTTCCAGAATCTCTAGGCTGACCCTACTAGGCTTATCCCACTCTGACGTTATTTCCGACTTTTTTTCACTGAAAGCAAGAAAAGTTCAGTTCTAACAGTTTTTGTAACATTATTGTAGGTACCTAAATATTCTTATTCTTTTATATCACTAAAAAATTAATTGTATTTTATATTATGTTTTGAGAGTGTTGTGTTTAAGTCAGGGATGGGAAATCGAAATCTTTTTCGATTCAAATTCGAATCCGATTTTCACGCAATTAGAAATATAGATTCCAGGTAATTATTCGTTTTTTGACCCAGTCTCTTTTTATAATGAGAGCAAACGTTTCTGGTCAATTTGGAGGTGCTCTGCACGAATCTGCCATCCGTTTCCTGTGCAAATGCGTAGTTTTCGAGATATCGTCATCTCGAAAACTACGCATTTGCACAGGAAACGGATGGCAGATTCATGCAAAACACCTCAAAATCGACCAGAAAAGTTTGCATTCGTGCTAAACACAACCTAACCTAACTTAGCCTAACCTAACTTAGCCTAACCTAACTTAGCCTAACCACCTAACCTAACCAGTCACCTTATTTTGGAGGATATAGTTCTGCAATTGCAGTAAGGAAGTGATGCAGAACTGTAGAATCGTCAGGATGTTCTGCCAGGAACAAGTATCGTGCGAAATATTTCCGGTAATGAGGACGTCTATTCCCAGCACGTAAAACCTACGATTTCACATCCTTCCATTTTTTTTACGGCACCTAAACACCTTCGAGTCTTGTCTTAAAATACAGGCAGTATTACATTTAGGGCAAATCACCGATGTCGGAATTATGCCGTGATTGGAAAAAAAATCTAAACTTTTATCTTCATCGAGGCCAACAAGGCGGATTAGGTCTTCGAAATCAAGTTCACAAGATTGACACGTCATACCAGTAGAACGAAAATTACCACACTAACCAGAAACAGAAAGAAGTAGCCAAAGCAAGAAAAAGTAGCCAAAAAAAGCCAAGTAGCTAAAAAAAGCCAAGAAAAATCTCCAAAAAAGTCCAAAAAAGGTAGCCCAAATAAACAAACCAACCGAAATTTATATACATACATATTAGAAAGTAGAAAATATATTTTTTTAAAAAGTACATTTTATACAAATTTGCACAAGATAATATATATTTTCTTATTCAGCTTTGATTGGTTATTCAATATATATTGCTGTTATAGCTGGGTGTGACTGGGTCAAAAAACGAATATTAACCAGATTCGAATTCGGATTCAAATTTTTCGGTTTTTATCGATTCGAATTTTTTTCCGATTCGGATTATTTCTTTTTCGATTTCGATCCGATTCGAATCCGATTCGGATCCAGGCCTAATTTTTCTTGATTTTTATGAGTTCATTTAATAAAATTATACCTATCATCGTTGTTTTAGTCAAGAGGTGGCTATTATTAATAAGTTTCATTTTTAATAAATAATACAGATAATTCTCAGTCTATTAACGATCTAAGTAATAACTTTAGATTTACTCTTAATAAGGTGCAAAAAAAAATCATTCATATAAGCTAATTTATTAAACAATTAAGGCTCATATATACAAGAAATATTAATTATATCATACATAAAAATTAAAATATGATAATAATACTTTAAGAAATATATCCACTGTATAGATACAAATTTACAAATTAAAATTAGCCCTGACAACTAAGATATTTTCAATGTTCGAAGGCAAAAGGTTATTTCTTTGAGGAGCGTGTGAAATTGTCACTCTCGGACAATACCAAAATTTAAGGATTAGGATTAGCACCTTAATGGATGGAGTATAGGATTAGTATGATTTTTGTCCGAGCAAACAGATTCTCGGAAAGGCCAGTCTTTACCTGTGGTGAAACCGGAAACGTTAATAAGCCTTATAAGTTATTTATAAGTTATAACCAAATTTTTAAAATCCGGATCCATATTTTTTATCGATTTGAATTCGAATTCGGATTCATCGTTTCTTTTCGATTCGGATCAAAATTTCGATTCAGATCCGCGCCCGTTTTTCGATTCGAATTTTTTTTCGATTCAGATTTCTCAAAAAATATCGATTAATTCCGATTATTATTGATTCGAATCCGATCCGATTTCCCATCTCTGGTTTAAGTTTTTGTGATTGTATCGTGTAACGTGTACCTAATATTCTTGTTCCTATAATACCAAATTTGTTGATAAAATAACTAACTAAAATAGACTTGAATTTTCTTATTTATAATATTAATTTTTTTATTCAAACTCAACGGCAATATGAGTAAATATGCGTTATTAACAATTAAAAATCCCTTGTCAGAATCGCCAGCCCCGCATAGGACTTTGCACCCGACCCCGCAAACCGTGGCCGCGGCCCTGGTAAATACATTAGAATTTCCGCTGTCAAGTCTCTGCCGATACGTTTGGCTTCGGGCGATGCAGTGGGCCTCGAATACAGCCTCAGATAAAGCCAGGTCGCTTTATCTTACTTTTTAGTCTTTTCCCTGAAGGCCTAGCCAACTCAAAGATGGCTATGGCGATGTTAAGTTAGGGTACCGTGTATTGTATATTTCGCTTCATCGAGGGATGGATGGAGTGCATTTATTGGCTGGAGATGGCCAACTATGCTTTTTTTCATAAGTTTTCAGATACACCTTTTTTTACTTTATAAACTAAAAAATACAGGAAATAACTGGCGTCCAATTTAGGTACCCATGCGTCACCCGATGGAACTCAATGTACGACTCATTAAGCCAAATATATAAACATAAGAACGACGTGAATGTAGCTCTTGAAGAACTGAATCTACCCATCCTCAAAGACAATGAATTGGAATTTATTTCAGAATATTTGTCTGTTCTAAAACCAATTGCAGCAGCCCTCAACAAATTACAGGCAGAGAAAGAATGCTACTACGGTTGTCTTCTTCCAACAGTCCTAGTGACTCAAGATGCCCTCGCAAGATTGGAGCCTATCCAACCAAACGACCTGCGCTTGAGACACTGCATGCCATTACTGGCAGCAGTCGTCTCTGGCTTCAATGCCAGATTTGGTCATTTTTTGTCGTTGAGCCCCGAGGTAACTGATGCCGTTTTGGCCTCAGTATCTCATCCGTATTTCAAACTTAGATGGATATCATTGTTGCAAGGGCCTAATTTCGGCGATCATGAAGCAATCAAGTCTCAAGTAAAAGACAAGCTGCAAATGGCTGTAAGAAATTGTAATTCTGACAGCAGTGGTAATAGTTCGGTGAACTCAGACTCATCATCTGAAGACGATTTCTTCAGAACTATGGACGGCTCATTCTCTGCTCCTAACAACAAGGAAGACTTGGAAGTCCTCAATTATTTGCAGGACACCAGTAAGGCACTCGACTCTTTAGATAGGTATCCTGCTATAAAGAAGATCTTCAAGAGGTATAACACCACGCTACCTTCCTCTGCACCAGTGGAACGGTTGTTTTCGTTTGCTGGCATGATTCATAGCCCCAAACGAAGTCGTCTCTCGGATGGTAACTTTGAAAAATTGGTTTTGCTGAAAGCAAATGTTTACAGCGGTTAAACATTAAATTAACACTCTTAACTTGCGGTTTTTACCCTTATATTGTCAGTAATTGCGTACTGCAGTAAAACTGTAAAATTAAATTCTATGTAAAAAATGTTTACTTATATATGCTGACCATTCATTGATGCTGCTAGGACAAAATCCCCCCGTGGACAAAATCCCCTCGTGGACAAAATCCCCCCGGACACAACCCCCCCGGACACAATCCCCCCGCGGACAAAATCCCCCTAAGGCTTTATTAAAAAAATAAGAATACGACTGACTTTATTAAAGTTTTAACAAAAATATCACGACTTAACCTAACCAATCGTCAAGGGCGTACAATTACCTAACCGGGCAAACAAATAAGAATACGACTGACTTTATTGAAGAAGAAAAATTAAAAACACAAAGTCAAACAAAATTCAAAATTTAAAAAGACAAATTAAAAGCAATTCCCTTAAGAAAATCAAAAATAGACCTGTTGTTATAGTCTTGTACAATTTTCAAAATGCGAGAAGAAGAAGACTTATACTTCTTCCTTTGCGGTTCTGTCGGCAAGCCAGCGATAATTTGAGAAATAAATGCCTGTTGGTAGCTTATTTCTTGCCCTAAAACTTTTAAAAATTTCCATATGTTTGGATGCGAGCATCCTGTTAGAGATGCAAAGCGTCTATGCCAGCCTTCGACAGTTATTTGTACGTGGAAGTTCTGTAATTGTTCTTGAGTACATATTCCAAATAGAAATGCTAAAAGTGGGTTCTCTTCGTCCTCGTCGGCATTGCCTTCCAATATAATTATCTTCAAAATAATTGAGAATTGGCAAACCTTCCACTGGTATAAAATCGTATAATTGTTCAAAAGCATCAACAACTTTTTCTGGAGGCACAAAAGCTAGAGCAGGTATCATTCGAATTTTTAAGGCAAAATCATTGTCATCTTGATATTTTTTCTGTAATCCGTGTTTCTGTAATCCGTTTCTGTAAGCCTCTTTTCTTATTCTTATTCTTATTCTTATTGTGTTTTTAATTTTTCTTCTTTAATAAAGTCAGTCGTATTCTTCTTTTTTTAATAAAGCCTTAGGGGGATTTTGTCCGCGGGGGGATTGTGTCCGGGGGGGGTTGTGTCCGGGGGGATTTTGTCCATGGGGGATTTTGTCCGCGAGGGGATTTTGTCCACGGGGGGATTTTGTCCTGATACCTTCAGTGATATGGGTTATGGACCTGGTGAAATGAGAATTGAGAAAAATAGAACTAAAAACTATATGTAGGTCATTTAATAGTTTTTTCTTTGCTGATAAGTTATGATAATACTAAGTTTTAAGTTTACCACCTGAAAAACTGAAAGGGGAATCGTCAATCCCCGTGGTTTAGATCAGGTGACATGGGTAGGATGCGATGCTTGTATTGCCTCAGCCCTCAGGGGAGTATTAGGAGTGATACTTTTCAGGAGTGATTAACAAAATAATTTGTTTTTGTTTACTCTACAAGAGTACAACTTTTTTCAATTCATATAAAAGTGATCTTAAAAAGTGATCTTGAAAAGTGATCTTCAAGATCACGATCTTGATCTGGATCTTCAAGATCACATTTTTCTGGTGATCTGATCTTGATCTTCAAGATCACATTTTTCTGGTGATCTGATCTTGATCTTCAAGATCACCAAAGTTGGTGATCTTGCCCATCTCTGGTTACTGGTATCTTTCTCTTTCTCCTTCCTGTTCCTGGTATCCCTCTCTTTCTCGTTTGTGTTCCTATTATATCTCTCTTTGGCAGGGGGTATTTAATCCTCTGAGGCTACTTTTGCATCTCCATGTAGCGTACTTTCCTGTATTGTGTTATCTTGCGCCTCGTGTTCGGTTGTGTTGGCGTTTCCTGGTGTTTCCTGGTCATCTGTCGGTAAACATGTATTGCCCATTTGCATTGCTCTTTGTACCAGATTCTTATTTTTTCCATGCACTTGATGCACAGGAAGCCATAAAGGCCTATGATTTTGTTATTTATTCTGTTTATCACTTTCCTGTCTTTTTTATCTAGATTCATACATTCGTAATGTTTAAAGGTATTACACAGAATGCATTTTAAGCCTTTGGTCTGGTCTGTTTCATTTTTGCAATCGTAAAGTTGGTGCGCAGCGCATTCCATTAGACATAATCCAGCTCTATTCAGCTTTCCGAATTTACATACTTCGTATTTTTTGCCATTCTTTCCTTTATTCTTTCTTTATGCTTTATTATTTATTATTCTTTATTCTTTCTTTATTTCTTTATTCCTTTATTATTTTCTCTATTCTTTATTATTTCCTTTATTTTGCCTCTTTTCTTCTCACTTCTGAAATTTCGTCTTGAAAACTTGACCTTCCCGGTTTATGGATCTTCCGAATTTTATCTGACCTTCTTCCCTTCTATAGGCCAATGTAAAAATCTCAGGGACTGTTTTTCCTTCGAGTTATTTTCAAATTATGTTTCAAATGATATTGTTTTTTCCTTTGTGCACGCTATATGCCACCTGCTTTCACTTAATAAATTATAATAGCGAATTCACTGATGTTTAACACACATTGGTATAAGATAGAATTTACCGCTGAACTTATAAACACTAGTTATTTCGATATTAAACAGAGCGGAAACAAAACGTTCGTACACCACGAGGTAGAAACACACACACACACACACACACATATATATGTTAACCCCTCCGTCTGTGGTCTTAGTTGGTTCGATGTCGACGGGGGTTCTGGTTAGGAGGCAGCAACGGATTTGTTACTCGCAGTAGTTTCGTCTATACTACTCTCCGAATTCTTCTATAGTGGTTCGGAGGATTCTGGGAAAACTTACTGAATTATCTGACAGTTCCCCGATTCTTCTTATAACGTATCGGGAAATTATTTCGGTCTACTTTATTGACTGAGTTCTTTGAAGAGAGCATGGCTCGAAGGAGAAGATAAAAAACTTTCTTTTACTCTAATTTACTGCTAAAATGTACAGGTAATACTCAGCCTCTAAGTTAGATTAGACTTTTACAGAGGGAGAGGTTCGACCTCTTTCGACCGTGGCTCAAGCCGGTATTTAAAAGTGAGGACCCTCGGCCTCCTCGAGGAGGGCTCTGACGCCACCGGAAGTTATTAACAGATTGTGCTGAAATTTTTATTGTTTATTTTGTAAGTCTTTAAAACCATTTTCCAATCTACCCCGTTAGGCCTATTTTTCGATTTTTAAGGACTCGCCGCCACCGGAAGGTATTGACGTAGATCAAAAAAATTTTACACACTTTATTTTCTCTCCAAATCGCAACTTTTCCGCACTACCCCCAATCAAATATCGAAAAAAGTGTAAAAACGAGCCGCCCTAATGAGCAGCTTGCGAGAGTTGAACGCACTTAAAAGAAAACGTAAAAAGAATACGTAACTATGTACGTAATCATGATCATCAGGGGACATGAACGAATGCACAAAGTATTGTACATATATTGGTGTGTAACACAATAGGTTGTGTGCGTAATATAGACAGGAGTAAACATTGACTGATAGGTTGATAGGGCATAAGTAGACAATAGGTAGATGAATGAATAAGTAATAAAATTAATAAAGGATAACGGTCAAGATAAGATATGGACGTATGGATGAATATGGTCGAATAATAATATTTATACTACATAACACCAGACAGAACACAACATATAAATAATGACTCATAGAGAATGAAGTTTTTATTATTATTAAAGAATTTACCATACATTGAATACGAAAGATATCCAGCTACTAAACACGTGATTCATATTCAAGATATGGAAAACATGAAGAGAATTAAGTTACTTCATGACGTCACAGTTTTTCAAATTAGGACATACGTCAATTCATAATTAATACGCCATAGTTATTTAATTCGTAGTACAGTACAAGTCATTATTGGGAGAAATTAGAAGAAACGAATTAGAGAAATACAGTAATGAAAGGTTTATAGCCATTGTACAAAGAGTGAGTGAAACTATTAATTAAATATATATACTTATACGAGTATACAGTAAATATTAAGGAATATTAAAAAAAATGAAACAATTCACTAATTATTTGGCAAAAATAGAAAGCAAATCAAAATTTTATCCAAACTCGCGTTAGGCGATTTTGGTTCTAATGTAAAAATGAATATTTGAATATAAAGATTATGTAGGACTTATTCATTGTTCATTTTACATATATATATATATATATAGGGTCATCGTGGTGTCTATTTACTTTTGTCAACCCTATATATATATATATATATATATATATATATATGAGAAAATTATGACGGGTCTTTCTAAATTTAAACCTAAATTTAGAGGACGAATAACACAATGTCTTTTCTGTGCCCCAGCTGGTGCGCTCTGGCGACCAATCGGATGAAAACCGATGGTCTAGTAAAAGTACGTTCACATACTGTACATAAGTGCACACACGCACACACACACACACACACTCACACAGTTTATGAGATAAATATGCCAATTAATATTTTTCTCATATATATATATATGTAAAGAACGACGCTTGTGTAGAAGAGCGTTCCGCACAAGATGAGGAGAGAGAACGAGCAAATGAAAAATGAGGTACCTCCCAGGAATCGAACCCGGGATCATCCAATTGCCGATCGGATATGTTAACCACTACACCAAGGACCCCGATTAGTCAGTACTCGTAATTCTCCTACATAGGAGCGAAATCAAATGCCCTGAGGGGCATCTTCGGATGCCGTACATATATATATATACATTTTAACTGCAAACAACACACAGTATAATTAATGGGTGCTGGTTAAGTGTGCGGTCTACCTACGATTCGGCGGTCTACCTTTTAATTATAGCTTCTTATCTTGTTTACTAATTGTTTGTTTACATCCCATTGTCAATCGCCCTTGACGATTGGTTAGGTTTAGTCATGATATTTTCGTTAGTTTTAACGAAAATATCATGATTAAACCTAACCAATCGTAGGTAGACCGCACACTTAACCAGCACCAATTAATGTAAAGAACGACGCTTGTGTAGAAAAGCGTTCCGCACATAAATTATAATGTGTGTTGTTTGCAGTTAAAATGTAAATATGTACGGCATGCGAAGGTGCCCCCTCAGGGCATTTGATTCCGCTCATATGTAGGAGAATTACGAGTACTGACCAATCGGGGTCCTTGGTGTAGTGGTTATCATATCCGTCAGCAATTGGATGATCCCGGGTTCGATTCCTGGGAGGTAACTCATTTTTCATTTGCTCGTTCTCCCTCCTCATCTTGTGCGGAACGCTCTTCTACACAAGCGTTGTTCTTTACATTAATTATACTGTGTATTGTTTGCGGTTAAAATATGTATATGTATATATATATATATATATATATATATATATATATATATATATATGAAAATTATTTCACGAAAGTAACACGTGAAAAATATTTATGATGAATAAAACCACGAAGGAAAGGAAACACAAAATGGTGCTCAAGCGCTTTCGTCTAATGACATCCTCAGGAACACTGAAGTACATAAAAAGGTTAAGCCTATATATAGGTTACAGAAAGAAAAAAAGAAAAAATAAATAACATACATACACACACAATACATATATATATATATATATATATATATATATATATATATATATATACATACATATCTATATATACAAATACATACATACATACATACATACATATATATATACAATAAACAGAGAAGTAAAAATAAAAATTAAAAAATTAAAAATTAAAACCTTAAAGGATTACCAGTGAGGCGTACAGATTTGTAAGGAAAAATATCGATTTTTAGCACAAGATCAAATGGATTATAAAAATACAAATTTATACTGGAACTCTGCCCGGGTTTTAACACACTGCTGCCTATGGTCAGGTTTCGATATATATAAAAAAAATAAAATGCAAATTAAAAGTTAATAATTAACCTAGTAATTCATCATCCAATGTTGGTTTGAACTTTTTCGATAAATTTAGTTCTTCGGTTTGAAGGAATCTGCTCAAGGCGAGTAATTGAAATTCAATGTCGACGGAAACTCGGGTCTAAAACGCAAACTATGTTATCTTTAAAGGACGGCTTAACTTCTTGGGATTATTTTGGCTTTGAGGAAACCTTCCTTCAGGCTGACCTGGTCAGTATATACTAAAAACGAAGGCATTTACCTTTTGAAGCTATACAAAACTTGAAAGTTTATCATATATATATATATCTATATATATATATATATGTGTGTGTGTGTGTGTGTGTGTGTGTGTGTGTTTGGCCAAGCGCGAAATTTCTTTAACTGGAAATTTTGTCCTCTTAGGATAAAATCTTTTGTTCTGTGACCTGAGCTGTATTTTAGAATTCTATTCTCATATATTTTATAAGTTTTGTATTTTATTGTGTGTGTGTGTGTGTGTGTGTGTGTGTGTGTGTGTATAAATCTTCCATATTTTTTTGTGCACTTTTTTTCCATTAAACGTTTAATAAACTGAAGATAATAATTATTTTATTATAATATCATTCATTCATATTTATATACTATATATATATAACGAGTTAAACATTATATGATCACAATCACGTACAAGCATAGAGACTCATTTTAATGTATTTGCGGATCACTTTAACATATTGCTTCCCAGGAACCTCTCTTTAACATATTGCTTCCCAGTGTATATCACTTTAACATATTGCTTTCCAGTGTTAATCACTTTAACATATTGTTTCTCAATATTTAGGATAAGGAGTACAATAAAAAATGTTCGCTTTAATAAAGCAAAGGCATAAAAAGTAAATCATAACATGTTAAAATATTAGATTGCTTCCCAGTGTTAGGTCAACTGTATGCTCTTGACAATTGGTTAGGTTAAGTTGTGATATTTTCGTTAAAACTAACGAAAATATCACAACTTAACCTAACCATTTGTCAAGGGCATACAGTTGACCTAACCTGGCATTCAATTAACCTAACCGGGCATTATATCCCATAGAATGAATTATTTGTTTTATTTGTCCTTTAAATTTTTTGTTTTAATGTAATTGAATTTGTGGATCACTTTAACATATTGCTTCCCAGAAACCTCTCTTTAACATATTGCTTCCCAGAGTTAATCACTTTAACATATTGCTTCCCAGGAGGGATCACTTTAACATATTACTTCCAAGGAGGGATCACTTTAACATATTGCTTCCCAAATGCTTTGGGAAGCAATATGTTAAAGTGATTTGTATTTACTACAGTTAGCTGAGAAGATTTCTGCAGTGTTTGGTCCGAAAAGTTATATTAAAAAAATATCACGGATTTTTTTTTTTTTTTAAGGTAATACAAAGCACAAGTGAAGCAATATATTTTGGCAATAAATTTACTGTTTTGCACACACACACACACACACACACACAGAAGAAATTTGGTTTCCCGGATGGTGTAGTCAGTAACTTGTTCAGAACGTGTTACACCCTCTTTTGTGTTATGCATTTTACTTCAGTCACGGCGTGTATATATTATATATATATATATATATATATAGAGAGAGAGAGAGAGAGAGAGAGAGAGAGAGAGAGAGAGAGAGAGAGAGATAATAAAAGTAAATAATAACAGGTTTACTGAATGAATATTTGTATTTAGAATGGTGTTGCCTTCTTTGAATTATGTAAAGGTGACACATGTTCTGCCATTCCATTGATGAGCTTTGCCATTTGTTCTTGAGGAATTACTGTACTTAGGATTTTACTGTTAGCAAAATACCAATTTGCTTTAATAATATAAAATAATTAAAGTACAATATATTCAACATTAAAAGTTAAGATGATCTAAGATATGCCAAAAGAAGTTTTTTAAATTATTTAATCACCTTTAAGTTTATATTTTAAATAAAATTACTTTTGACCAACATTAAAAAATAAAAGCAAAAAAAAAAGGTTGATAGTTCTTTTGGCAAAAAAAAGTGTTTAAAACAAAGAACCTGGAAAAAAGCCCGTCGCATCACTATACAGGGTGTTTCTAAAGTAACCATCTATTTTGCGAAATAATATGAATTATAAAAAAAACACCTTTAAAACATGAAAATATATATATATATAGGGTGAACCAAATGTAGGTGGACAGTAAATGATAACGTTTACTTTGAGAATACATATTTAATTTTTTTGTATACTATAATACAAATAAATTTAATAATTTAGTTATAATATTTATATAATAAAACACAAACACCATAGTTATAATGAACACCATAGTTATATAATATAACACAAACCGTATTCAACCTACTGTCCACCTACTTTTGGTTCACCGTGTATTTGTAAGCTCGCACACATTGTTGCTCTTCGTGGATAATCTTCTTCTTGTAAGTTGTGGAACACTTGAATGTGGTATGGCTTTTTCTTTAAATCATAACGTAGAATTCTGTAAACCGTTGTTTGTGGAATTTCTAATCTGTGGGATGCCCTCCGAATCGATAATTGTGGATCCTCTTCGAATGCTTCTTGAACAGATTCGATTCTTTCGTGAGATCTTCTTGGCCGTCCAGATCTACGCTCGTCATGTACAGATCCAGTCCTCATAAATTTGTTTACTAATTCGCGAATAGCCTGGTCTCTAGGGCCTGTTTTACGAAACCTTCTCTCAAACTTTTCTCTAATTTCATTGCACTTCATGCCTTTTATCCTGCATGTTTCTACATAAACCCGTTCTTGCACATTCATCATCAATGATATGGGTCTGAAAATAAAATAAAATAATTAACAAAAAATCGTGTAAAGCAATTGAAATATTATAAATACATGAATTTTGTATAACAATGCACATACCATTATGCCAATATAACAATTGTTTAAAATCCCCCTATTTCACCAAAATAGATGGTTACTTTAGAAACACCCTGTATATATATACACACACTCGTGTGTGTGTATATATATATGTGTGTATATTAGTGATGTAGCGGTTGTCCGCAACCGTACATATTCTCAGCTCCACAACCGCATTTATCAGTGGAGTTATTGCGGTTGTTTGAGGATATCTTCTTACTAGGACAACCAAATGCTATAAATGCTAGTGTTATGGCTATAAATTCATAAACGTCGCCAAATGCTGTTCCTGTCATGCCTCATGCCTTCACTTAAGGGTGCAAAAAAAGTAAAAGTTTGCTACGCCGTAATTGCGACATGTCTAGAATTGCTAAGTTGACTGGATGGATAGATGTATTATGTAATAACTTACATTTATCAACGCTAGGTGGCTAGAAAAGCATTTTTTAATTATATTTAATAAAGCAAATGATGATGTATAATTACTGTTGATAAAAAAAGATAAAAAACACTCAAATTTTTTATTAGAAATTAGGCAACCTTCACTACCAAGTTAAAAAATATACTAAAGCACGAGCTTCAGTATCTTTTCAAGACACGAGTGAGGGTGTTTGTGTTGTGCTAGCTCTCCGTCGTTACCTTTGTAACGTTACGTGCTTCAACCCACTAGTAAAGTGTTGGACTGTGGTGCAACCATCATGGAGCGATCTACGAGTGTCTCGAGAGTGTCAAACGATGTAGGGAAGTGTGTCATATCTCATATGTAATAAGAACTATTCACAAAAGGGAAGGAGTACCGTTAACTTAAAAAACCATCTGCGTTCAATGCACAAGAAGGAATAAAATAAAGTGATATCTAGTGAAAATGAAGTTAATTAATGAACAGTCAAAGAAGAAAAAGGAATAAAAAGTGTCTCTTACACCCATACAGGAAATGAAGTGTGCAGTGAAAGAAAAGAATCAGACGATTGAAAGTTGCTTCGAAAAAGTAAAAATTTGGAATGCGAATCATTCCAAATCAAAATCACTGGACTATCGCATAGCCGAAATGATATTAATGGATGACTTGCCATTCAGCCACGTTGAGGACTTAGGTTTCATGAGACTCATGGCTGAAACAGCTCCACAGTAGAAAGTGAAACAGCGTCAGTTCTACATTGATCTTGTGTGCAACGATATCTATGACTTTGTTTCAAAGAAAGTGTCCAAAATTCTTGAGCCTCTAAAAGATTCGAAAGTATCATTGACACCGGATGCATGGTCAGACACGTCTGCTGGAGTGTCTTTACTCTCTTTGACATGCCATGCAGTGAATCAAGACTGCAAGAGACCCAATTTGGTGCTCAGCTTAATACCACTTGAAGATCGCCACACTGGAGTATACTTGTCAGAAAAATTTGAGCAAATGCTTCAGAAGTGGGATATTGCCCATTCATCCATCCAATGTGTAATGCGCGACTCAGGAGCAAACATGATAAAAGCTTTGTTTCTCAATGGCGTCCATAATATCGACTGCACTGTTCATAAACTGCAACTTGTAATCAAAAGTGGATTATCCTCACAAAAATCTCTCAGTGACTTGTTAGTTAAACTTCGATCCATCGCTACTCATTTCAACCATTCTACGATGGCGCAGGATGAGTTAAAAAATTCAGAAACGCTTAGATCAACCTGAACTTACAGTCATTCATGATGTCGCCACACGATGGAACAGCACTTATCACATGATGCAGAGAACACTGAAGTTGAAGGAACCACCGAGTCTATATAGCACTGCTAACTCCAAAATGCAACACCTCACTAACGTCGACTTCACACGCTTGTCAAACTATGTGGCTGTGATGAAACCATTCGATGATATCACAGAAAGATTGAGTAGTTCCACCTCTTCTATATCTGAGGTTATTCCCCTCGTCGTTTCATTGAAAAATGTGCTGCAACCTCGAAGTGGTGATTCTGAAGCTGATCGTGGAATGAAAACAATGCAGGAGATAATGCGCACAGAGCTAGCAAGGAGATTTGATGGCCTACAAGCAAATAACATGTATTCTTTGGCTACCTCCTATTTGGATCCAAAGTACAAAGCAAATTTTTTTTTCGCTTCACATGTCACAAAAGGTGTTCAGGAAAAATTGGGATATCTTTGTGATGCAATGGACAAGACTCAAACATCATCGGACTCGGAGACAGCCAGTGAACCACCGGCAAAGAAACCACTGATTGATTTAGGCCAGGCATCACCTTGTACGAGCAAATCAATAACAATAATGGACTCAATGAGTGCTCTATTGCCTTCTAGTAGTGATGACGAGACCGAAACTGAGTCAAGCACAGACTCGCAAAAAATGACCGAGAAATATCACAAAGAGAAAAGGATTGGACAAGAAGATGGTGCTTTGGCTTGGTGAAGGTCAAATCAAAAGAAATACAAAAATCAGAGCAAACCGGCTCGGACATACCTTGGATGTCCTCCCTCAAGTGTTCCTAGTGAACAATTATTTAGTGGAGCAGGGATCATCTACGATGAGAAAAGGAATAGGCTGAAGGGGAACAAAGCTGAAAAACATTTATTTTTGAAATATAGTCTCCCAGCAATTCAATTTAAATATAAGGATTAAATAGTGTATATATATATATATATATGTATATATATGTGTGTGTGTGTGTGTGTGTGTGTGTGTATATATATATATGTGTGTGTGTGTGTGTATATATATATATTAATATATATATATATAATATATATATATATATATATATATAATATATACAGAGTGTTTCAGGATTCAGGAGGAAAGGTCAATAAATACTTCGGGAGGTGATAGTATCGGTCATTGTGAAAAAAAAGTTCATATGAACATGTGTCTAATTCTGAATGGTTACGGGGATAGAGCTGTTTGAATCTACAAATACAAAAGCATTGTTAATGGTAATCAAGAAAGAGAAACCAATTACTGTTTCTAACATTTAATGTTTAAACATTGGCATTTTGAATGGTATCAGATACAGAAATGATAAATTTGTTACAGTTTACAATACGTTTTCGAAAATCCCACCGTCAACCTCAATGCACTTTGCAACTCGTGTGCGAAGATCACGTGTTGTTCGTCTGAGTTGATCTTGACGTTCCTTTATGCGGGGAGCAGCATCCAAAATGCGCGCGAGCAATTCGTCTCGTGTATCCACCTTTCTTTTGTAAACTTGGCTTTTCATCCACCCCTACAAACAATAATAATCTAACGGAGAGAAGTCTGGAGACCTTGGTGGCCGTTGAATGGGACCACCGCCGGGGTGAGGAAGAGCTGCGCGCGCATCAGATTCAAACAGCTCTATCTCCGTAACCATTCAGAATTAGACACATGTTCATATGAATTTTTTTTTTTCACAATGACCGATACTATCACCTCCCGAAGTATTGACCTTTCCTCCTGAAACACCGTGTGTATATACATTTTAACTGCAAACAACACACAGTATAATTAATGTAAAAAACGACGCTTGTGTAGAAGAGCGTTCCGCACAAGATGAGGAGGGAGAATGAACAAATGAAAAAAATGAGGTACCTCCCGGGATCATCATGTTGTTTGCAGTTAAAATGTATATATGTACGGCATGCAAAGGTGCCCCCTCAGGGCATTGGTTTCTGCTCGTATGTAGGCGAATTACGACTTCTGATTGATCGAGGTCCTGGGTGTAGTGGATAGCATATCTGACCGGCAATCGGATGATCCCGGGTTCGATTCCAGGGAGGTACCTCAGTTTTCATTTGTTCGTTCTCCCTCCCTCCTCTTCTACACAAGCGTCGTTCTTTACATATATATATATATATATATGTATATTATAATTATATACACCACTTTCGAATGGGCGGTGGTTGGGGAAAGTGGTTGGTGGGATGCAAAACGCGTTGGGTCCTCGTCCCGCATCCTGGAAACACACTTTTTACAGTTTAGATTATAGTCATTATATTGTAGACTGTGAAAAGTGTGGCTAAAAGCGATATTTTATTATGTTGTTTATTCTTAGGTAATATTATGATGTTATAGGGTACATAACCGCAACCGCAACCGCAGAGCTATGAAAAATGGCAACCGCTACATCAAAATATATATATATATATATATATATATATATGCATAAAAGACTGCAAAATACGTTCATAAATTGAATATTTCCAGTAAATAAAGTATGGTTTTGTTCATACCTCATCTGTATGCATATTTACGAATGTAATATAATATTTATAACAGGGAAAAGCAGAAAAATTAGAATTGAATTATGGTCCCTATTTTCACTCGACGCTCGCTGAATTTGTCTTTTTGGAGATGGGAAATATTCAAATTTATTTTCTAAAAACTAGTTTTTTTAAATTCTTTTTTATTTATTTCGAAAATTGACAAAAGTTATGAGTTTAAATGCTGTTGTATTTTAGGATGAAATTTTGGCAGACTTTCAGGTGAATATAATATGGCTATAATTTTCATTGCTTGATATATATACTGTATATATATATATATATATATATATATATATATATATATATGAGAGGGAGAGAGCATTATTAATCATAAAGCGTCGTCCATCTTAGCTAACATTGTCTCACGACACATGCTAGTAGCAGATATTGGCAAATGTTGACACCATTTCCTCTGTAGCACATCAAATGTTGGGATGCAAAAAGTTGTCCACTAGCATTTCAGTTATTATCATAGCTATTATTTGCAGTTACTATCGGTTTCTATTTTTATAATCTGAATGCCTAGTGTCCCACAAAACTGGACAATTAATATGAAGTTCAGTTAATAACAATGTTTGGTCTTGCGTCCACTCCATATCGTTAACAGTTAAACAATAGCCACCTCCACGAGTCCACGTGTTTTCAATTTGCACGCAAAAGACAACACCGAAAAGAGGTGCCCTGATTGGCTGAAAGACAAAACACTCTCATGCGCAGGCGTCAATGTTGGGAGCATACAGAGAGAAATCGCTTCTGAGCGAAAGCCAACATGCTAAAATGTTGTAGCACAAGCGAAATGTTGTGAGCAGATGTTGGCGAACACGATTTTATGTTGGCAAACATCTGCTACTAGCACGTGTTGTGAGACAATGTTAGCTATTGTGGACAAGGCTTAATTAAGGGAAGAATAATATATACACCTTTTGATGGTTCTGAATGACGGCTCAGGATCGACGCGCAGTCGACCCCTTTGCAGTATCCCCCTTCATTTACAGGATTTGGTGGAGAGAATTGGTTTCTGCTCTCTTTCTGCCCTAGTAGCCAACCACGCATGAGTGGTCAAGGACTTTGCACGAGAATCTGTACAGCTAGTTGTTGAAATTATTCTGGTTGGTGTGCTGGAGGTTCCTCAGTTCTTTTGGCAGTACAATAAAAAGTTTTGGCCTCGTATTCAGATGGTAGTTTCCATTCTCTTTTTCATAACCCTCTGTCCCACCGCAGCTGGGCCAATGAAGAATCTGCCTGTCCTCTCATTCCAGCGTGTTTCTATATCATTTCTAAGGTTAGGAACACAATCCTCGAGTAATTTCTCTACCTATATTATTGTGTACCGCTCGCGTCTTCTTTCCAGGTAGTAGAGTTTCAAGGATATACCAGTAGTCTTCATCATTCGTTTCCTCTATCTTAGACGTAAAAGTCCTTTTTATAGCTTGTGTTTGCAATGTGTTTGCTTGTGAGTACTGAACAATTATTGATAGGATTTAACTCTTTGATTATTTTAGCATGTTTGCTTTTCTGCTGTGGAAGCTCCTCCAGATAATTCCTATTATTTTTCTAGCTGTTGTGATTTTAATGTTTTCATGCGCTCTGAATTTTACATCCAAAACATTATTACATGATCTCTGATTTGTGAGTTGTAGGGGAAGAGGGGTGGGAAGGGTGAGGGGTGACATTGGTACTGAGGGATGGCACCGGTACTGAGGGAAGGATGGCAAATGCTGAACTTTGTAAAATGATGAACTTTGTAATCCCTTTAAATCTCTCTAATCTGCCAAGAATCCAATTAGTGTTTTCAATCCGTTTGGTTTAATTACAATTCTTTGGTTTAATCACCAAAGGAAGTTCACATATATAATTGGAAATATAAAAAAATTATATATATATATATATATATATATATATATTCGAATTAATTTGGATAAATTTCGAAAGATTTCGGCACAAATAATCCATATTCGATATTTTGTTCTCACTTTTTACATTTTTTTTTCAAAGCGATATTTGAATGTTTAAATCGACAATACTATCTTAAACTGGCATTGCTCATTGTTTACAATTACAATCAAATTTGGCAATATAACATGCAATCTGGCATTGACTACTTGCATTTCGGCAATGTCATTAACGTTAGACATTTCGCAATGGGTTTCGGCTTTTCACTTTTGTTTTAGGGTCTCTTCACATTGTTTCGACAAACTGTTGCACATATTTGACAAGTTTCATATCATTTCAGCATTTGTCAGTCCATATCAGTAAGCAAGACAAAAATGTTCGGCATTTTAACATGTTTATTTACCAAACTTAATTTAAAGTACTACATAATATTTCAATACAAGCAAAAGTAACAAGAGAGGTTCTGTTTCACCTATCAATATCTTCCATGTTTAAACACCTGTTTCATGCTTGTCTTACCCATCATCGTAGATCTCAAGATCATTGTTTCCCCTGTGCGTAGTGAAATGACAGAGAACAGCGGCGAATTTCGTCATACACTGCGTTCGCACTTATTAAGCAGATTACATTTTCTCCAATGTTTTCAAAAGTTCTTCCCCGATTTCAATGAAATTTTAGCGAATAATCACTATACAGTATATAGCAGCATTGATGGTATTCATTTCGATAAAATATTTTGATAATTAAAATAATTATCTCATTTTATTCAAAAATATGTAAAATATTGTGTTCCGACTTATTAAGCAAGTATTCTATTTACCGATCTAAATGGTGAAAATGGGTAAGAAGAAGGATTTAACATTAACTGAGAAAAGAAAAATAGTCAAGTTACTCGCTGAAAATATAAAATATATTGAAATTACGAAGCAGTTTGGCAGAGCTTATCGAACTGTAAACAAGTTTGTAGCGGAGGGTACCAAACTGAGGCAGCGAAGTGATAAAGGAGCTATAAGAAAAGTGACAAGGCGGCAGATATCTGTAATCAAGCGCAAATTGCAAAGCATCCATTGTCCTCAGTAGTATAGCCGCAAAAGGGGAGAGTGCAGGAATGTTGCAATTTATTACGTAATGTTGCAATGTTGCAAATAAATCATGTATCAATTAACGTTTCACTTTCTCCTTTGTGTGTGTGTGTGTGCGTGTGTGTGTGTGTGTGTGTGCACAGGTGAAAGAACAGCAGCGTGATTCATGCTACTACCTGGAAATTCCCTGCGTGGAGCTTGATAATGACGTCAGAACGACATTGTATAAAGGCAGGCGAAACTTTCACTTTAATTCATTACAAGATTGGAAATAGAGGATAGAGTCGTGTTAGTTAGCTCTCTGTGCCTTGACCAATTCCTAGGTGGTGAACATGATATCTGACGTTCCAAACGGGTTTGAAGCACACAAGTTGATAAATATATCGCTCGGTAAAATTGCATCCAGACGTTCCAGAAGAGCTGGTGCATCTTTGCATAAATCATTATTAGTTGCCACTGTGTTACATAAAGCCCGTTTTGTTTACTTAGAAGCAGAACATAATTACCTCCACACAATATTTTCCCCGCCACAAGGGCAACCTGAGGAGATTGTCCCCGACCCACCTCAAGCGCCCGCACCATTACCTGAAGTGTCCGTTACCCCAGTGAGCCCTCTCGATTGTGGTGTCAATAATATCAACCAAGATAATTATTCATCCATTGAATGCATTAGTGAAGAGTGTAAATCTAGATTAGAAGACAACGACTGTGAAGTAGACTCGAGCAGTGAATATGGTTGTAACGAAACCTTCCACCATACCAGAAAAAGACGGAGTTTCTGATCAGGAAACAAAGGCTGCAGTTTACTCAATTTTACCAAAACGAACCAAAGATAATTTAGAACATGAACAATGCTCAGGCTGTTATTTTAGCGACTAAAATTTTGTGTTGATGTGGATTCGATCTTACCTCTTGTCGGTGTTCTGAGCAGACAGGCAAACGACGAGATTTTGCAGCATGGAAGATGACTACATAACTTCTCTCGTGATCAACTTGGAATCCTTGAATTTCTATAAAATCAGTCGAGACGGCCTTCGTCTCGAATCTATTTTAAAACGGGTATTAATTCCTGAACATAGGCTAAAAGTATTTAATAGAATGCTTTCTTTAAAGTATTAGGTTACTGTTGTTTGTGATCACCAAATCTATGCATTTGTTTTTTCTTGTGTTTTCTGTTATTTCTTGTGTTAACATAATTTCAATTGTTAACTTATTTATCACGTGTTTTTAAATATATATGTCTTGAATATAATCATTGATGTGTCTATTGTTGTTAACTCGTACACTTCGGTTGAAAATGTAAATGTTGTCATCATGGACAGTCTTAAGTATTTTTATCACTATATTAATGTATATCATGATGAGTTTCGTAGTGAGGTTGTGGCTAGTGCCCTGCATGAGTTTTTAACAGACTTTAGAGACGAGTATCGTTTGATGGGCAGAAAGGAAAAATATGAGCATATGTTCCTCTCAAATAGTGCGCCGGAGTGTGAAGATGTTTAGTAAAACATTATAAAATGTGCCTAGTTCGTGAAAATTATCCTGAGGGAAACTGTCTGGTGCGTAGTCTGGTAGTGATAAAACCGAAATTAATTCTTGTACCGGAAAAACACCTACCCAATATGTACAACAATTCGCCGCACACGTTGATTATGGTGCGACTCGCTGATCATACGAGTTCGAACAAGCCCATTCACGTACATCGAGTCAGCCGCCCATCGAACCGTTCCTGCCTACCTGCTGCCTCACACGGCTCATAGTTATCTCAGAGCTTGAACCGAGTGGACGCGCGCTCTTCGAATACGATGGAACTTCCTTTGAGCAGCATTCTCAACGCCTCGTACGATGTGTCCGTGACGAAATCGTTGCGCGTGTTCAGGCGTAAATCCGGTACCGTTAGCTATGTACTGGAAACGGAATGTAGAAAAACAAACAAAACGGGTTTATTTAAGTGTCGAGGAGATGAATAGAATCTTCCTGATAGTTGAGAAGTGAGTGAAGATCGTTATAAAATACCTGCTAACGTAGGTACAAGAAGAGAGCAGATTAGTGACGCACCCTCATAAGCCGTTGTATGTACGTTGTGTATAAATAACGATCGGCCATGCATTGATATACGGCTGATGTGGAAGAATGCTTCTGATAATAACGCTCTTGTTCCTACGCGAAACCGTTTCATCCTCGACAGAATGTTTGAAATCGTCGGATTCCGCAAGCTGAAACCTATATTAGACGCGCGTGTTACGGATATGATTTATTTTGATACAGTACTTGAATACGCATACACCGCTCTGCTCGATGGGTTTACCGAGTGTAGGGCTGAACAAGGTGAGAATGGTCTAGAGCTGGACGTTTATTTAAAAAGTTTAGACTCTTTGAAATACCATGAACTTTGGTACAAAGCAATTGATCGGTACAAGGCTGAGCTCACCTACACCGTTCACCCTGAAGAACTATTTCTTTATATAACGAGCAGTTGTCGTAACGATTTAGAAGATTATTTCAATTGCCGCTATGTTGAGTGAAGACGAGTTCACGATTGAAAAGCTCGGGTCGGTAGAAATAAACCCTCGATTGGAAAAGCGTGTTTATAAACTTGTGTTTAATAATGTAGCTAACGATGAACTCTTTGTGCGTGCTTTTGATTGTATTCTAGACGTATTTAAAGATGACTTACCAACCGGTTGTAAAGTGGGAACAAAAATAGTACTGAACGATATGAAAGCCCTTCATATCGAGTACAGGTTTCCCTATACTTAAAGCGGTGAAATATTATTAAACCGCATATACTGCGTAATGCAGAGCAATAATGATGTAATTGTAAACTCGATTAAGTGCGAGTTTAGTATTTTGAAAAAAAAAGTGAAATGTATTTATATATTTAACATATTTGTGTGATATTTCCCTGTACTGTTATATTGAAGGATTATATGCATATTCCTCGTTCATATTTCTATTATTATTGATCATTCAAATGTATATTTATTTCTATACATCTCCATAATTGCGTGTGTGTGTGTGTGCGTGTGTGTGTGTGTGTGTGTGTATATTTTTTTTGATTATATGCATATTCCTCGTTCATATTTCTATTATTATTGATCGGTCAAATGTATATTTATTTTCTATATATCTCCATAATTGTGTGTGTGTGTGTATTTCTCCTGTCCTGTTATATTGACTGAACAATGGTATCTGGCAACTCTCCATAATAATGTATACAATTAAAACGGTATCTGGCAACTCTCCATAATAATGTATACAATAAAGAGTGGTATCTGGCAACTCAACCTGAACAAGCCACTTACGCCTTCTAAGCCAACTGGCGAATAACACTAGGCAACAAATTTCAACTTTTTTTTTGTTACAGACACGTGAACTACTGATTCCTACTAAAGCGCTGATGCTGATTTCAGATCTGATATCAAAATTTCTCTATCACGTCCAGATTTTGTGTAACCGAAAACCCCTATTTTTCATTTTTTTTCTCACCCGCTTCTATTACGAAAGCCGTCTAAGCTACTTTTCCGTGCCACGTTTTATGTTAAGCATACTTAAATAATTAGTGAACAGGGATGTCTTTCCTCCTTTATTCTGGCTTTAAGACAGACAGCGGAATTCCGCTGGCGGAGTTACCACCCCTGCGCCCAACCATCCACCCAAAGCGCGTTAGTATTTTGTTGTTACTACAGAAAGGCAAATTCCTGTTCTTAAGTGAAACTTTGGTGTGTCCTCTTCCTTTGTCGCTTGTAGGATGACGAGCTCTCCTTCTGCAGGAACCAACAATAATCTCCCATCATATTTGGGTTGAAATTACCTTGGTATCTGTTTTCCATAACTGAGATCTGTTGGTGGAAGCGCTCACCATGCTCGTCACTTACAACCCCAAGGTTGGCCGGGAAGAAGTCAAGATGAGAATGTAAAAAATGAATTTTCAAAGACATTCTGCATCCCATTATTTCATAAGATTTAAGCATGTTTTCTACGAGTTTACGGTGGTTTTCAGCTTTGTGGTTTCCAAGAAAATTTTTGACAACTTCAACGAAAGTTGTCCATGCTCCTAGTTCATTCTCATTTAGGTTAGATGGAAACGATGAGTCGTGGATGACACTGCGGATCTGTGGTCCAGTGAAAACTCCAGCTTCTAGCTTAGCATCTGTCAATATTCCTTTGAATTTATCCTTTAAATATTGGAAACCACTACCTTGATGATCCATACCCTTCACGAAATTTTTCATAAGGCCAAGTTTAATGTGAAGTGGTGGAAGATGTACTTTCTGAGGGTCAATAAGTGCTGGGTGTTTCACATTGTATTTACCAACAACATGTTCAGTTCTAGATGGCCAATCATGTTTTTTGTAGTGGTTCTTGTCATCTCTGCTGTTCCATAGACACAAAAAGCACATATGCTTTGTGTAGCCCAACTGTAACCCAAGAAGTAATGATACAACTTTAAGGTCGCCACAAATATTCCATGTGTGGTCTTTATATTTGATGAGTCTTAGCAGCAGTTTCATCGATTCATAAGTCTCATTAAGGCCAGTGGCATGTGCTACAGGTATTGAAGGTTTTTCATTGCCGTTGTGCAGTAATACAGCTTTAAGGCTAGCTTTACTAGAGTCAATGAACAGTCTCCATTCTTTTGGATCATAGCGACAGCCAATCCCTTGCATCAGACCACTGATATCGTGGCAGAAACAAACGTTTTCTTCCTGTAAGTAAAATGATGAAAACTGCAAATGGCGATGGCGGAAATGGGAAACTTTGGTGTTTGGTTGGAGAAGATTAAATTCTTGAAGTCTTGAACCAAGCAACTCTGCCTTTTCTTTTGATAATTCCAAATCGCGCACTAAGTCATTTAACTCCGCTTGACTTAACAAATGTGGGGAAATATTTGCATCTGGAACATATATGCCATCTTTCCCTGTTTCTATATCACTAGCAGAATCTTCAGATGAACTGCTGTCTGTTATCGTTGCTGGTGGAACTGGTGGTGGATTTGTTTCATCATGTGGTACTGGTTTCATTGCTGATTCGCAGTTTCGGTACATGATCTTTGATTTGTTTTTCTTTGTGAAACCAGCAATCTTTGTCAAACAAAAATAACAATCATTGAAGTGATTTTTCGGCTCACGCCAAACCATGGGGACTGAGAACGGCATAGCTTTTCTTTTACCATTCATCCAAGCTATTAACATTGCATTGCACTGTGCACAGCAAATATGTGGTGCCCAGTCCCTCTGTTGGTCTCCTAACTTAGTCAAAATAACACTTGTAGGCAAGTTTAATCTTTGTTGTTATGTTTCTACGTTGTGGCTTAGGTGTATATTGTCCACAGACAAAGCAGAAGTTGTCTGGGTGATTTACACAAGCACGTCTATTTGATGCCATTTTGAATTACCATACAATATCTGAAAAAACGTAGAAAGTAATTATTACGATGTGCAAAATAAAAAGAAATACACACCGTAGTACAAAACAAATGCTATAAAAACAACTCGGGATAAATTTTATTTATCAAAATTGTTCGAATTTGTATATAGTTGGCAAAAAAAATTGCTTTAACCTTGAAAAGCAAGTTTCATATTACTGGCATTAAGCCGATTAAAACCAAAATCTGGACGTGGTAGAAAATTTTACTAAAAGTGATTTGCATTTTATACAAAATCTAGACGTGATAGAAAAAATCTAATTATAGATTTGAAATCAGCATACCGAAATTAGCTAGGAGCACCTATTTGGTCTTCTGTAACAAAATCTTTGTTGCCAAGTGTAATCAAATGTTCCTGTTATGTTGAAATTATGATGTGGAAGAGTGAGCAACGACTCCCTGACGAGATGTATTTCTTGAACTGATCCACAGAACAGCTGTTCACATCTTCTGAAGACTGCATGTTCCACATTTTATAATAAAGAAATTATAAATACATCCATTCCTTTAATTATATTTTTAAAAAAGAAAAGAGCATTCGGTTTCCACGTTAAACTGTGGGTCTAAGGTGGAGTGAAAACCTTAACCGTTGTTACAAATTGGGGAAGACCTAGTTGTTATTATTACTAAAGAGAAAAATCGTGCATGTTTTGCGGTCATACTACCCCCGGATCAATAATCAAATGTTCCTGTTATATTGAAATTATAATGAGCAACGACTCCCTGACGAGATGTATTTCTTGAACTGATCCACAGAACAGCTGTTCACATCTTCTGAAGGCTGCACGTTCCACATTTTATAATAAAGAAATTATAAATATATCCGTTAATTATATTTTTAAAAAAGAAAAGAGCATTCGGTTTCCACGTTAAACTGTGGGTCTAAGGTGGAGTGAAAACCTTATCCGTTGTTACAATTCGGGGAAGAGCTAGTTGTTATTATTACTAAAGAGAAAAATCGTGCATGTTTTGCGGTCATACTACCCCCGGATCAAATGATCCTGTTATTTTAAATCCGGTTCAATAATCAAATGTTCCTGTTATGTTGAAATGTGGAAGAGTGAGCAACGACTCCCTGACAAGATGTATTTCTTGAACTGATCCACAGAAGAGCTAGTTGTTATTATTACTAAAGAGAAAAATCGTGCATGTTTTGCGGTCATACTACCCCCGGATCAATAATCAAATGCTCCTGTTATGTTGAAATTATGATGAGCAACGACTCCCTGACGAGATGTATTTCTTGAACTGTTCCACAGAACAGCTGTTCACATCTTCTGAAGGCTACACGTTCCACATTTTATAATAAAGAAATTATAAATATATCCATTAATTATATTTTTAAAAAAGAAAAGAGCATTCGGTTTCCACGTTAAACTGTGGGTCTAAGGTGGAGTGAAAACCTTATCCGTTGTTACAATTCGGGGAAGAGCTAGTTGTTATTATTACTGTAATTTGTACCACCCTATATATATATATATATCCATTCCTTTATTTATTTTAAAAGAATGAACAAAACTCTCTCTCTCTTTATATATATATATATATATATATATACACAAACGAGATAGGTGTACGCCTGGTGTGAATGAATTCAAAATGAATCTATAGTTTCATTGGTACGTTTTTATTTCCCACTAACTGTGTACACGAGATAAATGTACGCATGGTGTAAATGAACTCTGAAGCTGTTCTTTTTGCAGACGTTTATACAAAAAACACGTAATTACATTCAATTGTTAGTCTTTCAGGTTTGCCCACCTCATCCACCTTCTTTCTTTCGCTGATTATTATTTAATATAATTGTGTATATCTTTCAATAACAGAGATGTTATCTAAGAATATGACACCATACAAATTACGCGTAAATATAAAACATTTTCTTCGCTTCGAGAATGTGTCTCATTGTAGACAACAACAAAATTAAGAATCGGAGTGAAGCGAGGTTTACCCCGAGTAGACTGGAAGAAAGGTCAAATTGTGGTCATTTCAAAAAGGCCTCTGGGCAAACAGGTGTGATTCGAGTCGGGAATCATTTCCTCGTGTGTGTGTGTGTGTGTGCACGATTTGTTCATTCGTTTATTATATATATATATATACATGCACAGATGGGGTGAGAAGCTTGGTGGGGGAGGAGGGGGGACGACCGTGTGTTTCGAGTTGACCAGATTCTCGGAAATCATTTCATCGTGTAAGGAAAAAACAGCGTTTAATGATTAATTTCTTATATTGAATAATTAATTTCTTATAATAATTGATTCTCTTAAAAGGAGAAAATTCATTTGTTTTACATTATTTAGCTTCATTTGGTTTAAATTAATATACGTTTGGCATTTTTTTCTGATCTTCATTCACATGATATGTACAGAGGCGTGTGTGTGTGTGTGTGTGTGCGTGTGTGTGTGCACGATTTGTTCATTCGTTTATTATATATACAAACACAGATGGGGTGAGAAGTTTGGGGGGAATGAGGGAGGAGGGGGGACGACCGTGTGTTTTGAATTGTCGTTTATTTCAACTTTCTTCGTAAGGTTTCTTTTCCTTTCCCACTGTTATTCAATTGTGATATTTATAATAAAATAGGAATTAAGTGATTTATTGTGTAAAGAGCGTGTGTTTAAATTATTTATTTAATAAACAGATGAATCTTCTTAATTCCAACAATTAAAAGAAATTCTGTATTGATTAACTACCATCATATAAATATATATTTTGATTAATAAATGGTTTAATTTAATAAATATTGCTATCTGGCAACTCAGCCTTCTATTGAATATATGGCGCTATCTGGCAACTCAGCCGGATTAGAGGTCTATAAAAGAGCGAGAGGCTGACGACGGAGTCATTACAAGCTGGGCTCCCAGCCGAGCAAGGACCTCTGGTCCTTTCTCTTTCTGGCCCTTTGGGAAAACCCCTTAGAGGCCTCTTAGTTTAGGTATATGAAAATAGCTTGGGGGAGAACTCCGCCTCCAAGTTGTATGCCCTTGCAATCGGCAACAAAGGCCGATACTCTCTCTCTCTCTCTCTCTCTCTCTCTCTCTCCTTCAGGTGTACCCTCCCCCCACTTGGCTCCTTCTAAGCCAACTGGCTGATTAGGAACCTGTAAGACAACGCCTACTCGGCTGAAGTCTTAATATGCACTTGGCTCCAGCCAGGTGAACACCTCTCCTCCTTTCTCTCCTTTCTCTCCTTTCTCTTGGGGGATAACGCCGCCTCCAAGTTTCGCACCTGCAGCATCACCCACCCCCCTTCGCAACTTTGGAGGGATTTTTTGGCAACACCCCACCCCCTTTGCAACATGTTGCGTAACATCCCCCACCCTCCTTTGCAACACCCCGCCCCCTTTGCAACATGGTGTATAACACCCCACCCCCTTTGCAACATTACGTAATAAATTGCAACATTCCTGCACTCTCCCCTTTTGCGGCTATACTACTATCCTCAAGTAAAGAGGTTTTTGAGCAGGCTGGCATACATAATGTACCAAGAACATTTTGATGTGGAATCCTCCAAACAATTGGCAAGACGTGTAAACCTACGATTCAGTCACCACTAACACCCAAGTACAAGAAGCAGCGTGTTGAATGGCCGCGTCAGTACGTGAAAACAGATTTTAATACTGTATTGTTAACCGATGAATGAAGAGCAACCCTTGAGGGATCTGATGGTTGATCAAGAAGATGGATTGCTAAGGGTCAATCTCTACAATGGAATGAGGTTTTCTTTTAGAAAGTTTGTGTAAGACTGGGCATTCATGTTTACACCATCAGGCACTCTGTATGGGACAGTAGCCCTGTTCAAAAATCAACTTTTTCTTATTTTCATAGGTTTCTGTACTTTTTCCCATGCTTTTTGACCTGAAAAGGCCGAAAATCACAACCATTTTGACCTAGGTTGTTGGGAAGCATTGCCGCATGGAGCTTTAATTTTTCTGCCTTGAAATCGGCCAAAAGCACCAGTTCCGGGGTCCCTTGAATCATGTTTTGCACTATAACGTTTTATCTAAACAAGATAGAGCAACAAAATAGGCACCAAATTAAAGTGTTTTTAATCCTCTTTCTGACTTATACAATTATGATAGTCTTGGAACAAGAACTGGCACATTGGTACATACAAAGATTTCAGAAATATCACAAAATTCGTTTTCTCACACTCAAGGCAGACAAGGCGCCTTATTTATGACACAAATTTGAGATTAACATTTTGTCACAAGTCTAATCGATCAAGAAGTGAAAGCATTACATGATGATTAATTTCATAATGACATTTACACAGTCAGTTGTTGAGAGTTTGTTTCTTGAAGCTGTCAAAGCGGCGTCGTTGAACTCCACAGCTTGAAGGAGATAGTCCCTTTGCTTGGCATCTGTTGTTATGACATTTGCAAAGTCGCTCATCATCTTGACACCACGTTCAGCAATGTCATTCACCGCTTTCAGATTCTTAACATATTCCAACGCTTTTCTGTAGTCCTCATTCTGTGGCCAAGACGTGACAGGTTCCAGAAGCCACTCGGATCCAATGTTCAGTGTGTCCAGCAGGAAATGTGATTCTGGGCCAATGAGATCAACCAGGGTGGTCTTAGCTGTGACTCTCTGGAATAGAGGCTTTCCTGTTCTGAAGCTGTCTGGCTTCTCAGTGGCATGTAACTGGGCAGCAATGTCGTGCTTCAATGTGTCACTCAATCTACTGCTGAACAGGGCAAATGGCACGACTTCCTGCGTCAGGTACCATTTGTGGTTTTCCATCTTATTAAGTACTGCATCAGCAAGCTCTGGGTCAGTTTTCTTGTACTTCAACATGTCCTGGATTAGACTTAGATCATTCACGGGAGCATCTGCAGCAGACATTGACATCATCCATACAGGAGTGTAGAACAGCGCAAGGAAGGTGTTGAGTCTTTCCAGCTTTGATACAGTGTCTTCGTCGTACTCAAGTTGATCTGCAAACATCAGCATTTTCATGGAGTACAGGTTTCTGGCCATCCATCTGGCCTGATGAATGGCGCCTGGTCGACTCCAGTGAATACCTCGAGGAGGCGTTCCTCCAAGAACAATGACTGTCAGTTCAGCCATTTCCCTGTAGTCGGCTCTTGGAAGCCTTTCTGCTGTTAGAATGTCTTGGAGTATTTCTTCACTGTTCTTCTTCTTTTCCTTCAGCCATTTGCTGTTGATAGCCAGCATCTTTGGGTTTTCCTTGGACAAGTCCGTCCAAACATCCTTCAGATGCTCAAACCAGGGATTATCTGGCCCCTTCACCTTCCCAAACAGCTTCTCCCAAACTGCTCCTACTAGGATTTCCAGGATGTGATGTCGACAGGCCAGATAAAACACCTTTTGTTCAGCATTTTCTCTAGCAGTTTGGCAGCTCCTCTGTGAACTCCACTGTTACTGGATGTAGTGTCAAAAACAAGGGCAGTAACATTATCCGTAAGTTCCCATGTCTCCAGTAAATCCATTGAAGCCTCAGCCTGAGCTGTGCCAGAAGAATTGTCGATGACAGGTACTCCCAATAACTTTCCTTCAGTGTATGAAGGTGGACCAGACACTAGCACAGCTAAAGTCTCTGAGGTACTTCCAGGTTCACTGCCCAAGACATCTTTGAGCAACTTTCCATCCCAGTGTAAGGCAGCGTACTGTGGGGGGTTTTCACAAAACTTGGACATGTGACTCTGGCTGATATTATACCTGGACAGCATTCTGTTGCGACGTGTTGTTGAGGTTGAGATGACGAAGTTATCCAGATCAGCCCCTCCAGCTTTCAAGGTGGCAGAAACCATGGCAGTAACTTGATTGTCTGATAAACCAAGACGATCAGCTGTATTGCAGATGACATCACATTCCATGACCTTCCTTGGAAACGTCAAAGTCACACTAGTCACAGTGTCTTGATGGTGAGAACATCCAGGACGAGGCTGATGGTAATCCATGTCCTCTGTGTTAGCGTCGTTGTCAGTTGAGTCACCCCAGGTAATGTCATCCACATGAACAACTGCCTCTTGTTCTGCTGCAGCTGTAAAATAGTACAACATGTTAAGACAGTAATTGTTAAGTACTGTACATGCTAAATATCGCAATGGAGTAAAACTTAAAACTTTTTGTAACGTTCAAAGTAATTAGTTTTACCTTGTTCTTGTCTATGCTGCAGTCTTTCTTTCCTCGCTGCTTGCTGCAGGGATCTTGTCTCAAAAATCTTGTCATGACCAGACATATGACCTTTCCTCTCAGTCTTTTGGTCTTCGTAGAACCTGATATCCTCATCTTTCTTCTCTCTGGATAACAATCTGTTGTTCTGTATTTCCTGGATTGCATCTGGAGCTCCTATATCGAACAGGCTGTCTAATTCCAGCACAAATGCTCCTCTTTTTCCTCCAGGGTTACTTGCTCTTCCTTTGCTTTTCACCAGAGCACGATGTTTCTCATGTAGTTTCATGAAGAGCTTCATTGCGTTGTACTTGGTCATTGTCTTGATCCTAGCCATCTGCCAGAATGGGATGATAGATTCAACTGTTTCATATGCAAGGTCTTGAACCATGGGCCTCCCTGCATTTTCCGGTAAATTCTGAAGATTAAGGAAATACTGGAACGCCTGTCTGTTGGTGGGAAGCTGGGAACCACTGATAAAAGCTGAAGGGTATCCAACCAGGAAAGTTTCAGTGAGAGATCTGGTAGATGGCCCAGTTGACACCTGCCTGTGGACAGTACGTGGAGGTTCTGAGATATCAACTGTGCGCCCACGGAGCTCCCTCAGCTCCTTGCTTAATGCCATTGTGAAGTTGTAACTTGTAGATGGTTTTCTAGATTCTGATTGAGTTTCTGTTGTTTCCTGAAAAATGATAGATAATTATTATTATTATTATTATTATTATTAATTATTATTTATTTATTATTATTATTATTATTATTATTATTATTTTATTATTATTATTAATTTTATGCTCTTTCATTTGATACCTAATTTGTTGCTCTATCTTGTTTAGATCAAAAGTTAAAGTGCAAAACATAATTCAAGGGACCCCGGAATTGGCGCTTTGGCCGATTTCAAGGCAGAAAATTTAAAGCTCCATGCGGCAATGCTTCCCAACATCCTAGGTCAAAATAGTTGTGATTTCGGCTTTCAGGTCAAAAAGCATGGGAAAATGTACAGAAACCTATGAAAATAAGAAAAAGTTGATTTTTGAACAGGCCTAATGGGACAACTACTTCATTGCCTATCAATCCTGCCCAAAACATGACACTACCTCCACCTTGTTGGCGTCTTAATCTCGATGGTAGAAATTGGCTCTCAGCAATCCATCTTCTTGACCAAACATCAAGTCCCTCAAGGGTTGCTTTTCATTCATCGGTGAACAATACAGTATTAAAATCTGTTTTCACGTACTGACGCGCCCATTCAACACGCTGCTTCTTGTACCTGGGTGTTAATGGTGACTGAATCGTAGGTTTACACGTCTTGCCAATTGTTTGGAGGATTCCACATCGAGATGTTCTTGGTACATTATGTATGCCAGCCTGCTCAAAAACCTCTTTACTTGAGGACAATGGGTGCTTTGCAATTTGCGCTTGATTACAGATATCTGCCGCCTTGTCACTTTTCTTATAGCTCCTTTATCACTTCGCTGCCTCAGTTTGGTACCCTCCGCTACAAACTTGTTTACAGTTCGATAAGCTCTGCCAAACTGCTTCGCAATTTCAATATATTTTATATTTTCAGCGAGTACTTGCTATTTTTCTTTTCTCAGTTAATGTTAAATCCTTCTTCTTACCCATTTTCACCATTTAGATCCGTAAATAGAATACTTGCTTAATAATCGGAACACAATATTTTACATATTTTTCAATAAAATGAGATAATTATTTAATTATCAAAATATTTTATCGAAATGAATACCATCAATGCTGCTATATATAGTGATTATTTGCTACAAATTTCATTGAAATCGGGGAAAAACTTTTGAAAACATTGGAGAAAATGTAATCTGCTTAATAAGTGCGAACGCAGTGTACAGTCAACCAGAGAAAGATCCATTGGGTGTTCACCAGTCCGGAACTGGATTTAGACGTACTGTACGCCACGACTACAGAATTCTAAAAATTTGTGAGGTGTGGCAGTTCCAGAAGCGTGATAACCTCTTCACACCTTAACAATACCTTTCTAAAGAATAACGCTGAAGCATCGGAATTTCCAAGGGGTGTTGACACCGAGGAAGAAAGGACTGCCTACATTTAGCTCTTTCAAGATCGTGAGGGGATACAGTTTGATCTTAAGCACACTGGCCGAAAATCTGGCAAGCGCTTTAGTGCTAAACTCTGTTTAAATTATATATATAATTTAACAATTGTGATTATTTGAAGCTTTCGCCTTTCTATGAAAGTTGTTTTCGAAAATATTTTTTATGTGTTCTAATAAATTTACTTTATGCCTTCAAGCTGTGCGTTTCATTTCTCTTAACCTTCGAGTGAGTAACTACCAAAGCCGGCTTTAGGCGGGTGCGAGGAGTGCACCGCACCTGGCCGCGGGCTTTGGCGACAGCGGTAGAGTGATACCAAACTAGCTATCAAGACTGATGTTTTTGTAACTATCGCTAATCACAATTACCTGTCAAAGCTGCATTCAACCCTAATACAATACGCTTTTCTTATTATTATTTTAAGATATTATTATTATTATTATTATTATTATTATGATTAGTGAAAATAGTCCACTGAATAGGTAGGAAGTTAATCTAAGAATTATTAAACTCCTTTTATAACAATGACTGGGTGGATTAAACCAATCGGTTACTGACCAGAGCTAATCGCCACACTAGTATTCATATATTGTGTGGTAAAGTACTCCGTAGCATTGATACAATGACACTACCGATCAACTAACCAACCAACAAAAAGCTGGAGAAACAAAGAAAAAGGCGGCAAGATATAGCGTCATCAGCAGCATGGGACGCTGAGGGCTTGAAACGGTAACGGGAAAAACAACTATTGATTCTCCAACTGATACAAACCACTTTAAAAGTGCGTTCACCTAAATTCAAGAAATGGAAAGGGGACTCCTAAACAGAACTAAACCTAATTGAATAAATCAAAAATTATTTAAGACAAATTGACTTCGTAAGTTAACCGTTGTAGTATTTCTAAATCCTAGTTTAGTGATAGCAGTTTAAACTAGGTCAAGTTAGATTAGACTATTGTGGTCAAAGACCTAGCATTAATTTATAGTTTAACAAAGGCTACAGTAAACTGCCTTAGCTAATCTTGTGAGGAAACCTACCGTGGACCTCAATTTAATCTACCTGCTCTGGACCATTTCCAGAATCTCTAGGCTGACCCTACTAGGCTAGACTTAGCTTATCCCACTCTGACGTTGTTTCCTACTTTTTTTCACTGAAAGCAAGAAAAGTTCAGTTCTAACAGTTTTTGTAACATTATTGTAGGTACCTAAATATTCTTATTCTTTTATATCACTAAAAAATTAATTGTATTTTATATTATGTTTTGAGAGTGTTGTGTTTAAGTCAGGGATGGGAAATCGAAATCTTTTTCGATTCAAATTCGAATCCGATTTTCACGCAATTAGAAATATAGATTCAAGGTAATTATTCGTTTTTTGACCCTGTCTCTTTTTATAATGAGAGCAAACGTTTCTGGTCAATTTGGAGGTGCTCTGCACGAATCTGCCATCCGTTTCCTTTGCAAATGCGTAGTTTTCGAGATATCGTCATCTCGAAAACTACGCATTTGCACAGGAAACGGATGGCAGATTCATGCAAAACACCTCAAAATCGACCAGAAAAGTTTGCATTCGTGCTAAACACAACCTAACCTAACTTAGCCTAACCTAACTTAGCCTAACCACCTAACCTAACCAGTCACCTTATTTTGGAGGATATAGTTCTGCAATTGCAGTAAGGAAGTGATGCAGAACTGTAGAATCGTCAGGATGTTCTGCCAGGAACAAGTATCGTGCGAAATATTTCCGGTAATGAGGACGTCTATTCCCAGCACATAAAACCCACGATTTCACATCCTTCCATTTTTTTTACGGCACCTAAACACCTTCGAGTCTTGTCTTAAAATACAGGCAGTATTACATTTAGGGCAAATCACCGATGTCGGAATTATGCCGTGATTGGAAAAAAAATCTAAACTTTTATCTTCATCGAGGCCAACAAGGCGGATTAGGTCTTCGAAATCAAGTTCACAAGATTGACACGTCATACCAGTAGAACGAAAATTACCACACTAACCAGAAACAGAAAGAAGTAGCCAAAGCAAGAAAAAGTAGCCAAAAAAAGCCAAGTAGCCAAAAAAAACAAGAAAAATCTCCAAAAAAGTCCAAAAAAGGTAGCCCAAATAAACAAACCAACCGAAATTTATATACATACATATTAGAAAGTAGAAAATATATTTTTTTAAAAAGTACATTTTATACAAATTTGCACAAGATAATATATATATTTTCTTATTCAGCTTTGATTGGTTATTCAATATATATTGCTGTTATAGCTGGGTGTGACTGGGTCAAAAAACGAATATTAACCAGATTCGAATTCGGATTCAAATTTTTCGGTTTTTATCGATTCGAATTTTTTTCCGATTCGGATTATTTCTTTTTCGATTTCGATCCGATTCGAATCCGATTCGGATCCAGGCCTAATTTTTCTTGATTTTTATGAGTTCATTTAATAAAATTATACCTATCATCGTTGTTTTAGTCAAGGGGTGGCTATTATTAATAAGTTTCATTTTTAATAAATAATACAGATAATTCTCAGTCTATTAACGATCTAAGTAATAACTTTAGATTTACTCTTAATAAGGTGCAAAAAAAAATCATTCATATAAGCTAATTTATTAAACAATTAAGGCTCATATATACAAGAAATATTAATTATAGCATACATGAAAATTAAAATATGATAATAATACTTTAAGAAATATATCCACTGTATAGATACAAATTTACAAATTAAAATTAGCCCTGACAACTAAGATATTTTCAATGTTCGAAGGCAAAAGGTTATTTCTTTGAGGAGCGTGTGAAATTGTCACTCTCGGACAATACCAAAATTTAAGGATTAGGATTAGCACCTTAATGGATGGAGTATAGGATTAGTATGATTTTTGTCCGAGCAAACAGATTCTCGGAAAGGCCAGTCTTTACCTGTGGTGAAACCGGAAACGTTAATAAGCCTTATAAGTTATTTATAAGTTATAACCAAATTTTTAAAATCCGGATCCATATTTTTTATCGATTTGAATTCGAATTCGGATTCATCGTTTCTTTTCGATTCGGATCAAAATTTCGATTCAGATCCGCGCCCGTTTTTCGATTCGAATTTTTTTTCGATTCAGATTTCTCAAAAAATATCGATTAATTCCGATTATCGATTCGAATCCGATCAGATTTCCCATCTCTGGTTTAAGTTTTTGTGATTGTATCGTGTAACGTGTACCTAATATTCTTGTCCCTATAATACCAAATTTGTTGATAAAATAACTAACTAAAATAGACTTGAATTTTCTTATTTATAATATTAATTTTTTTATTCAAACTCAACGGCAATATGAGTAAATATGCGTTATTAACAATTAAAAATCCCTTGCCAGAATCGCCAGCCCCGCATAGTACTTTGCACCCGAACCCGCAAACCGTGGCCGCGGCCCTGGTAAATACATTAGAATTTCCGCTGTCAAGTCTCTGCCGATACGTTTGGCTTCGGGCGATGCAGTGGGCCTCGAATACAGCCTCAGATAAAGCCAGGTGGCTTTATCTTACTTTTTAGTCTTTTCCCTGAAGGCCTAGCCAACTCAAAGATGGCTATGGCGATGTTAAGTTAGGGTACCGTGTATTGTATATTTCGCTTCATCGAGGGATGGATGGAGTGCATTTTATTGGCTGGAGATGGCCAACTATGCTTTTTTTCATAAGTTTTCAGATACACCTTTTTTTACTTTATAAACTAAGCCCTGGGTACCCCATGTGATCTGTGGAAGCTGCCGCTCCACACTTGAAGGGTGGCTGCGGGAGTACGTAAGGCAATGCCCCTTGCGGTACCCAGAATATGGAGAGAACCAAAGAGCCACCACGACGATTGCTACTACTGCATGGTAGATGTTTCTAAGTACAGGAAAGTTAAAGGAAGGCAGACTCTTCAGTATCCAAGCATAGTGTCGTCCATAGCTCCTGTACCACATGGCGAAGGTCTTCCAATACCACGTCCACCAGAACAGGTATCTATCCATTACTTTACCTTCTGTATTTACAGACTGTGGGTCATTATGTGTCGATTTTTCTTAGTGCTGATGCTCTTCTACATATATAGCTATACCTATATTTTGTTTCTTTGCTTTGCAGGTTGAAAATGAGGATGCAGCTAGCTCATCTGAGATGTCGGCTGGTGAGGACAGTCATGATGAAGAATATACAGTAACTTTCAGTACAAACCCTCACTTTCCAAGTCAGAGGGAATTGGACGACTTAATTAGAGATTTCGGTCTGACGAAATCAGGGTCTGGGCTTTTGACCTCCAGACTCAAAGAGTGGAATTTGCTTGGAGAAGACTGCAAGAGCACTGTATACCGAAAGCGGCATGAAGAGTTTGCAAGGTTCTACGATGTCAATGGCTCTCTCTGTTATTGCAGCGAGGTTAATGGTCTATTCCAGGGGTGGGGAACCTTTTTATGTGTGAAGGCCACATTGAAATTTGCCGCCCTCAATGAGGCCGCAGTCAATAAGTGTGACTATTTTTTACAGTAATTTTAAACCTTTTGTTAATATTATTTAAATTAATAGCTAGCAGGGAGTATACATGCATTTTAAGACGAATAATTTATTCACTTACCTTTTTAATAATTTAATGACTTCTTTGAGATTGCTTCTGGTGAGACAACATTGTGATATCGGGTTCTAACATGGAGGTTTTAAGTTTTAATTGGTCCTCCAGATGCTCATCTGTCATCTGTGTTCTCAACGAATTCTTGATTTGTGTCAAGTATGAGAATGTGGATTCACAACGGTATGTCGTAGAAAAGCACGAAATCAATCGGCGAGCATGTTCGCGAAGGCGAGGGTATTCTACCGCCTTTTTCCAAATTTCAACGGGATCTTCCTTACTATCAAACAGAGATTTCAGGATATTATCTTCAGACAACTCAATAAGCTCCATTTGTAACTCTTCTGGTGCCTTTGATACATCAACTAAGTGAGGTTGAAAAGCTAGTTTCAGGGTGATATCATGCTTTTCAAAATCAATGAATCTTTCATTGTATTCTTTGATTAATGAGTCTAAAACAGATTCGTATTTTTTCGAAAGATTCACAGTTATACTCTTCATTTTCATTAATTACACTGGGCAACAAAAAAACTTTTTTCGTGTCACAAGAATGAAAATACCTTATTCTTATAGTATTTTCTGTGCTAAATCCAAATAAGTTTGTAAAATTTCTCTATCAGGTCTGGTTTTTGTGTGACATGCAATTTAATTTTTAAAAACCCATATAGTTACATACTTATTAAAATATGATCGAAAAGACATACCTGTAGTTTAAAAAGTAGCTTGTTTTGATTTTCTGCTGTGCTTTGCCTCAGGCATGTCTCTCTTAAGAGTCCAGCAATAGTCAGCCAGCATACTGGGGCTCCATTTGCCTTGGTAACGGTTTTCCATGGCAGAAATATCCTGATGAAAACGCTCACCATGTTCGTCGCTTACTGCACTCAGGTTTTCCGGAAAAAAGTCCAAGTGAGAGTCCAAGAAATGAACCTTTAATGACATATTGCACCCCATTGCTTGGTAAGACTTAAGAAGATCTCCTACTATTTCAGGATAGTTTTCGGCCTTGTGATTTCCCAAAAAATTTGTGCAGACACTTTTGAAACTCTGCCACGCAGCTTTCTCAACTTCATTCAACTCTCCTTCAAATCTCTAATCCCTTAACAATTCTCTGATCTGAGGGCCTACAAAAATGCCTTCTTTAATCTTGGCATCACTGATCCGGGGAAACTTATTTCTCAAGTATGTGAATCCTGTTTGCGCTTTATCCATCGCTTTAACAAAGTTTTTCATAAGTCCAAGCTTGATATGCAAAGGAGGAAGGTACACTTTCTCAGGATCAACAAGTGAACTATTCACAACATTTTTCTTGCCTGGAACAAGTGAGGTGCGTTTTGGCCAATCCTTCTTAACGTAGTGGTTTTGCTTGTCCCTACTGTCCCACTCACATAAAAAACAACAGTACTTGGTGTAACCTAGCTGCAACCCTAGCAAAAGTGCAATGACCTTCAGATCTCCACAGATATTCCACTTATATTTCTGATACTGAAACTTTTCTAAAAGCAACTTCATGTTGTCGTATGACTCTTTCATGTTTGCAGCATGTGCAATAGGTACAGAAGGAAATTTATTTCCGTTGTGAAGAAGGACTGCTTTCAAGCTGACTTTTGAGGAGTCAATGAACAATCGCCACTCATCCACGTTATGTTCATGACCAAGAGCCCCCATGACTGAATTAACATCTTTACAAAACACAAGTCCATCTTTATGGGAGAACCATTCTTTGAATTCATCATGGCGGCTGCGGAAAAAACAAACTTTAGTGTCACGTTGCAGTAGATTCCAACCCTTTAATCTTGAACCTAAAAGTTCAGCCTGCTTCTTAGATAATTTCAAATCACGAACTAGGTCATTTAGATCTCCTTGTGACAGTAAATGTGGTTCATTGGAGGAACAGGTAGCCTGGAATGTTGGATCAGAAATGTCTTCATCTTTTTCCTCGTGATATGCTACAGCTACGTTTGATTCCTCATCATTTAAACTTACATGTTCAGGAGGATTTGGTACTGGAAGTTGAGCACTGTGGGGAACTGGTCTCATTGCAGACGGTAGATTAGGGTATTTCATAAGGCTCTTTGTTTTTGAAGTGATCCCCTTTGTATTTACCAGGCAGAAATAGCAGTCTGTTGTGTGATCTTTGGGTTCCCTCCAAATCATTGGAATAGCAAATGGCATGTGACGTGAACCGTTTAGCCATCCTGTAAGTAGTCTTACACATGTCACACAACAAATGTGAGGGGCCCAACTCTTGTCCTGATCGCCTACTTTACATCCGAAATAAAGTTCATAGCATTTTTTTACTAATGGTGTAAAGTTACGTTTCTGGGATTTTAAAGTTAGATCACCACATACATAACAAAAGGAATTAGGATGATTCAGACAGTTTCGCGGCATTACAAAACATCTATATGAATACAACACTGGTGTAAAATTAACAAGAAGCAACAGACACTAGCTGTTAACACTGTGACATTTACAAGCAGACTGACTTGGAGCTGCTCTACACACAGAAACTAGGCTCATGTCTGAACAGGTACAAACATGTTTCAACCTGCACAGTCTGCTGCTCCGACCAAATTTATCCTGCCAGCATTATCAGAACTTTCTCCCCAAAGGAATAAATTGTACTAATTTTACAGAAAAATTAATACAACATATATATTAATATTAATATATTTTATTATAGTTATATTAATTAATATAATATATTATTATATTTATTATTTTTATAATGTTTTATACAGGGTGTCTCAAATGTCACTATCTATTTTGAAAAATAATGGGAATTACGAAAAACTGGTTTAAGACATGAAAAATATATTTATTTCAAAGTAAGTGCCACAAAGAATTAGTGCTATTTATTTATCTGTCTCCACATGGCGACCATGAGTGTCTCTACAGAGCTCAAAGCGATAAGTTGTTTCCCGGAACACACTTTCCAGCATTTGAGGTGTTATTTTCTGAACTGCATCGGTAATACGATTTCGAAGTTCGGCTACATCACTAAGTCTTCTACCAGTGTACACCTTAGACTTAATGAAACCCCAGGCGAAAAAATCTAATGGTGTTAAATCGGGTGAACGTGCTGCCCATGGTTGTGTTCCTCCACGACCAATCCAGCTACCGGGGAAGCGTCTGTCAAGATAATCACGTACAATTATTGCATAATGGCACGGTGCTCCATCTGCTGAAAAACTACTGTGTCAAGAATGCCATCTGTAAGAAGTTGAGGTTCGAGGAATTGTTCAAGCATGTCAAGATAATAAACCAATTAACTTTTTTTAAATACACAAATTTGCACCAGAAGTACATATCTTTATGCCAGCATAGCATTTTTAAAAAAAACATCTAATGTCACCGAAATAGATAGTGACTTTTGAGACACCCTGTATTATAATATTGTTATATACTTAATTATATATAATATGTTATTATTTTTTTATCCGGTGATCATGCTAAATGAGTAAAAAATGAACATAGCGTCACAAGTAAACTAAGCCTGATAGAAAAAATCTGATTTCATATTTAGATTCAGCATGAAAAAGTACACTTAGAACACCCATCAAAACCCTTGTGACAAAATTGTTGTTGACCAGTGTTATTTTTGTTAACTGGGGAAAGTGTTCTTCTGAAAGTTTCGACTGAGCAAGAAGAGATTTGAAAAACAACAACTTCTTTCTAAATGCCAGAATTTTTTGCCACATATCATATATAGATTTAGTTTTACCTTGCAGCGAAATATTTAACTCATTTTGCTTTGACATTATATCACATAGAAACGCAACATCTCGGTGAAAATTTGCACCTGATAATTCACAATGTTGATTGTTTCCTTGAAAAGAGTCAATTATTTGCTCTCGCAAAGATAAAATTTTGACTAATACTTGTTCTTGCGATAAAAATGTAAATAAGTGAAGATTTGAAAAACGTAGGTGTCCGAAGAATTCTGGAAAAGCTTTAACTGAAGCGGGCAATTGGCGCAAATAACACATCATTTCATAAAGGTGCGTTCATTTTTCTTATTTTTACGTCTACATGTGTTTTGTACATATGGGTGTGAATGATTTATAAAGTTAGTTATATTTCGTTCACTTTACATTCGGCGCGATGCTTTAGCATTAGCTAGTATCTATTTTGTAAGAGTTCAGTAGTTATATTCTGTTATATATTATTATAACTGCTTGGAATTCATGGTTTTTATATAAATTAAGATTTATCTCGATAAGCCGCACTTGATGACCCAGAAGGCCGCAGGTTCCGCACTCCTGACCTAACCTCTTTGGGGGAGAAGTTGGGAAGGCCTCACCCCCAAAGGGGAATACCTAACATAAGAGAGAGAGAGGAAGAGAGCACCCAGCTTCTGCGAGAGGTAGAAGCTCAATGAGAGATCATGGTTGCAACACATGACTTAGAACTCGAAATCCGCCAGTTGGCGTAGAAGCCAGTTGGCTTAGAAGGCTTAATCTGGCTAAGAAGGCGTAAATGGTTTGTTCAGGTGTACATTATTAGGTTTCAGTTGCCAGGTTGCGTATTTATTTAATTAAAGCATATATTCTTGACAGTTGGCTTAGAAATCCGTCAGTTGTCTTAACCCGCCATGTATGTGTATATATTAATTAACTTTTCAGCTGCCAGATTGCGCTATTCAGATATTCTTGACAGTTGGCTTAGGAATCCGTCAAGTCGGTTTAGATTGCGTAACCAGCCATTTGGTATACATATAATTAAATAATAATATTGTTTATATATACCACCAAAACAATTACATAAAACACCATTACGTCATTCTGTTTATTTAGACGAATTATTGGATTCAATTTCACGAAATATATAGAAATTAAATACATAATCCTATACAAACGAGGAATATATGCAATAAAAATTGATAATAATATAAGAAATACAAACGATCAAATACATATATATAATCAAAAAATAAAATAAAAAATAATATAATACAAAACGATGGAGCATAATCATCAATATATTAGTACAGGAATATATATATATATATATATAAAGAACGATGCTTGTGTAGAAGAGCGCTCCGCACAAGATGAGGAGGGAGAACAAACAAATGAAAAATGAGGTACCACGCGGAAATCGAACCCGGGATCATCCGATTGCCGGTCACATATACTATCCACTACACCATGGACCTCGATCAATCAGAAGTCGTAATTCTCCTACATACGAGCAGAAACCAATGCCCTGAGGGGGCACCTTCTCATGCCGTACATATATACATTTTAACTGCAAACAACACACAGTATAATTAATGTAAAGAACGACGCTTGTGTAGAAGAGCGTTCCCCACAAGATGAGGAGGGAGAACGAACAAATGAAAAATGAGGTACCACCCGGGAATCGAACCCGGGATCATCCGATTGCCGGTCAGATATGCTATCCACTACACCATGGACCTCGATCAATCAAAAGTCGTAATTCTTCTACATACGAGTAATCGGATGATCCAGGGTTCGATTCCCGGGTGGTACTTCATTTTTCATTTGTTCGTTCTCCCTCCTCATCTTGTGGTGAACGCTCTTCTACACAAACGTCGTTCTTTACATTAATTATACTGTGTGTTGTTTGCAGTTAAAATGTATATATGTACGGCATGCGAAGGTGCCCCCTCAGGGCATTGGTTTCTGCTCGTATGTAGGAGAATTACTTCTGATTGATCGAGGTCCATGGTGTAGTGGATAGCATATCTGACCGGCAATCGGATGATCCCGGGTTCAAATCCCGGGTGGTACTTCATTTTTCATTTGTTCTTTCTCCCTCCTCATCTTGTGCTGAACGCTGTTCTACACAAGCGTCGTTCTTTACATTAATTATATGTGTGTTGTTTGCAGTTAAAATGTATGTATGTACGGCATGCGAAGGTGCCCCCTCAGGGCATTGGTTTCTGCTCGTATGTAGGAGAATTACGACTTCTGATTGATCGAGGTCCATGGTGTAGTGCAGGGGTCACCATCCTGGGCGGTAGCGCTCACTAGTGGGCTCACATTAAAGGTAATTAAACATTTATTTCATTATTTATTTTATCGATTATGTTGATTTATTCTTTTTGATCTAAGGTGGGCGATAAGCTTTTTTAATTTTAAAAAAATCGTAAAAGTGGGCGGTGAACAAAAAAAGGTTGGTGACCCCTGGTGTAGTGGATAGCATATCTGACCGGCAATCGGATGATCCCGGGTTCGATTCCCGGGTGGTACCTCATTTTTCGTTTGTTCGTTCTCCCTCCTCATCTTGTGCGGAACGCTCTTCTACACAAGCGTCGTTCTTCACATTAATTATACTGCGTGTTGTTTGCAGTTAAAAAAAAATATATATATAATATATATATATATATATATATTATTAAATAAATAACTATATTGAAAATAAATATACATCAAAATACTTTATGTTCTACTGCACTTAACTAAAACACTAAACTCGCACGTAATCGAGTCTACAGTCACATCATTATTGCTTTGCATCTACACAGTAAATACGATTTAACATTATTTCAGCGTTCAAGGTGTGCGAGCACCTATACTCGATGTAAATGGCCTTCATATCGTTCAATACTATTTTTGTGCCCACCTTACATTCGGTTGGCAAGTTATCTTTAAAACACGGCTAGAATACATTCAAAAGCACGCACAAAGAGGGTATCGTTAGGCACCACATCATTATTAAATACAAGTTTATAGACACTCCTTTCCAATCGAGGGTTTTTTCTTACTGATCCGAGCTTTTCAATCGTGAACTCTTCTTCACAACGCATAGCGACAGAGCGACAATTGAAATAATCTTCTAAGTCGCAACGACAGCTGCTCATTATACAGATGTACAATTCTTCAGGGTGAACGGTGTAGGCGAGCTCTGCTCTGTACCGCTCAAGTCCTTTGTACCAAAGTTCATGATATTTCGAAGAATCTAAACCTTTTAAATATGCATCCAGCTCTAGACTATTCTCGCCTTGTTCATTCCTACATTCGAAAAATTAGTCGAGCAGAGCGGTGTATGCGTATTCAAGAACCGTATCAAAATAAATCATATCTGTAACATGCGCGTCTAATATAGGCTTCAGTTTGCGGAATCCGACGATTTCAAACATTCTGTCGAGGATGAAACGGTTTCACGTAGGAACAAGAACGTTATTATCAGATGCATTCTTCCACATCAGTCGTATATCAATGCATGGCTGATCGTTATTTATACACAACATACAAACAATGGCATATGAGGGGGCATCGCCAATCTGTTCTCTTCTTGTACCTACACAGACAGGTATTTTATAAAGGTCGTCACCCCACTTCTCAACTATCACAAAGACTCTATTCATCTCCTCAACACTTAAATAAATAACATTACGTTTACCAGAATTTGCTTGTCTACAAGTCGTTTTAAGTACATAGTTAATGGCACCGGTTTCACGCCTGAACACTCGCAATGACTTCTTCACGGACACATCGTACACGGCATTGAGAATGCTTCTCAAAGGAAGTTCCATCGTATTAAGGGAGTGCACGTCCAGTCGTTTCAAGCTCTGAGATGACTATGAGCCACGGTGGGCGGACCGTATCGATGGGGGAACGAGTCACACCATAAGCTGTTGAATCGTTTATGGATTTGTTCTAGCATGAATCACGTGAGTACTTGTACCCATTATACCGGGCAATTTTTCGACACATGGGGTATTTTCAGTTTTAATTTTTTATGCGCACTAGGCATTCTCTACACATTAACAATCCGGTGCACTATTTGAGAGAAACATGTGACCGTATTTATCCTTTTGGTTTAACAATCGATACTCGTCTCTAAACTCTATTAAAAACTCACACCGGCCTTTAGCCACAACCTCACTGCAAACCTCGTCATGATATATATGAATGCAGTGATAAAAGTACTTTAGCTTGTCCATGATGACAAGGTTTACATTCTCAACCGTAGGGTATGCGTACTCGGTATGATGCAGCATGACATAATACCGCCTGTTACCACTCATCAACAAGACTCATTACCCATGTCCCATATCCCCGATGAGCTGTGCATACCTGGTTATGTGAGGTGGAGAGTACAAGAAACCAACTCATTACTTCACCAGGCCAACTCGAGAGGATAGGCGACAAGCTTGACCTTCGTGAAATGAGGAATCATCGCACGGAACATTTGAATGGTTGAAAGGTATATATATAATTTAAAAGCCGCGTTCAGATTGCAAAAGAGTATTTACGCTATAAACACTCATGCACGTGTAGATGTGGAAGATACTAATTAACGATGGAATACGCTTGAAACGAAGCAAGTCTACGAAATACGCTTCATTTAAAAAGGATTAAGAAGTGCAGCTGTGGGAACGCTCGCGAAAAATAAAGATTTTACATCTTTATAATTACTATTTACAGCGTACTAAAAAAGAAGTTTCAATTAATTAACTTTACCACTTTTCTTTACGTGTTTACAGTGAGTGAATTTATCTTGTTAGTTAATTGGCATTTACATCTGTTGAATGTACATAAAAATTTTTTTTAGTTTTGCTTTCGCTTTAATTTTTTATTCTGACGAAGATCAAACTAGTTACCTCACAATAGGCCCAGAGCTTAACGTGAAATCCGAACCACGATCCACCAGGGAAGTCAAAAATGAAAAATTCCTTGGCCGGACTCGAGCTTACGACCTCCGATCAGCAGTCCAGCGTCTTAATCCCATTTATGTACCAACCAATTTTTTTTTTTTATGGAAGGTTGAACAGTTGGATGAGCTGATTGTCGCTTGCCCTCACCAAGAATCGAACTTTGGGCCGTTGGATTTGTAGTCAGCTATGCTAATAACGACACTACCAAGGTATATATATATATATATATATATATTATATATATATATATATATAAAATGCAAACCCGCAAGGAAAAAGAAAAACGATTCCAAGGCCTTTCGTGTATTCAGAGCTACACCTCGTCAAGGAAATCTGAGTGTTAGGTATTGGTATAGGTATCTGAGTATAGGTATAGGTATCTGAGAGTGTTTCCCTGACGAGGTGTAGCTGTGAATACACGAAAGGCCTTGGAATCGTTTTTCTTTTTCCTTGTGGGTTTGCATCATTCATTCATTTCACGTGTTTAATTGTGAAATTCATCCCATATATATTATATATATGTATATATATATATATATATATATATGTATATATATATATATATATATTGTGTGTATGTGTGTGTGTGTGTGTGTGTGTGTGTGCGTATGTCATGTGGGAAATGGACTCTTTGTTTCTCTCTCTATTAATATCAAAATAACAAAGGAATAACATCTCAGAGATTTATTCTATTTGCATCTGAGAGTGTATAAAATATCAGTGAATCTGTGGATATAAATTATGTGAAAGGTATTGAATGTAAGTGCAATATATTTTACACAAACAAGAGTATCAAAATATAAAATATATATTCAATCAAAATAGCCATCTGAGAAAAGTTTTGAACAAAACAGGAAAATGGTCATAAAGTGAAACTCAAGTGATTGACTCCCACTTGGACGATTACCCAACATATTTGTAATTTATGCAATTTAGCAACGACTGAAAAAGAAGCGATCAGGTGTAATTTTTGTCAAAACTTACATGAATTTAACTGTATGAATTGGAACGATAGGAATTAAATATCTCCCGTGTCGAACTCGAAACAAATTACGGGCATTAAATTTATGTGTGACTCATGTACGAAAAGTGTAAACTCGTTCGCAGCATGATTGTAAAAGAAATAAAAAACAAACACAAACTGTGATGCGGTGAAGTCACCAAACGAAGATAGTGTAATAAAAGACGATAAAAACGAAAAGCGTAGAGGATATCGTATGCAAATATTATGTAAAAGGCATTGCAAATACAGGGACGGGCCATGCATTTATGCACATCCGACTTTATGCAACTTCCATTACAAAAATGGAAATTATAAATTTGGAAAAAACTGCAAGTCCCACTACCTCAGCATCTGCCAAACTTATGTATGATACTGGAGATGCAAGTACGGGAAAAAATGCTGTTACACCACCTTCAAAGGAACAAGACAGTTGATTGAGCAGCCAAACCATCTGCAAACAAGGTAACCAAACTAGCTAACACGAGTCAGTTACTAAATATTACTGAACAAATATAAAGACAGTCGACAAATACGGGGATCGAACTGAAACTATGCCGAACTGAATAAATGTGGAAAATTACATACGACATCGGGACAGCATATATCGAAAGAGAAGAAAAGAAAGGAAATTGTCAGAGGATCACAGGGCAACGAAACATGCAGTACCAAGGGATAATGAATCTGAACTATAGAAAGAGAAAATTGAGACCGAAAAATTAAAAATTATCATAGCCAACATACAGGGCCTAAAACTATACCTTTTCCCTGGATAAGGTCACAAGAAACAAGATCAGTCTTTACATGCCTCACAGAAACTCGCCTGAAGGACTGCCAGTCGAACTATGAAAACTGTAAGTTTTCTATCACCAAAAAAGAAATACAAATTGAGAGCTATAACATATTTCGAGCCGACAGAACAATAAGACGAAAAGGAGGATGTACTATTTATACACGTGAAAAACATACGGCAGGAATGATAGTAAGTAATTCAAACAACTACGTAGAATTAGTAGCAGCAAAAGTTGAAAAATTAAACATGAAACTAATTGTACTATGCAGACCTCCGAACCTGCCAACTTCAAAATTCTCAGTTACCATTGCAAAGATCAGAAGCCTGGTGAAAGCTCTAAACTCACCAATCCCCATTGTCATTCACTACGGTTATTTTAATTTTCCATCTATGAAATATGATATAAAAGGATAGGAAGGAATATATGTATAAGCCAAACATTGGGTAATCGTAATCGATTACACTAACAATGTAATCGCAATTATGATTACTTTTATGATTACTTTGGTATTTAATGATTTTCTCAATAGTGATTTATCTTTCTTCTCTTCTCTTTCAAGAATATTGATTATTTCAGACATGGCAACAGTAAACTCGGCCGATTTTTAGCATTTTCACATGCCAGTTTCCACCGAAGCACTTTTAAAGAAAAGGACAAATGTATATAGGTGGAACTAACATTCAATAAATTGAATATTATACTATTAGGTTGTTCTTATTATTTATATACTCGTACAAGATCATTTTAATTATTTATATACAAGATTATTTTAAAGTAATCATGATTGTAATCATGATTACATCTCGTGTAATCGTGATTGTAATCGATTACATTGTATTTTTTCTGTAATCGTAATCGTAATCATGAATGTGGCATGCAATTGTAATCGTTCCATGTTTGGTATAAGCCAAGACAAGGGAGGCTCTAGCTCATGAATTTACGTTAACACAAGAAATAACAGAAAATACAAGACTTTCTAGATTCGGTATCCACAAATAACAGCAATGTAGTTGATAACATAGAAATATCCCCAACTATAATATCAGATCACAACATTATTGCCATAACTAATATAAAAACAACAGGCAAAGAAAGAACATGCTCTATAGAAAGAGGCAAATTCGAAATTTTTCATTTTCACTCCAAGGCTATAAATTGGGAAGGTATTACATCCAGCATGGAAGCAACAGACTGGAAAACAATCTTTAAGGACAAGACAACAGAAAAGATGCTAATAACCGTCGAGAAGACACTAGAAATTGTGAAAAAACATGTCCCGTAAGAGAGCAAAGAGGAAAGAGAAGTACTGTAGGTTTGAGAGACAAAAGAGGTGAGCATATAATTTCCTTAGTGAATGGCAGCAAGTTGTTATACACTCAAAGAATATCTTCATCAGAACCAGAGGTCCAAAATTCAGTACCGCAAGGAACAGTATTAGTTCCATTACTATTCATAATCATGCTAACTGATATAGATGATGAAGTTACACTGATAGTGCAGTAACATGTTTTGCTGATGATAAAAATTAGTAGGAAAATAAGAAACTCAGATGACATAGACTCTCTACAAACAAACATGAACAGAATCTACAGTTGGTCAGAAGTAGGCTGACCATACGTACCGTTTTGAACGGGACAGTACCGTTTGTTTTATATTTCCTGGCCGTCCCGTCGTTTTAATAAAAATGTCAATTTTGTCCCGGTTTATGTACTTACTTTTTCATGAATACAGAATATTACATAACCCCGTCCCTTTTTTGCCATCCCAATGTCCCGTTTTTGTCTCAAGGAAATATGGTCAGCCTAGTCAGAAGGCAACAATATGAAAGGTAATACTAAAAAATTGCAACTATCAATGTACGGAAGAAGGAAGGAACTAAGATCTGTGGAATAATGTGACCCAGATGGACAGAAAATTCAGAGGAACTTTAAAGCAAAGGATATGAGTTGTAATGACTGATTGCGCGAAATTTGAAACAAAAAAAAAGCTAGCAGTAAACAAAGCAAAAAGAATAACGGGACAGACACTGGAAACCTTTAAAAGAAGGGACAGGAATATAATGATTCCTCTATTGAAAACACTGATCATACCCAAGATGGAGTATTGCTCGGTCTTAACACCCCTATATACAGTATAAAAGAAGACCTTAGTCAACTGGAAGGGATTGAGAGAAGTTTCACAGCCAATATCAATGGATGCAAAGAACTAAATTACTGAGAAAGGTTACTTAAATTTAATTTATATTTGCTGGAAAGAATGGAAAGAAAAAGAGAGAGGTACACCATTATTTACACTTGGAAAATGATGGTGAAATCAGTCCCTAATCTTACTTTGAACCTTATTACCATTCAAATAACAGTGCAAAGTAGAAAAGGACGACTGTGTCGTGTTCCCAAAATAAAGGCTAGACAGGGAACATCCTCAACCCTGAAGGAAAATAGCTTTGTTGTAAGAGGACCAAGACTGTTCAACCATCCGCCCAAGGATCTACAGAACAAGACTAGTGTAGTGGTAGAAATCTTCAAAAGAAGACTAGAGGACTGCCTCAGAACAATAGCAGTTGAGCCGAGAGTACCAAGCTATACGAAGAGGAGAGCAAAAGAAGTCAATTCTCTACTTCGCCAGGCCAACTTGAGAGGAGGAACAACAAGCCTGTCCTCCGTGAAGTGAGGAATCATCGCACGGAACACATGAAAGATTAAAAGGTACAGTTGCCCGCATATGTAATGTTCCTCTCCTCACAGGTGACTCCGTACATGTGGCAACGCCGCAGTGATAGCCAAGGTACTCCAACTGGGGGAAGGTGGGGAGAAAGGGGGACATCCGAGTCCAACAATATATAATACAGACATATATATCTAAAAGACAATTGAATGGGCATTTATTGACATACAGGTAATTATATTGTAATATCTATGTTCATGAAGATAAACAATTAATATGATCGTACACAGCGTTGAACCCCATGTAGTTTACTAGTCTTATACAGTAATGAGGTTCCATTATGATTACTGCAAGTCTACAAAAAATAGACATTACACAGAAATAGACATTACACAGCCAATTACAATTACATTACAATAGTTTATAATATTTAGAGATTAGTTAGTCGAGAAAATGCAAATTTATGGATAACTAATGGTGCTACTATAGTATGCGGTCTACCTGCGATTCGGCGCTCTACCTTTTAATTATAGCTTCTTATCTTGTTTACTAATTGCTTGTTTACTTCCCAATGTCAATCGCCCTTGACGATTGGTTACGTTTAGTCATGATATTTTCGTTAGTTTAAACGAAAGTATCATGACTAAACCTAACCAATCGTAGGTAGACCACATACTGTAGTAGCACCCAACTAATTATGCTTTGCCATTTTTGTGAATGTAAAATATTTTTATATAATTACACTTTGAAATGAGTATAAATTACACTAATCAACAGCCAAAATGTATCTTCGATGAAACCATCATTTCTTTAGTAATTCGACGTCGCTGAATCCGAAAATGACCTTCATTTTGCATGATTGGTTCGCGTTTAGAAGATACACGGGTGCCCTGTTTTCATTATTTCCCAATTGAAATGAATATATCATTGAAGCATAACATATGCCAACACTGTAGAATGTGCTCGTTTGGCAACCTCGTTGTCTGGCGCCATCTTGAGTACATCGTAAATCCCTTTAGCTCAGTTCTAGAGTGACGCTTGTTGTGGTGACACGTTATTTCACATTTTGACATAGTGCTTTTGTAGTGTTTCTTCGTAATTTGCACCTGTGGTTAGTTCATGACATATAGATTGTAGTGCGTGTTAAAGCGTAATCTTGCGATCAGTTTCTCATTGACGTTATAAGCAAAATGCCACGTAAATGCGTTAATGACTCAAATAGCTTTTGCTATATTTGCGGCAAAGTAACATTAAAATCGCAAAAGAAGACGTTAACACCTGCCATCAAGAAAGCGTACCACCTTTATTTTAAGTGCAAATTAGGAGATCAGGACAAAACGTGGGCGCCGCATATATGCTGCATTACATGTGCAACTACATTACTTGAGTGGTACAATGGGAAACCGAGGTCAATGGGCTTCGGCATCCCCGTCATGTGGAGGGAACAAAGTAACCACGTGGATGACTGTTTATTCTGCATGGTTCCGCCATTACGTGGAATTAGTAAGAAGAAAAAATGGACCCTCAAGTATCCTAATGTTCCATCCGCCATTCGACCTGTGCCCCATAACGAAGACATACCTCTGCCCAATCCTCCTACCTCCTCAGACACCCTCGATTTGGATGACGAAGAGCATCCTGTAACGAGTACAGATGAAGACATTGCACATCCCACAACTCACAAGATACCGACTTTGTGCCCAGTGAACTGTCTACAGAACCGCATAAAATCACCCAACACGAACTGAATGACCTCATCAGAGATTTGGACTTACCGAAGTCTAAGGCAGAATTGCTCGCCTCACGCCTTCAACAGTGGCATCTTCTTCATGATGATGTCCAAATATCCATGTACCGCACTAGGCAATCCACGTTGGAGACTTTCTTCATCAAACATGGTGACTTCGTGGTGTGTACAGATGTTGTTGGTTTAATGAATGCTCTAAATATAACATACAGAGATGAATGGAGGTTGTTCATTGATGCCTCTAAGCTAAGCCTTAAGGCTGTACTACTTCATAACAAAAACGAAAAAGCTGCCATTCCAATTGGATATTCTGTCCACATGAAGGAGACATATGAAAATATGCAATATCTGCTTCACCACATAAACTACAACGCTCACAAATGGAGCATATGTAGTGATTTGAAAGTGGTCGGCATGTTACTTGGTCTCGAGCAGGGTTACACGAAGTACTGCTGCTTCCTTTGCGAGTGGGACAGCCGTGCTAGGTCACAGCATTATGAAAGGAAGGAATGGCTTCTAAGAGAACGTTTAGTGCCAGGTGTGAAAAACGTTTCGTGCGAGCCATTAGTAGAGCCAAGCAAAATACTTCTACCACCGTTACATATTAAGTTAGGGCTTATGAAAAATTTTGTGAAGGCACTCAATAAGGATGGAAAGGCATTTAAGTATCTTTTCCAGAAGTTCCCTCGACTCAGTGAGGCAAAAATCAAGGAAGGCATATTTGTTGGTCCTCATATACGAAATCTGATGAAAGATGAACATTTCGAGACACTTTTGGAGGGCGCAGAAAAAGAAGCTTGGGTCTCGTTCAAGTCATTGTCGCAAAATTTCCTTGGAAACAACAGAGCTCCAAATGCAGATGAATTGGTGGATAATATGTTGAAGGCGTACCAAAGAATGGGATGTAACATGTCTCTAAAAATTCATTTCCTCCATTCCCATTTCGACTTTTTCCCGGCAAACCTTGGTGAAGTAAGTAACGAACATGGGGAACGTTTTCATCAGCAGATTTCAGCTCTTGAGAAACGTTACCAGGGCAAGTGGAATTCATCTATGCTGGCTGATTTCTGCTGGTCAGTAATAAGAGACACTACACAGTCAGAGTACAAGAGACAGGCCAAGAGGAAACGACATTGAAGTGAGTGTGCTCCTTAAAATACATATATGTTGTGGGATAAATTTTTACCAGTACTTACACAATAATTACCATGATATCTTAAAAACGCGAACTAATTAAACAATTTCACTATCATTTTCAAATTCAGCATGCAAAAATACATAAGAATCGGCTACTTTCATTAAAGATACAAAAAATTCCTTAAAATTTGTTGACCAGTGTTATCAGTGTTTTTTGGTGTTCAATTTTCTTTAAATATAGATTTTGGTTTGTAATGGAAATTTTTAAATTTCAAATAATCAGTAAGAGAATCAGCTAAATTTGGCCGATTCTGCCAATGCCGATGAATCAGTACACCACTAGTTTTTATTGGTTTTGCTAATTTTGAGGGCCAGGTTCTTTATTGGTAAATATACTATTCAATTTGATGTAATAACATGTTTTATAGATTTAATGACTCTCACATGTTGTTTATACCCTCATGTAATCGAAAGTTTCTTTAAAAATATCATCTTATTTGTTAAACTTTAATACAAAAAATATCTCATCTTCTAATTTTTTTACAGATAAGATAGTCTAATGGCTCCAAATAAAGAAATTTCATACAAGAATAGGTTGAAAATTATTGTTCTCCATAAAGAAGGCAACATTCAAAGACAGATAGCTGCTAAAGCTGGTGTATCATTGTCTACTGTTTCACACTTTCTCACCACTCACAAACTGGGAATGTGGAGAACAAAGCAGGTTGTGGATGGAAGCGAAAAACATCTAAAAAGGATGATGAGTATATGATAATGATTAGCAAGCGTAATAAAAATAAGACTAATCGGTGGGGAAGGGGAATGAGGGAGTGTGGGGGTTGGTTGTGTAATGTCTATTTTTGGTTCAAATTCACTCGTATATAAAAAGTTGTATTGTGGTAGCTGTTCATATAGACTTACAGTAATCGTAATGGAACTTTATCTATACTAATAATTGTGACGGTGGAACTGCCTGTGAACTTTCTTTCTTTGTTTCTTATGGCTGGCCAAACCACTCGCCAGATTTGGATGAGACTTGGGGGATAGGGGTAACTGAGGCCGGGGAAGAATATAGGCTATGTGGCGTCGGCCTCTGAGGTCATGTGAGGCCTCTGGAAGCCTTTGTATTCCGGATTGGTTGAAAGATAGTGACATCATAGACATGTCATAAAAGATAGTGACATAAAATAGGCGGAGCTCTAGCATATATATATATACACTGAGCGGCAGAAAAATCGGCCCACTTGGAATATTGCGAAAACAAAAAAGTGGGCAAGCTTCTGTTTATAAGTTTTAAAATTCGAAAATTTAGTCTGAGGACAAAAAAATTTCGAACACCTGCTTATCACAATTTATTATAAAAAAAATACTGTACAAAAAATTGTAACTCAAAAAACAAAGATTTCTACAAAAACAAAAAAATTGAAAAAAAACAATAAAACAACAAAACAAAACTTGTGAGCCAGGGTTAATAAGAGGTGTTGCCTCCCCTAGCTTGAATGACTGCAGCCATTCGTCGATTCATCCCATAAATGAGATCGGCGATCACATCCTGTGGGATTCCCTCCCACTCTTCAGTTAAAGCTTGTTGTAGCTCCTGTAGAGTGTTAGGGGATTCCAGACGAGCCCTAAGACGTCGTTCCAACGTGTCCCAGAGATGTTCTATGGGGTTCAGGTCCGGACTTCGGGAAGGCCACTCGATTCGACGAATTCCAGCTTCGTCAAGGAAATCGCTAACGGCTCTTTCCGCATGGGGGTCTAGCGTTATGGTGCTGTAGAAGAAAGTCTTCGCCAACGAAAGGAGCAAAAGGGACCACATGTTCCAGCAAGATCTCTTCCACGTATCTTGCGGACGTCAATGACCCACCACCACCAACGACGAGCTTTGTGCGCGAGTTTGAAGTGATACCACGCCAGACCATGACTGAGCCTCCTCCAAAAGCAACCCTCTCCGTAAAAATGCACGGGGCGAATCTTTCTCCTGTTCTTCTCCACACTCTTTCCCGTCCATCGTATGTTCGAAGATTAAATCTTGATTCGTCCGTGAACAATACTCGTCTCCATTGGACCATAGTCCAATTGACATGCTGACGAGCGAAAGCAAGACGAGCTTTGCGGTGGTGTGGGAGCAATTCCGGGCCCATTGCTGGACGTCTAGCATGTAAGCCACTTTCCATAAGTCTCCTTCTAAGGGTTCGCTCCGATACACTGACGTCTCGAGACCTTTCCGGCTCATTGCGGACGTTTGTGGCAGTCAAGCGACGATCTTGCAAAACAAAACACTCAAGACGATGAAACGGTCGTCACGGGCAGATGTGCAGCGCGATCTTCCAGATCCTGGACTTCTGGTGTACTCTCCTGTCTCCACATAACGTCGGTAGACACCTCGAACCGTTATTCTTGGAATTCCTAGCGCATCGGCGACGTAACGCTGACTCCGACGATCTTCAATTAGGGCGACGACTCTTGCGACGTTCACGGCACTCAAATCCATTGTAAATGTCCACTTCTAATTCCCAACCGAATTGGAAGTCTATCTGTTACTAAACACAAATGCCTACTCCAACTAGTGGAAGAAAAAAGTGGCACTAGCAGTCTAAAAACAACTGAATGTTAGACTATCGAATTCTTAAAAGAAGTCGAAAATTGTTACAGCTAGTGTGTTCACAGCTGACGTTGTTTTGTCTCGTTATTTGGTTGCCTCAGACTATATTTTCGAATTTTAAAACTTTTATAAACAGAAGCTTGCCCACTTTTTTGCTTTTCGCGATATTCCAAGTGGGTCTATTTTTCTTCCGCTCAGTATATACTGCAGTTCAGTATATACTGTATATATAAGATAAGAACACAGGCTATGTGCCGTCGGCCTCCGAGGTCATATATATACTGTATATATATATATATATATATATATATATATATATATATATATATATATATAATATCGAACACTATGGTAAAATTATTGAATACCCGGTCAGGTTAATTGAATGCCGGGTTAGGGCAACTGTACGCCCTTGACGATTGGTTAGGTTAAGTCGTAATATTTTCGTTAAAAGTAATGAAAATATCAGACTTAATTTATCCAATCGTCAAGGGCGTACAATTAACCCAACCAGGCATTCAATTAACCTAACTGGGCATTCAATTACTCTAATCGGGCATTCTGCTGGGAAAAAAGTTTTTTATTTTTTTTTATGTAAAAGCTTTTTATTCTTAGTTTTAAGGATATTTTAATGCTTAGTATGAACGTAAATCAACGATAACAATTTCATACATCAATTTCATACATGAAACCTAATATTGTGCTTATTTTTTAATTATGTCTGTCACACCTTCAACAATCAACATCATAAAAAAATGTATGTACTTTCAGCTAAGGTATTTTACTATTTTTCATTGGAAATCCTGACAATAAAGATTATGTCCTAACCACTATTAAAGTATCAATTACACATAAAAATTAGAAATTTAGTTTACCATTGCACCAAATAGGGTTGGTTGGTATTTTACTAAATAATTTTTATTTACCTATATAGTTTACATTCCTAGTCACCGCATTTGACATGTTTCGTTTGTATGAACAATATAACGACAGTATATCTGAAATCTGAATAGTGTTAAAGGAATTGTTTTCGCTATTATCACTATGATTTAGAAGAAAATAATAAACAAGCTCGTTTTATAATTTTGAGTGTAAGCATAGGTAGTTTGGTACTTTTGCATTATCCTCCCAACACTAATTTTTTTTTATAATGGAAGGAAAATAAAGTACGTTAGCAAAACACTTTTAATTTTTAATCGTGTAAAGGCTAACCTAACCTAACCTAACCTAACTTGAAGCCGGCTAACTACGGCTAACGCCTGCGGCGGGTTGTTTTTAACCCAAAACCAAACCAACATTATATAAAAAAATTAGTGTTGGGAGGATAATGCAAAAGAACCGGTAGGTTCTTGTAAAAGTTATTATAATGCTTAAATAAAATAATATGAAAGATAAAATCATATTATTACAATCAAACACTAACGAACCAAAATAACCATTAAAACCAAATAAACCATGGTTTTTTTTTTTCACCCTGATATTATATATATATCGTTCAACTTCCACCTGGGCAAGGCAGAGTCGCTTCGCTAGTTACTGTATAAGACTAGTAAACTATCATACATGGAGTTCAACGCTGTTCACGATCATATTAATTGTTTATCTTTATGATCACAAACATTACATTATAATTGCCTGTATATCAATGACTACACATTCAAATGTCCTTTAGATATACAGTATATGTCTGTGTTATATGCTGTTGGACTCGGTTGTCCCCGCTCTACCCAACCTTCCACCCAATTGGAGTACCTTGACTATCACTGCGGCGTTGCCACATGTACCGTGTCGTCTGTGAGGCGAGGAACATTACATATGCGGGCAACTGTACAGTACAGTTTCAAAGTTTGCGGATGACACGAAGCTGGGTGGTAGGGCGATTAATGACGAAGATAGAGGTAAAATCCAGGAAGATCTGAATAAAATCGTTGATTGGTCAGTCACATGGCAAATGAGATTTAACGTTGATAAATGCAAAATTTTGCATATAGGTTCGCGTAACGGTAATTTTGCGTATAGTATGTCAGGGAAAGATTTAACAAGCGTAGAGCAGGAAAAAGATTTAGGAGTTATAGTCACTGGTGATTAGGGTGGATCGATTTTACATTTTGTTCGATTTCCATATTCTAATAGAGACAAAAACTTGCGCATGCATGAGAAAATAGCCTCTGCAAAATCTTAGCTTAATAGGTAATCATCTTCTGCCCCCGGCAGAGCGATGAAAATCATATTGCAGTAGTCAAAAACGTATTTTTAAACCCTAGCCGAGAGTCATAAAATTTTGCGTGTGTGTTATTTCATGCCTAAGCAACGATAAATGCTATTGGAAATATATAAATGCATTATTTAAGACAAAGAGCCGATCTGAAAATATGTATATTATACATATTTTCAGATCGGCTCTTTGTCTTAAATAATGCATTTATATATTTCCCATAGCATTTATATCGTTGCTTAGGCATGAAATAACACACACGCAAAATTTTATGACTCTAGGCTAGGGTTTAAAATTACGTTTTTGACTACTAAAATATGATTTTCATCGCTCTGCCGGGGGCAGAAGATGATTACCTATTAAGCTAAGATTTTGCAGAGGCTATTTTCTCATGCATGCGCAAGTTTTTGTCTCTATTAGAATATGGAAATCGAAACAAATGTAAAATCGATCCACCCTACTGGTGATTTAAAAGTAGCGAAACAAAGTACAGCAGCGGTCAATAAGGCGAACAAAGTGTTAGGTTTTATAGCTCGAAATTTTGAGTACAAATTGCGCGATATTAGAGTTCCTCTTTATAAATCATTAGTTAGACCCCATTTGGAGTACGCGGTCCAATTTTGGAATCCGCATATGCGCAAAGATATAGACAAAATCGAAAGAGTTCAAAGACGAGCAACTAAGATGATTCCGTCGCTTAGGTCAAAGTCGTACGAGGATAGGCTTAAGGAGTTAAAATTGACTACACTCGAGACTAGGAGGCTAAGGGGTGATCTAATCCAGGTTTTCAAAATTATGAATGGGTTCTATAACGTAGATAGAGATAGCTTTTTCGAAATATCTCAATATAATAGGACTAGAAATAACGGGTGTAAGTTGACAAGTAGAAGGTTCGAGACAGCAGTTGCAAAAAACTTTTTTACGCATAGAATAGTAAATAGCTGGAATAGTTTGCCGGTAGAAGTAATTAGTAGCACGTCTATAAACATGTTTAAAAATCGATTAGACGCATATGTTGATAGATTGGGTATAGTTTAAGGTAGTAAAATTAAGGCTTTGTGGTGATAGATCCCACAGCTCAACGCAAGTGTTGTGGGATATAGGGAGGCAGCATCTTGGGTTAGGGGAAACTCTCTGTCCTTACACACCCCATTTAGAGAGATTCCTCTGCCGAGCGGTGCCCCCCACAGTACTGTGAGGTATTGAAAAACTCATGATCTTCACTTGCCCCACAAACACCTTGAAATGGGAGACCCAAAATGGGTGCACACACATTTCTACATTACTGTACAGTCTTTACAGCCACACCTACACTTTTCCTCCTAAGTATATATATTGTAATGTACTGTATATGGTTGTAAATTTTGACTTGGTCCGCAATCGATATGGACCGTGACTTATTTTTGGTTGGCAAGGTACTAGTATTGATGGATACCGTAATGAAATTGACTGGATTCTTTGGATCTGATATATTTGCATGTCGGTTATAAATAGATATAGAGTGTAACATATTTGTGGATAGTTGTCTATTATGACTTGATTCTCTGGATCCAGAGATTCTATCTTTAGTTTTAAATCGATAATTAATTGGTTTTAAATTGATAATTATTTAGTTTTGTAAAAATTGGTCGTTGCCAATGTACTGGCTGTTTTTATAATAAATTTCTTATGTTTTTGTGGTTCGGAACCCACGTAAAATTGTAGGTCCCCTCCGCCACCACGGAGGACATACACAATACACAATTACGAACACAGTTAGGTAGACCAGCCATGAGTGGATTCTAGGGTCTTTGTTGGTCTGAAACATTATAACATTATAACATTATAACTGTACATACTATATTTAAGGAATAACACGTATGGGTACACATGGTTTCAGTATAACAAAATTATTTCCACTAAGATTCGAAATCGGGACTTCTTGAGCAGCTCTCGCGACTCCTACTCAAAGGGTCTCCGGTTCAAATTCTGATGGGTGCACTTTTGTAGTTGTTATTATTGTTTATATATATTTATTTATATATATATATATATATATATATTATATACAGGGTGTCCCATAAGTCCGGCATCATAGGAAAATTAATAAAAAAAGGCAAAACAAAAGCTTTTATTTACAGAACGTGCTCAATATGTCCACCATTGTTTTCAATACACAAATTCAGACGTGATACCCAGTCAGCAAGCACACGGTGAATGATGTCAGGAGTAATGGTGTTACATGCCCCAATAATGCGCTGCCGCAAATGTTCAACACTCCTAATTTTCTCAGCGTATACCAGCGCTTTCAAGTGGCCCCAGAGATAAAAATCTAGTGGCGTGAGATCCGGGCTTCTAGCTGACCATTCCACAGGTCCTCGGCGTCCTATCCAATGACCAGGGAATTGTTGGTACAGGTATTCCCTTACTTGGGTGCTGGAACCATGTTGGGAAATTTCCTTCTTCGTTCAAGACACTGGGAAATGCTTCTTCCTTGAGCATACGTAGGTAGGTAGAGGGGGCCTATGATGCGATCCTTCCAAATGCCACACCATACCATCACCCGAGATGCACCTTGGTCCTTTGAAGAGGTATACCAGTGAGGGTTGTTTTGAGACCAGTAGCGGGTGTTCTGTCGATTTACCTCACCATTTCCATAAAAAACAGCCTCGTCACTGAACAGAATGGTGGACGGGAAATTGGCATCCCGAGCATATGAATTATGGTTTGTAGAAATAGAAAAATATGAATGTCTCCTATGATGCCGGACTTATGGGACACCCTGTATATATATATATATATATTACTTTGTGCTTTATGTGAGTTTGAACGACGGTTCAAGATCGACCTGGGATCATCCCGCCTCATTTACGGGATATATATATATATATATATATATATATATATATATATATATATATATATATATGTGTGTGTGTGTGTGTGTGTGTTTTGTGTTGTGGCGGTTACACGTGTTTCGATCGAAGTCCGAATAAAAGCGGTATTACAGTAAAAATCCTGCAGTTAATCAGTTTTAAACGGTGCCGATATTGTGAGTTAATTGATAGTGCATAGCGGTATTTCTTTTTAAAAAAGTAAAAATCGCGGCGTATACCAAAAAAGTAAATAAAATCAAAGTGAATTAATATATACAGCATTTGTTTTTTTTCCGAGTCTCTTTGTGAGGAAAGTTTTGTTTTTTGAAGTGCCCGCAAATATCCCCCCATTATCCCCCGCAGCCACAGTCGAGAGGACCAATCAGTGAGAAGTATACAGCGTGCCACATCCCCTACCCTGGAGTAACGGAAAATTCTTTCCCTCACACAGCTTGAGTCATCCCCCACCCAATACCTCCCATAATACCCCCTTTTTGAGTCACTTCACCAACATGGAAATTAATGCATACCTGCAACTCTGTGGTATCTGTAAAGCTGCAACAGATGAGACAGAGGCGATCAGGTGCGATTTTTGTCAGCTACTTTTTGATTTTAAATGCCTAGAATGGGGAGATGAAAAAATCTCCCTTATAACGAACGCAAAGCAGTTTAATGGATAAAATTTTTCTGCGAGAACTGCTTGACCGAATTAAACTCTTTTACGGTATTTAAAGCAGAAAGAGACTACGAGAAGAGAATGAAAGAGGAAAGTGGAAACAAAGAACAGTGGAAAACGGAAGAAACGGAGAAAGGCGAAATAGAAAGAATTCAAATACCGTCACAAAACGAGGCCGAAAACACACAGGCGACAAAGAGTGTAAAGACAACACACAGCATAAGGGCAACGAAGGACACAAACACAACTAGCACAAATAGGACAAGACAAGAGGGCAGTCAAGTAAACGAAGTAAAACTGTCCCCCAATAAGGAGCAAAAAACAAAAGCCAAGAGTAAATATGGGGAAGGAATTATATGCAGGTATTATATAAAAGATAATTGCAGATTTAAAAGAGGACAATGTATATATGAACATCCCCCAATATGCAATTTCTTCTATAATAATGGTCATTGTAAATTTGGAGACGGATGTAAATTCTACCACCCGGACATTTGCAGAACTTACGCAAAATATGGAACCTGCAAATTCGGGAATAAATGCTACTATCAACATCTCCCGACGGACTCAACGAACAAAGGAAAAAGTTTAAATGACAATAGGAATAAAAATAACAATAGGAACAACAATAGGAACACAATAAGCGAACAAGAAAATTTTTTCAACATCTCAGACACCTTACGAATGCTAAATGTCATCCACATGCAGTTGACACAGCTGGAAACCCCCGAGCCAAATCGCTACCGGGCAAGAAGCTACCAATACAAGTAGGAGGAAACGGATCTCTTTCGGAGGATCATAGAGCAACGAATCAAGCGATATCGAAGGAAAACGAACTTGAAATGCACAAGGGGCAACGAAAAACAGAGAACATAAAAATTGTCCTGGCTAATATTCAAGGAATAAGACCAAACCAATCACTCAATAAGGTTTCGTACCTGAAAGGATTTATGGACGAAACAAGGGCGGACATCGCATGCCTCACAGAAACTCATCTTAAAGATTGCCAAGGAAATTGTGAAAACTGCGAACATTGTATTGATAAGAAAGAGATAAATATAGAGGGCTTCAACTTACTAAGAGCGGATAGAACGACGAGACGGAAAGGTGGCTGTGCTATATATGTACAGGAAGGTCATATGACAGAGACGATAATAAGTAAATCAAACAGCTATGTGGAACTCCTAGCAGTGAAAATAGAAAAACTAAACTTGATAGTAATAGTCATCTATAGACCTCCAAGCACCCCAACCGAAAAATTCTCGGAGGCTAATAAAGACCATAAACCCTCCATCCCCCAATATAATGATCTGCGGAGACTTTAACTTCCCATTTATAAAATACAAAAAGGTGAATAGGAATATATATATTCACCAGGACAAGGGGGGCACAAGAGAAGATCAGGAACAAGCAAAAATGTTGATGGCTCTCACAAACGAGTTTATGCTGACACAGGAGATAACAGAAAATACCAGAAAAAATAACTGCCTGGATCTGGTATTCACGAATAACACGAACTTGATTGCTGATATAAAAATAACCCCAACCATTATCTCAGACCACAACTTAATCGAGATATCAACAAATATGATGGCAGCATTAGAAGACAATACACATATTGTGGAAAGAAGTAAATTCGGGGCCTTTAACTTAAACTCGAAGACTATAAATTGGGAAGCAATCAGATCGCACATGGCCCAAATAGAATGGAGAACAATTTTCGAGAATAAAACAACTGAAGAAATGCTAACAACTTGGAGGAAAAAACGCTGAGAATTTTAGAAAAATATGCTCCGAAATCACAGCCAAAAGGAAAGAGGAGCTGGCTAGAAAGGCAAAAGAGAAGACTATTCCGCAAAAGAAAGAGAGTGGAGGCGAAGTTAGGAAACTGCGGAGATAATGACAGGAAAACAATAAAAGAAAAACTGGAGGGTATCGATAGGGAAATACAAGCCCTGATTAAGGACCATACAGAGAGGGAAGAGGAAAAGGCGGTAGAAGCAATAAAGGAAAATCCAAAATACTTCTATAGCTATGCAAAAAGGAAAACAAAAACGCGCGCCGCTATTGGGCCCTTAAGGACGGGAAATAATGAACTAACCGACGATCCAAAAGAAATATCTGATACATTGAGAGCTCAATATGAATCAGTTTTCAGTACCCCAAAAAGTGACAAAGCGATACCTGACATAAATGCATTCTTTGAAGAGGAATTGCAAGGAGAGTATATAACAGACTTTGAGTTTACACCAGAAGATGTAGCGAGAGCTATAGACAAATGAAACTACATTCAGCTGCAGGTCCGGACAATTGGAACGCATTATTGATTAAAAACTGTAAAAATGAAATAGCTACACCTTTATACTGGATATGGAGAAGATCCCTAGACACTGGGGAAATACCGAGCATCTTGAAAAGAGCAAACATTGTCCCTATATATAAAGGAGGGGACAGATCTCAAGCAAAGAACTATAGACCAGTGTCATTGACGTCCCACCTCACCAAAGTATTTGAAAGAATAGTTAGAGAGAAAATTTATGATTTCCTGGAGACACGGGAAAGATTCAACGAAAATCAGCATGGATTCCGGTCAGGTAGATCATGCCTATCACAACTAATAGAGCACTACAACAATATCCTAGATGCATTGGAAGGCAATGACAACTACGATGTTATATACACAGATTTTGCTAAAGCTTTCGATAAATGTGACCATGGTATAATGGACATAAAATTAAAGACATCGGAATAACAGGCAAAGTGGGAAAATGGATCTACAACTTCCTTAGTGATCTCTGCAGGTCGTCAAAATTCAAGGTATATCATCATCAGAATCGGAAGTACGCAGCTCAGTACCACAAGGGACAGTACTGGCCCCACTCCTGTTCATTATCATGCTAACAGACATAGACAGCGGAGTAAACAGCAATAGTATAGTAACATCCTTTGCAGACGATACAAAGATCAGCAGAAAAATCAGCGATGTACATGACGTGGAGGCCTTGCAGTGGGACACGAACAAAATATACAAATGGTCAGAAGACAACAACATGTCATTCAACGCTGAGAAATTTCAGCTCTTGAGATATGGTAGAAAAGAAGAACTTAAACAGACTGCATATTATGCTCCAGATAGACAGGAAATTCAGAGAAGCATGAAAGCGATTGATCTCGGGATAATAATGACAGATGATGCGAAATTCGAAACACAAAATCAGATAGCGATAAATAAAGCAAAAAGAGTCGCCGGACAGGTTCTAAGAACGTTCAAGAGAAGGGACAGGACAGTAATGATTCCCCTGCTAAAAACACTGATTATACCAAAACTTGAATACTGCTCAGTTTTGACGTCCCCATATAAAAAGGAAGAAACTAATAAACTAGAAGAAACGCAAAGGCATTTCACAGCCAAGATTGATGGCTGCAAAGAACTCAACTACTGGGAAAGACTACGTAAACTAAATCTGTACTCACTGGAAAGAAGAAGAGAGAGGTACATCATAATCTACATATGGAAAATTATCGAAAAACTGGTACCAAACCTAAAACTAAACCCAATTACCATTCAAACAACACTGGAAAATAGGAAAGGCAGAATGTGTAGTGTTCCCAATTAAAAGCACGACAAGGGACCTCCTCAACCCTGAAGGAAAATAGCTTGTTGTCAGGGGGCCAAGACTTTTCAACCAGCTTCCTAAGGACCTCAGAAACGTAACGGGGGTCAAAGTTGAAGTCTTCAAGAAAAGACTGGATGCCTGGCTCAGGACAGTACCAGATGAGCCGGGCGTGCCTGGCTATGTACGGTGGAGAGCGCAAGAAAGCAACTCGCTCCTCCACCAGAGACCTAGAGGCGGGGCCACCAGCTTGACCTCCGTGTGAAGAGAGACCAACGCACGAAACAACATAAGGTTCATAAGGTAAGGTATATACTATTATTAGGGTGCGTCAAAAAACATGAAGTTGTCACACGCGTTCGCTCGCTTGCAGTTTTGATCCACTTAATGAGAAAACCTGGCAGTATAAAAATCAGTTCATTATATCAATGTTTAGGGGTCGCGCACAGTGAATTAATAACCCTATTTATACCGGGGTGGTTTATCAGTATATTTGTCATATGGCCACACCTCGGCTGTTCTTTTCGTTAAAATACCTTGGAATACATGGAGTTCAGATTTTCTATATGAGGCTTTCTATTAATTGTTGGCTTCTTTTCTTCCACAGGTGGTTTGCTTAATGAAAATGGCGACGAAAGGTGCTAAGGAAGTGGAGAAGCTAGATGATGAAATCTGGTTTTGGGGAAACCAATCCCACGGTTCCCTGGGACTAATTGCCCACCGTGGTGAGTCCCTCAGAGTCATTTTCTATTTACAAATCGGACCCTGAGCTCAAGAAGTGTATAAAACAAACTGCAACCATGATTTCTGAAGTCTGGGACAAGGCGAAAATACCAACATCACGCCTTACCAGATCATCGACAAGCTCACCAAGCTCTACTAGGAGTACTATGTCCTGCGGAAAAGCGCAAACAGATCCAGTGGGAAGGCTGTTGAAGATCGCGAGAAGTTTGTGATGAATTTGGAGGATCTATTCGACGTGGCACATCCGGACGCGTTGAGCATCATCAAATCAAAGAGGACAAGGATTTTCTCATCGCTCAACGCGGCCAGGACGCCCTGGAAGCATGCTTGGGGTAACAAAGATGGTGTGAACGGAAGCGACGAAGAGGAAGAAATTCGAGCAGGTGGACCAGCGTCGTTTGCGATCATTGGAGGAGCAAGGTGCATTGACCTCGACGGTCCAATGGAGAACTCATCCTCTTCGGCATCAGTCATCATCGGAGAGCGAGGAATCGCCTGGTCCATCTCAAGTTCGAGGGGCGACAGGAGGAGCGCCTCTGCCGAAGGGAGCACGCAGTTGTATCAGCGGTAAAGTGGCTTCGGATTTGGACAGGACGCAGATCAGTGATCGACAAGTCACTCATGTTCTGCTTCCTTTTGCCGCTGATCTTGGTCACGATGTCAGGAAATTCGCCTTAAGCGCAAGTTCTATAAGGAGGAGGGGAATTGCTCACCGAAGATCGCTGGCAGCTGAGGTAAAGAAAAGCTTTTCTCCTACAGTTCCCTTGACATTGCATTGGGACCGAAAATTGATATCAGACTTGACCGGCAGGGAGAAGATCGATCGTCTGCCAATCTTGGTCTCTGGAAAAGGTGTGGAGAAGATCCTTGCAGTGCCCAAGCTCACCGATGGGGAGGCGGAACAAGCAGCTACTGTGATCGGGGAGGTTTTGGAAGAATGGAACCTTAAGGACAGGATTACATCAATGTGTTTCGATACCACGGCCGTGAATACAGGAATAAAATCTGGTGTTTGTATGAGGATCGAACTGATGCTTGGTCGAAAGCTTCTGCACCTCGCTTGCCGCCACCACGTTCTGGAGGTTCTCCTGGAGGCTGTATTCTCTGCCCTTCTGGTGGAACAGTCAAAAAGTCCAGACATCACGTTATTCCTGAACTTCAGGAATTGCTGGCCTGAGATCAATCAGGAAAAGTTCAGGACGGCAGCGGACGATGAAGCCATGGCAATCAGAATACGGCCGTGGCGAGATGATCTCATCCAGTTTGCTCAGGAGCTTTTTCAGGTTCAACAACTGCGGGATGATTACAAGGAGTTCCTGAAATTGGCTGTCGTTTTTCTCGGCTCTCTTCCTCGCGGACGCTCTTCCGTATCCTTCAACGCTCCTGGGGCTCCACACCGTGCGCGATGGATGGCGCGGGCAATGTATGCCCTGAAGATTTGGATGTTCAAGGAGGAGTTTGTTAGACTCTTGCGGCCGCAACGTCCTTCTTCCTTTCGTGGCCCGAACCGCATGGGACTTCTCTCGAAAAAGTTCGGAGATTTCTGCATTTTCGTCGTAAAACATTACCTACTCGTCTTGTTCGCAGCCAAGACAGCTTCTGCAGCAGCACGAATGGACCTCACGCTGCTCAAGGAACTCGCGGAACATGAGGATCCCATCATCAAGGAAGCCAGCACGAAGGCGATGAGTCGGCATCTATGGTACTTGTCTGAAGTTACAGTCGGTCTCGCCCTCTTCGACGACGATGTTGCAGATGCTGACAAACTCAAGATGGTCTCTAACGTGAACTCTGTGGAAGGATCCCTCGAGCCCAGCCCTCGTTTGCTGGCCGTCGCAAGAGACGTCGTTGCAAAAGATCTTCCGGACTTCTTCACCTCCACAACTAAGAGGATCTTCCACCATCTTGAAATCGATACTGCGTTCTTGTCAATGCCCCCTGCGGCCTGGATAACATCAGACGGGTACAATCTGAGGAAGGAACGGGTCGGGAAGCTCCTCGTGACTAACGACACTGCTGAAAGAGGAGTGCCTCATCCAGTTCACGGCAAAGGGGCGTACCAAGCACGAGGATCAGCTCCAATACATGATCCAGGTAGCAGAGGATCATCGGCGAGCGTACCCGAAGACAGCAAACAAGAAGGACCTTCTTCGCTGAAAAATACTTTCTTTCTGAAGGCTTTTAGTTCTTTTCATGCCATTTCCGAGTATTGTTTGTCAATTTCTTTCGTTTTGTTGGTGTTCACGTAGTACGGGGAAACCAATCCCAGAATATAATATATAAGTTTAGCTGTTTTGTTTCCAATTATTTTACAGTGTTCATTCCAGTTTATGTTCTTGTCAAAGTAAATGCCTAGGAAATTGAAATGATTAACGTGTTGTGGAATTACCATTAATTCAGAGGTCTGGAATGTGATTGCTATTTATAGGTTTTTGTGGGAATGTATTTTATAGTATATTTTGTTTTATTAAATTATCTGTTTTTCAATACATCCTTAACAAAGTGTATTAGCAAAATGTATTTTTATAAATATAAAACACGAATTATTCTTCATACAGTATGCTGTAATGTTTCAAATATTAAGAGTGTTAAACAAGACATAGTTTTCATAGTTACTTCCCCTGAAAATAATCAGTACGGGGAAACCAATCCCAGAATATACAAGGCGTCCCAAAAAAATGTATACACACTTTAACAGCTGATGCTCAATTGATGTTTCTTTCTTTCCAAGTTAAACCCATTACAATTAATAATGGCAGTCAGACTAAGCTTTCAACAAAGGAAATTCATTCTAAAATGCTACTGGAAGTGTGAAAACGCAGTTGAAGTGCAAAGACAGTTTAGGAGGGACTTTCAAACAGATCCACCAACGCGACTTACCATCACTCGAATTAGAGATAAGTCTGAAGCCGATGGAACTGTTCAGAATGTCCACAAGAAGCGTTCCGGAAGACCACGGACATCGACAAGCCCCACAAAGCAAGAAAGAGTACTGGAAACGTATCACCAAAGTCCAAGAAAATCTGTGCGGCAAGCGAGTCGTGAGGTAGGAATTTCAGAATCGTCTGTCCAACGCATTTTGAAGCGCTGTCAATGGAAAAGTTACATTCCAAGATTAGTCCATGCTATTAATGAAGATGATCCGGACCGAAGAGTGGAGTATTGCGAGTGGTACTTGGCACGATGTGGATGTGGATTGGACGAAGGGGTTTCGTAGAATACCCTCCGCGTTCACCAGACCTCACACCACTAGACTTTTTTTAATGGGGATACTTAAAAGACAAAGTCTACGCTATAAAACCTGCAACAGTCGCTGAATTGAGAGCAGCCATTGAACGAGAATGCACACAAATACCAAACGAAATGTTTCGTGATGTTTGCGATTCCATTGCTTCGCGTTATCAGCAGTGCCTGGACCAGAACGGACGTCAGTTTGAAAACAGGCGTTGACAAAACAATTAAATAATGTCTGTAGATTCTATTACATTTTGAAAATGAAATGTATTTTAATAAACACTGCCTTTATAATTATTTAAAGTGTGTATACATTTTTTTGGGACGCCCTGTATGTAGTATGCAGTGTACAAACTTTGTAGTGGATGCGCGACCCCTAAATAAACGGCTACTCAAATGAAAATTTGTCTGTGGTGTTTTCTCCTTCAGTGGCTTAATTGAGAAAGCGAGCGAAAGAAATGGACCACCTTCAGGTTTTCTCCCTTATGCAGTGACGCACCCTAAAATATATATATATATATATCGTCAACGATATGTTGACGATATTTTTGCAGTGTTTACTGATGCTAGCAGTGCTCATCAATTTTTTACATTTTTAAATAACTTGCATCCAAACATAAAGTTTACTCTGGAGGAAGAATCTGACTCCAAGCTGCCTTTCTTGGATTTACTGATTAGCAGAGAGTGATTCTATTATTACTTCAGTTTATCGTAAGAAAACGTTCACTGGTCTTGGTCTCAATTTTTTAAGTTATTGTGATTTTAAATACAAGCTGGCATCTGTAAACACCCTACTTAACCGAGCGTATAATTTATGTTCCAACTATCAATGTCTGCATAATGAATTTGTTTTTTTAAAAAAATATTTTGTGAATAATGGCTATCCTTTGCAGATTGTAGAAAACGCTATCAATAGATTTCTAGCTAACATTTACAAACCTAAAAAGTATAATTTTAACGTTCCTAAAAATGTATATTATCTTGTGCTCCCAGAAATGGGATATCTGAATTCCTATTGCCGTAATAACCTTCTGCCACTTCTTAGTAAATTTTATTGTCAAATAGATTTTAAACTAGTATTTGTCAACCGTCGTTCTATTGGCTCATATTTTAATGTTAAAGACCGTGTATCGGATGCTCTGCGCAGTGCTGTCGTTTATGAATTCAAGTGTCCCCGATGTGATCGGAGCTATATTGGTAGCACTGTGCGGAGCCTCGAGTCGCGTTTCTGTGCCCATATGGGCATAAGCCATAGAACTGACAAACCTTTGAAAACTAAAGAAGCTTCAGCTATACGCAGCCATGTTGTTCTATGCAAAGTCGATATAACTTTAGCTAATTTTAACATTTTAGATTCCGCTCCGTGTGAGCAAACGTTAAGACTTCTAGAATCCCTGTATATTAAAAAACTCTCCCCTTCGCTTAACTCTGATATTTCATCCGTTCCCTCCGTCTAAACTGAACATCTTGAACAACCAACCTTTACTTGGTTTTAGATGTTTCTGTTTTTTTAGTTTTGCCTCGGAATCTGTGCTGCTTAGACTTAAGGTGTGTTCCTTTTAGTGTGGGTTTTTAATTTTTTAGTGTTTTAAAAGATAGCCTGTGAATTTTTAGTTTTTTGAGTTTTACATTTTGTATTTTATAGCTGTTATTCATTGTTCGTTTTTAGTGTCACTTTTATTGTTTTAAAGCTTGTTAATTGTTCGCTTTTGTTTCATAATAGTCATTATGGTTTTTAATTGTAACTTTTTAGAATTTTTTTAGTGTGACTGTTTTTAATGCTTGTGGATTTTTTCCCTATTTTAATTTGTTAATGTCATTATGGTTTTTAATATTATGTTTTTAACTTTTTAGAATTTTTGCCTGAGGATGAGCATAGTTTGTGCTTGAAACGTTGCAATATACAAAATATAGTCCCTTTCCAACTTGATGGATGTTTCTTTCCTTGTCTGTTGCTTTCTGCTTAAATTGAAATTGAAGCTTGCCAGAAGCGGCCTTCACCAATATATATATATATATATATATAAATGTTAACCCCTCCGTCTATGACCTTGGACGGTTCGAAGTTGACGGGGGTTCTGGTTAGGTGGCAGCAACGGATTTGTTACTCTGGAGTAGCTGGTACTGTATAGGGAATCGTAGTAGTTTCTCTTATACTACTCTCCGATTTCTTCTTGTAGTGCATCGGAGGATTCGGTGAGACTTGCTAAATTCTCTGAAGGGTTCCCCGATTCTTCTTGTAGCGTATCGGGAAATTATTTTTCTCTGAAGAAAACAAGGCTTGAAGAAGACAAATATATTCTCTTACTGTAGTTTACTGCAAAAATGTTAGACAAAAATGTTGCTCTAAGTCAGATCAGACAATGAGAATGAACTGGAGAAATTTTAGGCGGTTATATACTACATTTTTTAATGACATCATTATTATTTAATGCTGACCTATTTTGTTTTTTATTCTCAATAGGCTGCATTATTTTTCAAAATATTTGAAGATAAGGTAAATATTTTAGCTGTAGCAATGTCTAGACAGATAAAGATATTTGAAGATGAAGCCATATTTTTATTTTAAACTGCATATTGACAGATCTGATGTTATCATGATCTGCCGAGTTAACTAAAAATGGAAATTGAAATATGCATTTTATTATGAATTACAATTAAACATGCATATGAACAAAAATTAAATGCTTAAGATTTAAAATTAAACGTTAAGCAAGACACTTCATCTTTTACAACGAAGAGAGAATGTATACAGAAAATGAACATTGCAGAATTTAACAAGATTACATTATTAAGCTAAATCTAAAAAAATTATTAAGTAATTTAAAAAGAAATAATCCACAATTATTCAGCAGAAATAAAATAGAAAGCAAAACAATTTTATCTGAACTTATGTCAGCGTTGTACGACTTTGGACTCTATATGTAAAAATGAATATAAGAATATAAATATATATGAATATAAGGATTATATGAATATAAGTATATAAGAATATAAGAATTATAAGAATATATGAATATATGAATTATTCATTGTTTCCCTGAAATGTTTGTATGGTTGCCGGGAGGAGGAAAGTATGTGAAAAAATGCTTAAATCTTCATACTTCCACTTAAACTACGAATGCCTCGATAAATAATATATGAAAATGAAAAGGTTTATTGGCAGACTATAGTCCATATGACAAATATTATTAATACAATGACAGTTCACATACTAATGCTAGAAATATATACAGTTGATTAGAACTAATACAGTAATGTCGAAGTTAAGTGGAGCTTCAGACAGACGTTTTCGTACCAAAAATTCCATAGCTTAGAGGATAAACGGCAGGACTCATGGATAGCTTGGATAATCGGGTTCGTTGATTTTTTAATTCTTTATATTAGACTGTTTTGAGCACGTCTTGTTACCTCCGGGAAGCTCGGGACATTGCGGGTAGCAAACATTTGCGAAGCTGAGCATCTCGGGGGTAATTTATGTAAGTCTTAAACACCTGTTGTACAGCAAATTTAGGGTTTTGCCAGAACCTTTTTTATAATTCACCCAGAGTTGCTGTCCGTATATATTACTGCAGAAAGTACGAAAGAGTCTCTTTAGCTTCACTTGTACAGACCCGAAAGTTCCTTAGTCATATTCGCTTTAGCACAAAGGCTTCGAGATTGTTTTCTTATATCTGTCATCACTTCTTCAATTACTTCACTTTTCATTTTAAGCCTAATAACAGCTGATTACAGAATATTCTGAGGTTAACAAAAGAAAATTTATTGGGGCTGTAGAAAATACTCGACTTGACTGTGACGAACCTTTAAATGACCCAGATCATATGTTTCAGTTCTTCTATGACACCTTATTCCATATTTTTAATATTTGCTTTCCTTTAAGGCGAAAAACAGTTTCGCCCAAAAGTGTCGCAAATCCATGGATCACTCCAGGAATTATCACTTCAATAAAGAACAGAGATAAATTATTCAAATTGCAATTACAGAGCAAAATTCCTAAAATACAATATACTCAGTACAGAAACAAATTAACTAAAATAATCAAAATTGCAAAATATAACTATTATAACAATCAATTTTCCAAACATAAAGGAGACGTGAAAAACACTTGGACAACCAAAAACAATCTTCTTGGAAAACAAATTAAGAAAAATTCAATAGAGAAATTAAATGTTGATAATAAAGAAATTACCGATGATACTGCCATTGCAAACTCTTTAAATGCACATTTTACTTCAATAGCGGATAAGCTTCGCTCACAATTAATAAATAATGATCACTCACCTCTAGAATATATGCCACCCAGCCCACTAAATTAATTTTCTTTTGTTCCTGCTACCTCTACTGAGGTCCAGAATATTATTAGTAAATTAAAAAATACAAAAAATAACATTCATAACATTCCTGTACCTTTATTAAAACTTGTTAATAAGATATCTGTAACTTTGGCTAAAATTATCAATCAAAGTATTTCCAAAGGAATATTCCCATCAATGCTAAAAACTGGTTGTATAACACCGCTTTTTAAAGGGGGTGATCCTGCACTAGCAGCAAATTACAGGCCGGTGTGTTCCTTATCTGTGTTCAGCAAAGTTTTTGAAAAAATTGTAAAAAGTAGAATGCAGCGATATTTAGAATCCTACACTTTATTATCTCCAAATCAATATGGCTTCCGTAATAATAAAACAACGGAAATGGCTATTTTAAATCTTATGGAAAATGTAAATATAGCTAAGGAGAACAAAGAAATAATATCATCAATATTTATGGATTTGAGTAAGGCGTTTAATGTTATAGACCATAATATTCTACTTAATAAATTATATTGTTACGGCTTTAGAGGAGCAATCAGTGATTGGTTTAAAAGTTATTTGTCCAATAGATATAATTTTGTATCAGTAAATAAGGTTTGCTCAACTAAAGCGCTTGTCAAACATGATGTGCCACAGGGCTCAGTTCTGGGTTCAGTTATTTTTATTATATATAAATGACCTTCCACGTTCATCTGATATACTGAACTTCATAATGTTTGCAGATGATACAACTGTCTCTTTTTCTTGCAAAGATGTTAATACCTTTGGTTACCTTCCGCCCGAATTGTTCATTCTGACGAAGATCAAGCATTTCACTCCACTTTAGACCTACAGTTTAACGTGGAATCCGAACCACGCCCCATCAGCAGCCCAGCATCTTAACCACTAGGCGACCTAGGGTACCCATTTATCTACCAACCACTTTCTTTTTATTGTGTAGAAGGATGAACAGCTGGGTTTTTGCTGCGCGCCGGCTGCTGTGGGTCTCGAACCCGGGGCCGATAGATTCGTAGTCAGCGACGCTAACCACTACACCACCGAGGCTAAGAATATATTTCATTCGGAATTCATCAGTGTAATGAAATGGTTGACCACCAATAAACTCTTCCTAAATACCAGTAAAACAAATTTCATGATTTTTACTAATAAAAGAAATGTATATCTTGATGAACTTAATGTTAATGAAATCGCTATAAAGGAGTGTACTCTGCAAAATTTCTTGGTGTAATGCTAGATAAGAATTTGCAATGGAGTGCTCATGTAAATTATATCGCGAAAAATATTTCAAGGAGTGTTGCTATAATGTTTAAACTTAGAAATCTAGTCCCTAAACAAGTTTTATTGACTCTTTATCATACTCTTGTTCTTCCTTATATAACATACTGCACCCTTGTTTGGGGAAACTCCGCTAACAACGCATTAAATGGTATCTTTGTCATCCAAAAACGAGCAGTAAGGTTATTATCTGATGCTGATTTCCTTGGTCACTCAGTGCATTATTTAAAGAGCTAAACCTACTAAAGCTCAACGATATAACCAAACTGGCACATTTTATTTTTATTTACGAGTGTAAGAACAAAATCATTAATTTGCAATGGGTAAATAGATATTTTGTAACTCATCAAGAAATCCACTCGTATCAGACCAGAAATAGATCAAAGCTTGTTATACCTCAATTTAGATTTTCATCTCAAAAACTATCCATTTTTATTGGATTGAAACTGGAATGACTTGCATGCCGCCATAAAAAATATTGTGAATATAAATTTGCTTAAAACCAAGTTGAAATCCCGATTAATAATGGCATACTAACAAAAATCTAGGATTAATGTCCACTAATATTGTTTAATATTGTCCATTAATATTGTTTAATATTGTAATACATGTTTTAACTATTAATAATACTTATTTACTTATTTATTTATTATTACAAATTAATAACAACTAGCTGCTTATTTTTAATAAGAGCCCAGTAAAGCCTCAAGCTTAAGGGCCAAATTAAATAAAATAAATAGTCGAGCTTCACAATTATTCCTGTCTTTGTAAATTGAAAAAAATGTATTTATTTTATTATTATTATTAATAAAGGTTATTCTATCTATATTCTATCTATCTATCTAGCTTTTAGGATGAAATTGCATAACCTTAGTTTTTGTAACATTAAAAAGAATATCATGTTTCTGCGAATACACTTCGCAGACTTTTAGTAGCGGATCCAGACCTTTAACAGAGGGACTTATTTAGTTATTAACACCATATCATTGGCATAAACTAAGTTATTTATCCTTATGTTATCTCTACAACATCCCACTGTTGCCTCATTAAGTGAAGCAATTAATCTGTCAATATACACATTGAACAGCATAAGGGAGAGCAAGGTGCCTTGTCTCACCCCGCAAGAGGAGCCAAAACATTCGGATAGTACATTGCCCACCTAACAGTAAAAGATTGGTGGGAATACCAAAATTTCAATAAATTTAATATGTACATGGGAACCTTCCTGTCTTCTAGTTTTTTAAATAAAATATTGTGGTTCATTCTATGATATGCCTTACTTACAGTATAACTAGGAAACAGCTATAAATAGTTGAATTACTGTCAGTATATATACACAGTATATATATATATATAGAGAGAGAGAGAGATATCAGCTAAATTCACTAAAAATAATAAAAATTAAAGCATTAAATTTAGCACTAATATATATATATATTAGTGTATTAAGTAATATACAGGGTGGCGCAAAAGTCGCGCATCATAGGAGTTTTCAGTGTTGACTATATTTTTTTCTTTTAGGTAAGGGATGACTACGAAATTAAGAATAGATGAGAGGGTGAACTTGGTTTTAATGTATGGAATACCAGGTACAACAAATCGATGAATCGGTACAGAATTTAAATTCCGTACCGATTCATCGATTTGTTGTACCTGGTATTCCATACATTAAAACCAAGCGCACCCTCTCGTCTATTGTTAATTTGGCAGCCATCCCCTACCTAAAAGAAAGAAAAATAATATATTATATTCAACTGAAAAATTCCTATGATGCGCGACTTTTGCACCACCCTGTATACATTGTACACCTTATATATTTTATTAGTTTATGAGGTTTATTAGTGGGGCTGCATAGCAATCGAGTTGTTCGTTTTTTGATACAAGCATGAAAATTGGCGCAGAGATAGATAAATAGATTGTAAAAAAATTTGGATATGGAGGCATCACGAAATTTTAATATTTTCAAGATGGCGGCCGAAAAATTGAAAAATATCAAAATGCTCTTAGAGTATCAACTTTGGCCTCAAATTGAAGCTTACAGTCAGTAGTTTTTTTTATCTGACAGTGCTAAATTTAATGCTTTAATTTTTATTATTTTTAGTGAATTTAACTGATATCTCTCTCTCTCTCTCTCTCTCTCTCTCTCTCTCTCTCTCTCTCTATATATATATATATATATATATATATATATAATATTAATTAGTATTAATTTTTAGACAATGAAGCGTATCCACATCTTTTACCGATCAATTATAAATATCTATCACCAACCTTTGCGATTGTTAGTAACGTTATTTAATAAACACGGTTGGTATAAAGTAGTGATGGATCGAATAACCGCAACCGCAACCGCACTACAACTGCACAAAAATTCGCAACCGTAACCGCAACCGCCGTTCCATAAGTGCGGTTGCGGTTGTAAAAGCTTAGTTAATTTTAATTTTAGGTTAATTAGAAATATTTCTTTTTTTAAAAAGAAAATGATAGGTCTCCTTATGCGTGCTTAAACGTGACGTCATACGGCTGCCGTAGTAAAATTGGTTTAAACTGCGCTCTAAGTTATTACTCTGTGAGCTCCATGCAAAAATATTATTCTTGAAATTCACACTGCCTGTCATTAAGTTTGACATCAGTTTTTCAAATGAATAATAATCCGTAACTTTCCAATGGGTGGAGGCTGGGGAAAGTGGTAGGTGGGATGAACAGTGCGATGGGTCCTCGTCCCTCATCCTGGTAACACACTTAGTGCAAAATATGGTTTTAATTAATTTGACCTATTCTTTCATAATAGCTATATAAGTTTAGAATATACTTCATTTAAATAGTATTTATTTAGTAAATACCTTATGTTGAACACAAGTTTTGCAACACACAAATAGCGGTAGCGGTGTATTGCAAAACTTGTGTTCAACATAAGGTATTTACTAAATAAATACTATTTAGTATATATTATGTACCAAGTGTGGCTAAATCGCACTATAGTGGCTAAATCCAGTTAATAATTACACATTTTTCCTAGTATATGATAACCGCAACCGCGGTTAGAAAAAATTCGACAACCGCAAACACAACCGCAACCGCGGTTGTGAAAAACCGACCACTCGATCCATCACTAGTATAAAGAAGGACTAATTTCATTTTGTTGCGGCATGTTTAAATCACACTGTGCTTGGGGTCAGGAGGGATGGGAAATCATTACGTTTAATCAGATAGCGACTGATTTGTGCTTGTCGCTCTGAATGTGATTGTCACTGCTGTGGGGGCGATAAGGAGGGGATGAGGGTACCATTACGTTTTGCTACGTCATCGGGGCTGCATTTCCGATGTCGCCTGGCGTGTGATGAAATTGTGTTGTGGGGAAAACAATGAGGAGGGATGGGGGTACCATTCGATTATTGTGCCACTGGGGCTGACGGAATTTAGTCGCTGAGTGTGTGTTCTGTGTTCACATCTCTTTGTGGGTGATATCTAGTTGAATTGCTACAGCTGAAATATTAATGTAATATTGTTCTTTTCTCTTTGCAGGGCCGCCTGTAAGGAACATCATGTCGTCTAGTCAAAGCTTCAACGTCGATGATCCAGAGCGTCTGTGGTCATCAGTGTCCGTGCATCCAACTGAGATCAACTTGAACCTGTGTATCATCTGCCAAGAGGACAAGGCAGAGCAGCTAACACGTCCTTCACAGTCGAAAAGAACTGACGTTGGGAGTGGATACACTTCACTGGCAGAAAACCTAGTGAAATTCAGCGAACTGGGTCAACTTCCACGGACACTGAAGATAGAGAGACTGGATGAAGGGTGCGGCATTGAAGCCGCCATGGTTGCACACACTGCACAGTATCACAAGAAATGCCAGCTCAAATTCAACAACACTATGCTGAAGAGAGCAGAAAAACGGAAACTGGAAACAGACGGTCATTGCCAAGATGGAGACGAAACAGGTGTATACAAGCACTTGAGGTCAGAATTCGTAGTTTCTGAGAAGGGCGTCCAAGAAGCATTGTGTTTCTTCTGCAGACAAGCAGCTGGCGCAGAAGGATTCCGCGCTGCATCAACCTTCCAGCTAGACAGCCGGGTGTGGGCCTGTGCTGAGATTCTTGAAGACACGCACCTGCTTGCCAGACTCAGTGTGGGAGACGTTGTGGCTCTGGAGGCTAAGTACCATGCCAAATGTTTAGTAGGTTTGTACAATCGAGCAAGGAAGGCAAAGGCTGCCGAATCTAAAGAAACTGCTCGCGAGAGGGAAATAGCCACTACTGGCTTCGCCGATTTGGTTCTATACATCGAAGAAACACGTCTTGGGGCGATAGCACCGGTGTTCAAACTGGTTAATATTGCTCGCCGCTACACGGCTATGTTGGAGCAGGTAGGAGTCAAAGTAGATGGCAGAGTTAACACGACACGACTGAAAGGGATTACGGAACATTCTTCGCCAACAGTTCATCCCCAACAATTCATAGCCAACAATTCATAGCCGTATACAATTCATCCCCAACAATTCATCCCCAACAATTCATCCCCAACAATTTTATATATATATACTGTTTATTATGTATTTTTGCTCTCGTCATTTTCATTTAAACTAACGAAAATATCAACTTAACCTAACCAATCATCAAGGGCGTTCAGTTGACCTAACCGGGCGTTCAGTTGACCTAACCGGGCATTCAGTTGACCTAACCGGGCATTCAGTTGACCTAACCGGGCATTCAGTTGACCTAACCGGGCATTTTCCGTTTTATTTTGTTTTTCCGCTTAAAACGGAAAATGTGTTTTTCGTAGGTAGTCCTGATTTACAATTTACAAGTTACAATTTACAAATACAAACATTTTGTATTTATGTTTCAAGGTCGTGAATGACGTCACATAAAATTCGTCTTCTTAATTTTATATGTCAGCCAACAATTCATAGTCAGTATTTTTCAATTTATCTTTATATTTATTTCTCTCTTTCTGTAATTTAAGTAACTTTTTAAGGTTAAGTTAAAGCCGCTATTAATTTTCCTGGCTATGAATTGTTGGGCTTGATTTGTATACGGCTATGAATTGTTGGCGAAGAACTAGCCGGATGCCGACTGAAAGAACGACTCCTGTGACAGTTCCCAGACATGAGTGCCCACAAGAAAGGAAGAGATGTCCTTCTGGCATTTAATGACGATGTTGGTTCTGCGATTGCTAAATCCTGCGAGTTAGACAGTGACAGAGATACGGCGTGCCTTACTCGTGCAGCACAGGTGGTCCGCCGCCAAATGTTTCAAGAAGCCAAGCCCTTCACTGGTTTCGCTGAAGGATGCCAAGAAGAATCTGTACCGCAACTACTGCTTTGCTTGGTGAGAATGGTCCTGGATGGTGCCAGTATTACAGAACACGTGACACACACGACGCATGCAGCACTAACCATCGCCCAGTTGGTGAAGTTCAATAGTGTCAAGCATAATCGGACGCCTGGGACAACAGCCTCTGTCAATGTCCGGCACATACCCTCTCAGGAGACACCTTTTCCCACCTACCTAGGGTTGATGGTTCATGCTCACACACGCAACAGGGAATTGGTTGACAGGCTTTTTCACTATGGGATTAGCATCTCATATGACCGTGTTCTCCGAATCTCAGCACAGATGGGAGACAACGTCTGCCAGCAGTTCCAACGAGAGCAAGTAGTTTGCCCTCCAAAGATGCGCGGCAGTGTGTTCACAACTGCTGCTGTCGACAACATAGATCACAATCCAAGTTCAACAACAGCTAAGGAGTCCTTCCATGGTACTGCTATCTCCCTATTCCAGCATCCATCCTTCACTGGCGAAGGGGTTAATCGGAGTATCGTCATCGCAGAAGGGTCCGGTAAAGCAAGCGATAAGAAGATCGTCATAAACTTGCCGTACAACTATACTAACATTCCAACTGTCACCAGCACCATTACAAATCAAACTATCCCACCTGCTGATGTGGTGTCTCTGTGCCGAGAAGGCTTCCCAGAACAGAGAAAGACTGAATACCTGTGGCTAGACCACGTCAGACAGGCCCTTGAAAGGTCTGACGTAGAGGAAAACACGTCTTGGGCTGCCTTTCACGCCAGCCGTCAGCCATCAGGAGCTCAAGTTATATGCCCCACTTCTTTGCTCCCACTCTTCCTTGAGAGAGCACACACAACCGCCATGATCCGACATTCAATGGACGTTGTGCGAAAATGTATTGAACATGTTAATCCAGGGCAGACACCAGTAATCACCGTCGACCAACCCCTGTTTGCCTTGGCCAAGCAGATTCAGTGGAAGTGGCCAGAGAGCTACGGGGAAGACAAACTAGTGGTGATGTTTGGTGGTCTCCACATCGAGTTGGCAGCCCTGAAGATGGTGGGTGACTGGCTGCAAGGAAGTGGTTGGGTTCATGCATTAGTGCAAGCCGAGATCGCATCACCAGGGACAGCTGATTCGTTCTTGCACGCAGCCCACATCACGCGTACAAGACGAGCACACCAGGTAACCGCATCTGCACTATACATCTTACAAAAACGAGCATACGACAGAAGCTGTCAGATACATCCAGCTGAGGCAGGGGAACAGAAAACTTTGAAGACTGGTGCCATAACAGAACACATGCATATCCTCAATTTCAGTATTGGGCAACCGTGCTGGAAATAGAGCTTCTGATACTCGTCTACGTGCGTTCTCTACGGCAGGCATCATTCACCATGTATCTCGACGCCCTGACTGAACTCGCCCCCTGGTTCCACGCTCTGGATCGCACCAACTACGCTAGGTGGATCCCAGTTCACCTGAAAGACATGGCTGAACTTTCAACAAAGCACCCAGATGTGGCCGCAAAATTCACGGCTGGCAGCTTCACAGTTCAGAAGACCCAGAAAGTGTTCTCCTCAATCCCAATTGACCAAGCACATGAGCAGAACAACGCCCTAATTAAAGGGGACGGTGGAGCTGTTGGCCTTACGGACAACCCAAGTGCCCTTCGGCGTTGGATGATTGCTGGACCAGAAATCGCCGCGGCAATACAAGAGTTCCAAGATGGGCACCAGCACAGGGGAATGCAAATTGACACACGGCACCACGATCAGACAGCCAGTGTGCAGACCGCATTTACCAAAGATGTCATCTCCCTTGTTAATGTGATAGAAGATCTTGGCAACCCATTCGAGGAAGAAAGCGTGGACCTGATTGTTCTCGACTCCAAGGAAATTGCAGGTCCTGCAGCGGTCGATGCTGTCCAGAAGGTGAAGATGATTGGCAAGGAGCAGTTCAAAACCTTCACCAGAGAGCGTCTGGTAGAAAGAACGAAGCCCATTGATGACATCATACGTCGCAACAAGCTGAACGTTTTTGTCAACCCCAGGCCGAAGACAGCAAGTAAAGGGAAGCACCAACTGGTGTGTCTGAAAAATAACGTCGGACTCTTTTCGCGGCTGTACATTGGTTGCCAGACCAGGGACGGGAACCTAGAGGAGTTCTTTCGCCATGAGAACCAAGCATGCCCTCCAGCACTCTCTGATGATGGTAGACTGCGCTTAGGTACTAAGAGTGACCTACTTCAATGCCTAGAAAACCTATCTGAAGTCCATGCTGACGCTCCTGTTACAACCTGTATAGTTATTGATGGGGCTGCCATAGTTCACATGTTGAAGCCCGGTGCTGCAAAGAACTTTGATGAGTATGCTAGTCAGATATTCATTCCCTACCTGTCCACAAAACTGCAGCAAGTGACACGCCTGGATCTAGTGTGGGACACCTACAAGCAGGATTCGCTGAAAGGCATGGCAAGAACAAAACGAGGACAAGGAGTGCGCAGACGTGTTGTAGCTGCAACTGCCATACCAAGAAATTGGCCAAGTTTCCTCCGTGTGGACTGCAACAAGACGGAGTTGTTTAGGTTCCTGTCTGAAGCTGCCCTCCGGTGGTTCAACATGGAGGGCAAACAGCTAATCATCACCGATGGAGAGAGAGTCCTCAGTAAGCCGCCACTGGATGATCTGGCATCACTCGCTCCATGCCACCATGAGGAAGCCGACACTCGCATGTTGCTGCATGTGTCACATGCTGCACAGCATGGCCACCGCAAGATCATGCTTCGGACGGTTGACACAGACGTTGTGGTGTTGGCCGTGTCTGTGGTACCGGAGCTGCAACCTGGAGATGAACTCTGGCTGGCATTCGGAACTGGAAAGGGATTTCGGTACTTGTCAGCACACGAAATAGCAGCTGGGCTTGGTCGACAGAAGGCTCAGGCATTGCCGATGTTTCACGCTCTGACTGGGTGCGACACCGTGTCCAGCTTTACTGGGCATGGTAAGAAGACTGCCTGGACCATCTGGGCTGTGTTTCCGGAATTAACAGCTGCGCTGCTGAAGGTCTCTTCAGCACCAATTACTGTACCAGAATGTGTCATGTCTACCATCGAAAGGTTCGTCATCCTCTTGTACGACCGAACAAGCACCAGCTCTGACATACATATAGCTCGACAGAAGATGTTTGCAAAGAACAACAACGTGCAGTTGATTCCACCAACAAGGGCAGCTCTAGAACAGCATGTGAAGAGGGCGACCTACCAGGGAGGTCATGTGTGGGGGCAGACACTTCTACCAAATCCAGATCTCCCTTGCCCCACTAACTGGGGATGGACCAAGACTGGTGACCGCCTGTACGAACCACACTGGACGAACCTACCCGAGGCATCAAAGGCCTGTCAAGAGCTGGTTTCATGCAAGTGCACAAAAGGATGTATGAAGCGCTGCACCTGCAGAAAGGCTGAACTTCCATGTACGGCCTTATGTGCGTGTGAGGGGAATTGTTCTTCTCAATAGTGATACGTAGCATGTAGTTATGTGTTGTTGTTCTTGTGTGAATAAAATATCCATCAATTCAGTTTGGGACCAAAGTCGATACTCTACGAGCATTTTGATATTTTTCAATTTTTTCTATAAACCTATTTTATAGATTGAAATATCAATATTCCCACTATCACTTATAAAGTAGATGTTACTCCTCTGACTGTAAGCTTCAATTTGAGACCAAAGTTGATGCTCTAAGAGCATTTTGATATTTTGATATTTTTCGGCCGCCATTATCAGTATCGCCAATATATATATATATATATATATTAGGGTGATGCAAAATAACTTATCATTTCAAAAACTTGAAGACACCCTCTAATTTTATTTAATTTAGTGTAAAAACTGAACATGCAAAATTTCAGCACAATTGAAGACATTTTAGAGGTTGCTACCATCCATTGAACATTTTGTATATTGTTATTTTTCAGTTTGTATTTATTGTACATTTATTTATTTTGCAGATTTCATCAAAAATGGTAGTCAGCAACATATAGCAGTCATAACAGACTCTGAACCTCTTTCCGTAAACCTTCTCATCCCTTTCATTGCTATAGACGCCGTGGCCGAACATTCTAGAATCATTTCTTTGCTGTGACGTCACTGTGGCGGCCGCGTCAGTGTAAGTGCGGCGTCACTGACTCAGTATCTTTGCTGCCTTCGCTGAGAGTGGTTGTATAGCAGTTGCTGAGTTGCACTCATGGAGCGGCATACGCGTTACAAAACAGTTGTTTGGCTCATAGGACATCCTATAGAGTCCTTCAAAGAAACCCAGCTTCCATCTAAAAGGGAAACATTAGCATTGTTTATGAACTACAAGATCAATAAAAAGCAACAGGTGAAAACAGCGGCTTTGTTGACTGCTAGAGATGTTATGGATGTGTGGGAAAAGGCACGCATCCCAACAGTGTTGAAATGTCATGTCGTGGAGAGAGTAAAGAAACTTTTCAACGAGTGGGAGAAACTAAAGAAGAACAGAAATAATAAGAAGAAGCAATCACCTGCACTACTTCAAAAACAAGAGAGCTGGCAAAATGACTTGCAAGATCTGTTTGACATTGCACATGCAAGTGCTCTTGACATGATAAAGATAGATGAAGATCGTGAGTTTTTGATGCTGCAACGACAAAAAGGAAGAAAAGGCAAAATGTCTGGAGTGGATAAAGTTTTTTCACAAATGGAAGAGATTGCTAGAGAAAAGGAAACATTGCTTGAAAAGAAAAGAAAGAGGGAAACAGCCGTTTTCGAAGCAGCAGTGCTCTCAAGTTCAAGTCCTTCAAGTTTGAATGAAGATAGTTCAAAATCAGAAGAAGAATTTGTTGCTGACCCTCAGCAGCCATCAACTTCGAGACAAAGTAGATCAAAGTCTAAGAGTGCAAAGCTTATGGATTCTTCAATGCTTGTATCTCTTGATGCTGCAAAAGTAAGTGATAGAGCTGCTTCGGAAATCTTGATCCCAACAATCAATGCTCTTGGGCAAAACCCTGAAGAATACAGTGTTAGCTATTCATCGATACGGAGAGCAAGACAAAGGAACCGCAAGACAATGGCAGAAAATTTGAAGCAGGATTTCGAAACAAATTGCCCTCTCCAAATACATTGGGACGGCAAACTACTGGAAGATATTACTGGTCATGAAAATGTTGATCGACTGCCAGTTCTAATTTCCGGCCAAGGAGTTGATCAGCTTCTTGGTATTCCCAAACTTGCCAGAGGAACTGGTCAAAACATTGCAGATGCTGTCCATCAGTTAGTATTGGAGTGGAATATATCTGACCAAGTGAAGGGCATGTGTTTTGACACCACTGCCTCCAACACAGGTTCTAAGAGTGGTGCTTGTATGTTACTAGAGCAAAGATTGGATAAAGATATGCTGTGGCTGGCTTGCCGACATCATATTTTCGAAATAGTGTTAGAAGCTGCAGTTTCTGTCTCCTTGCCATCTTCTAGTGGCCCTGACATACAACTGTTTAAGAGATTCAAAGCAAAGTGGGTGGAAATTGACAAGAACAATTACCAAACAGCAACAGATGACCCTAACATTGCAGAGAAAATCTCAGATGCTGAAGAACTCATTCAATTTGCTCAAGCTCAGCTTGATGAACAGCAGCCTCGTGATGACTACAAGGAATTGCTCGAGCTAACACTCATTTTCATCGGTAGTGCCCCCAAGTCAGGAATCAGCTTTAAAGCACCCGGAGCTTATCACAGAGCACGATGGATGGGCAAGCTAATTTACTGCATTAAAATTTGGATGTTTAAATCTCAGTTTAAACTAACTGAGAGAGAGGAAAAAGGACTGAGAGATGTTTGCTGCTTTTCAGCTGCGATATACATCAGATCGTGGTACCTGGCACCCATACCCTCATGCGCCCCCCGTTCAGATTTGCATTTTGTGCAAAGTCTGCAGCTCTACAAGCAAAAGGATGACAAAATTGCAAGTGCTGCACTCAATAAGTTTTTGAGACATTTGTGGTACCTCTCTGAGGAGCTTGTGGCGCTTGCATTTTTTGATTCAGCTGTTTCGCATGAGACAAAAAACAAAATGAAGCATGCTCTGCAGAAACCAGTTGACTCAAAACCGAGCAAACGAGCATCAATAAATCCTGAATCAGCTGGGCAGAAACAACTGCAGGATTTCGTTACTGCGAACACAAAAAGATTCTTTGAAATCCTAGAGGTGCCTTGCACTTTTCTTGAAAAAGATGCTGAAGAATGGAATGATGATGAAAGTTATGCGAATGCAAGAGATATCGCATATGGACTCAAAGTGGTAAACGACATTGCGGAAAGAGGTGTACGACTGATGGAGGAATACAACAAACTGATAACCAATGATGAAGAGCAGAAACAATACCTTCTTCAAATTGTTAAAAGTTACAGGTCGTCACTCTCAAACAAAAACAAGAAAACATTACTCTTGCTTCACAAAAAACGAAAATAAACATACATAAGTGGTTATGATATGCCTACTGGGGAAACTTCCACATAAAAAAAAGTTAACGCACTATACGCTGTACCTCAGAGGGTGGTGCGGAAATCAGCGTGCCTATTATTTACTATTTTATGAGCTCACTACGTACTATGGTCTAGAATGTCATCGTTTTTTTTCAAACTAGGTTAACTAGGTACATATCAAACCGGCTCCGGCGAAAATATCAACAAAACAATATTTTTGAGCACAAACTGATATACATTTATTTTTAAAGCTTGGTAGCAACCTCTAATTTTCTCTTTTTCAACCCCAAATTTCGCATACAATGCTTTCTTAGGAATATGAATAAAATAGGAGGGTGTCTCCCTGAAAATTGAAAGAAAAAAATTTGACCCCTTTTTTGCATCACCCTAATATTATATATATATATATATATATATATATATAGAAGAGAGAGAGAGAGAGAGAGAGAGAGAGAGAGAGATAACAGCTAAATTCACTTATGATAATAAAAAATAAAGCAGTCAGATAAAAAAAAAACTACTGACTGTAAGCTTCAATTTGAGACCAAAGTTGATACTCTAAGTCAAAATGCTCTTAGAGTCTAAGAGCATTTTGATATTTTTCAATTTTTTCAATTTTTTCAATAAACCTATTTTATAGATTGAAATATCAATATTCCCACTATCACTTATAAAGTAGATGTTACTCCTCTGACTGTAAGCTTCAATTTGAGACCAAAGTTGATACTCGAAGAGCATTTTGATATTTTTCAATTTTTCGGCCGCCATCTTGAAAATAATAAAATTTCATGATGCCTCCATATCCAAATCTTTTTACAATCTATTTAGCTATCTCTGTGCCAATTTTCATGCTTGTATCAAAAAATGAACAATTCACGTCGATATGGCAGCTTGCCGCCCCACTATATGAAAGTTGGTGGAAAGATAGTTAGAAATTAGATATATAGATAGGTAAAAAGATAAACGTAGATAAAAGTAACAAAAGTTGTTTTTTATTTTCTTTCATATGCTTGTGGAACCTCCTTTTACATCTGCAAATAACTACTGTACATCTTTCCGCCATTACCAACTGATATAGAAGTCTGATACCAACCTTCCTGTTATATATATATATATATATATATATATATATATATATATATATATATATATAAATAAAATAGTATAAAGAGTCCGTTAATCTGAGCAAGAATTAAATACTGAAGGAAAGCATTTAGCATGCAACATAATTCATATTTGAAGAGAGTTTGGAATGATTACGTGAAGTTTAACCGTTCAAATGTCTCTGTTTTAGGGGATTTTCTGCAAATACGTAATGGAGTAATGTATTGAATTAAAATAGGAGATTAATATGATTTATTTTAATGAAAACAGAATTAATAATGTATTCAGGAAAGCAAATAATGTTTCGAGCAAAAGATGGGCTTGAAATGGGAGAAAAAATAATCCATTGACGATGGCATTCTAAAATGGCTGACTTGTGGAGGCGTCGAAATGTCCAGCAGAGGTCAGGTGTTTTATGGCTACGCTTGTGTGTGTTCACAATATAAAATTAAAGTGATTAGTTTTTAGAATATACAGTGTTTTTCTCCCTAAAATTAGGTGTTTCTTTGTAAATTATGGGGGTTTCTTTCTGTTGAATTTAGTACTGCAGGTTGGAATTGGTGTGTTGATCTGGTTTTCGGTGTTTGCGCTTAAATTTTATTTAATGGTTATTTTTTTTAGGTAAATATGTTATTTTTAAACTTTATTCGAGACTGCTCGTGCTTTTGGAGTTTAAGATTTGATTGCTGACCAAAACTGGGGTGCTCTTAGAGGGTGGGTAACGTTTTTGGGTCATCCATCTAGGCCTTTTTGCCTTGCCCACCAAACGACGCGTAACGTTCAGTTCACTGTTCGTCGTTATGAGAGCGAACGAATTCTTGATGCCTGAGGCTAGACAAAAACGTATATTTGGTTTTCATTTTGGTTATTTGTAATTGATTGTGTTGATATTATTGCTGAAAATAGTCTAAACAATGAGGTTTAAAAACTAATTAAAATTATGGTTACTACGTATGGTTGCATCCTTGTATATATATATATACTATATATATATATATATATATATATATATATAGAGAGAGAGAGAGAGAGAGAGAGAGAGAGAGAGAGACCGACCGAACACCGATTTGATATAGCTAAGAAAGTAGGCTTACTATAATTACTGAATAAAATTAAAATGATTAATGAGGGTCACCAGCTTTGGCCTACACCCCAAGCAAACAATATTTAATAAGGAGAGAGAAATTACTTTGTTGTTTTGTGTTTAATTAGGAAAATAAATCAATTATTTGTTCACAGTGATTAACAATTCAATAACGGTATTTATAGTGATTAACGATTATATAACAGCATTTATACTATGCTAAAAATTACTGATTCTTAGCAATGAGGAATGGTTATACAGTCTAATTGTTAAATAAGTACACTAATTCAGGTAGGCTAATGCGACATGCAGAGGTAAACACAAAAAGTAATGAAACCTATTGATAACTGAAATAATGCAAGTACGGTTGGTACTGTAAATGGATTAGGTCGTTAAGAATGAAATGCATAAAAGAGCACATAAACAATCGGATGCAAAATAAGTAATGCTATACGAATGAACACGATAACAGAGTGATACAAAATTACGATATTGGTACAACACTTGAATAAGTCTACTGCGGTCTTAACGAGAGAGTTATTTTGAAGTGGTAATGAAGACACTTTTAGGGCCTACGCGATTAGGCAGAGCTTTTGGAAGCACGACGTAACAAAACACTGTAGGCCGAGTGAGGGCCGACAAGGGGCTTACCGCGACGCTAGATAACTCTGGAGACTGAAGAAAACTACATAAAGGTTTGATCGTATTACGTTTCGCCGTAGATGACTTTGGACACTGTAGGCCTACCGGCAGGAGGATGTGCTGAGGACTTGTTGAGATACTTGTTGAACAGGCGCCGGTCGAATTGTGGTGAGAGGATGAGTGACGAGCAAAGTGAGGTTTGTGGCTTATAGCCTACTAGAAGATTTATGGACCTGGGCTCCGAAAGATTGCTTCTGCAGGCGGAATGGCCTTACCGGCGAGAGGATGAGTGTTGAGGGCCGGTAGAGACTTGTTGAAACGGGGGCCAACGGAAACTCCTGCAGCAGTGATGTTGCTTCTTGCAGGATGAAATTGTAGAGGGCCTTACTTGATGATAGACTTCGTGTATGCTCGACCGGAGCCTTGAAGGAACAGCGGGCCGCTCTCGTCGAAGGCCGGAGAGCGGGTGGCGTGACGAGTGGTGCTACTGACGAAGGTGCTGAGAGTGAGACGTGACGACCAAAACGAGAATATGGCAAGTGAGAGTGATTTGAGAAAGAACCAGCATTTTATAGGCCTTGGTGACGTCCTCTGGTGGTCGTTTCGGGAAATACCACAAAATCTGTTTCCTCCGTGGGCCTGTTTCATGCCCACGTGTATAACCTTTGTTTTTATTCCATGACTGAGTGAGAACGGCGAGGAAAGGATTTCCGGTCACCCTCTACATATACAGGGTGGCCCAAAAAAAATGGCACCAATTTTGAGAAGTGATATCTCAATAACCATTGCAGCTAGGGACTTAAAAAAACAACCAAATGAAAGATAATTCTTTTCTCTTTAAATACTTATTCTATGGCTTGATGGTTATAAGCCCATATAATGCCCAAAATTGGCTTCCAAAAAAGAAAATATACAAAAAAAGTTGCGCATTTATATTTATTCCTTGATCCTAATTTTAAATGAAATATTTCTATTCCAGACCCCTCAAGATGGGATTGAGAGAATCTGATAAGAACATTATACAAGCACTACGTGAAGAAAAAGGATATTCATTAAACAGAATCCTTTACGAATTTCCAAATAGAAATTGGAAAAAAAGAACTGGCACATTTTTTACAAAAACTTAGAGAAACCGGCAGCAGTCAACGGCGTCCGGGAAGTGGTCGACCAAAAAGTATTAGAACGCCAGAAAACATTGAAAAAGTAAATGAAATGGTTTTAAGTCAAGAGGAACAACCGGGAACAAGTAAAACTGAACGTGAAGTTGCGAAAGAAACCGGGATTTCACGTTCATCAGTACAGCGAATAATTCGAAAAGATCTTGGGTTGAAAACATTTAAGAGGGTGAAGGTTACTGCTTTATCGGAGCCTGTGAAAGAAAGACGTTTCATCGATGTAAAAATCTATTGCGAAGATTTCGGTCAAATGAGTCTGTGAAAAAAATTTGGTTTTCTGATGAGAAACGATTTACGGTCGAAACACCACGAAATACCCAAAATGATCGGGTTCGTGCAGCAGTGGCGACAAAAACTCATGTTGACCCAAAACGACTTTTGCGTGAAAAAAAACACTTCAGATTCGATAATGGTTTCCCTTGCAGCGTCATCTGAGAACAAAACATCCATCATTTTTATTCAGCGAGGCGTTAAAATTAACTCAATTTACTACTGTAATGACATTTTGTCTCCAATGTTGTCAGAGATCAAGGAGACGAGCACTGATTTTGTGTTCATGCAAGATGGAGCCCCATCTCATCCAGCCAAGGAAACAACAACATTTCTCAATAATAATTGTCCTGGTTTTATCGAACCAAATAATTGGCCACCATGCAGCCCAGATCTAAACCCCATTGACTACTTTGTGTGGTCTGCCTTAGAGAGAGAAGTCTACCATGGTCAGAAAATCCGTGATGTGAACCATCTTCGTGAACGAATTCAGGCTGCATGGGAAAATCTCTCACAAGTGACGATCTCAAAGGCAATTTCAAAATGGAGGGCGAGATTACAGGCTGTGGTTGAACATAATGGAGGGCAGATTGAGCCATTTATTGAAAATTAGGTTTAACTTAAAACCACAGAACTTCGTTTAAAGACCGTAAATTAGAAGATAATTAATTAGAAAAAAATAAAAGGAATAAATATAAATGCGCAACTTTTTTTTGTATATTTTTCTTATAAGCCAATTTTTGGTATTACATGGGTTTATAACCATCAAGCTATTGAATAAGTATTTAAAGAGAAAAGAATTATCTTTCATTTGGTTGTTTTTCAAAATCCCTAACTGCAATGGTTATTGAGATATCACTTCTGAAATTTGGTGCCATTTTTTTGGGCCACCCTGTATATATACATATATATATATATATATGTGTGTGTGTGTGTGTGTGTGTGTGTGTGTGTGTGTGTGTAGACATTCAAAATATTTCCTATGATTCCGGACTTTTAAAACACCCTGTATAACAAAATATAACAATATGTTACATTATGTTATATCTTTTTCGCGTTCTCGATGTAAATCCCCGAAGCTACCTTATTAGTAGTTAGGGTGCAATTAAAGTGTTACGTAATTCTGTGAATTTTATGGGTTTTTTCTTTTTTCTTTTATTTTTGGCCAGAGCGATTTATGTTATTTTTTCGAGTGAAGTGTACAGAAAATTATTATATTTGGTACTTTAAAGCAAAAAACAAGAATACATGGGGGCCCTGATCTTCATGTGATCCTTTTTATTTCAATATCCTTTATAAACATTAAGTTATTGTTTGCAATATTCCAATATTTCAATATTCAATCTTATTTCAATATTTTTATTTTAATTATGTTCTAATTTTTTTTCATTGCAATATCCTTCGTAAACATAAATATTTTTTTTTAATTTTGTGTTAAAATCCTTTAATTTGGATTGAGGTCGAACTGGGGTGCTTTTTCTTGGATTGGGGACTTTGGGGTGCTTATTCTTGGATTGCTCCGAAAATTTTTGTAAATTGAATTTGAAAGGTGATAATCAGTTACGATTCAAACATTTGGCTACTTTTCTTCAAAATTAAGACAGGTTCGATTTGAAAAAAAACTAAGTTTGTCTGTGAATTCCGCCTATGACGTTTAGTTGATCCGAGTAAGGTGATCGATCACCAACGAGACAGAGAGAGAGAGAGAGAGTTACAAGGAGTTACAAGGAAAATAAGTACCTCAAAAGGCCTTGCGGCCCATACCGAGGAGGTACCAATGGCAACGGGTGCCAGGGAAAATTTTCTACACACTCAAATAGTGTGCAAGATTTGGTTTAACCTTTTCTTGAACTGATCCACAGAGGAACTGTTCACAACTTCTGAAAGTAACCTGTTCCATGTGTCACAGATCTTATACGTAAAGTAATTCCCACACACACTAGTCCTAAACCGTTTCAAATCCAACTTCCAACCATTGTTGAGAGTTGGGTTATCAATATCATTTAAACTAAACATACTTCTAAAATCGACATCGTTGAACCCGCGTAAGAGCTTGAAAACCTCGATCAGTTGACCGCGCAGCCTCCGAGTTTCAAGCGAAAACAAGTTCAGGGCGCGTAACCGTCGATTGTAGCCCATATGCCTAACGGAAGGGATTAACTTTGTGGCCCTCGCCTGCACTCGCTCCAGCCTCTCAATATCTTTCCTGAGGGTGGGCGACCAGAACTGCACTGCATACTCCACGTGCGACCGAACCAAGGAATTGTACAGAGAGAGCACAATCTCCTTGTTCCGAAACTGAAATTGCCTCCTGATATAACCCAACAGCTTCTGGGCTTTCTTTTCCACCTCTACGCACTGTTTCGTAAACTTAAGGTCGCTGCTAATTAGCACACCCAAGTCCTTTTCCAAATCAGTCACCTCGATATTACTCCCCAACATCGAGTAGTCCGACTTGGGATTGGCATAGCCAATGTGCATCACTTTGCATTTACCCAAGTTAAATGGCATTTGCCATTTTTCGGACCACTCTCCTATCCTACCTAGGTCCGCACGCAGTTCCTCGATCGCTTCGGGCGTCCCAACATTGGCCCCAAGCTTGGTGTCATCAGCGAATTTGGCGATCCGACTGACGATGCCACCGTCTATATCATTTATGTAAATGATAAACAACAATGGCCCCAAAACGGAACCCTGAGGAACCCCACTAGTGACCGAGGCCCAACCCGAATTGGCCCCTTTAATTACAACCCTCTGCCGCCTATTCTTCAGCCAGTTTTCAATCCACCTACCTACTTCCCCACCGATACCCAGCGCGCGCACTTTCGCTATTAGCCGGCGGTGAGGTACCTTATCAAGGGCTTTCTGAAAGTCGAGATAAAGTATATCAATCGCCCTACTCTTATCATACTCACTCAATATGACGTGGAAAAACTCGAGCAAGTTGGTGAGACACGACCTATGCCGTCTAAACCCATGTTGGGAGTCCCCAAGCAGCTTGTAGGAATCCAAATGGTCAACGATCCTATCCGCTATTGTCCCCTCTAATAATTTACCTACAACTGAAGTAAGACTAATGGGACGATAGTTCCTATCGGCAACGACTGTCGCGGTACATCGAACACTATCCAGGCCAGCACCTTCGTGCCTCACTCCTGGCTCGGGGATGACGCGGGTGTCCTCCCTGGTGAACACTCCCGCAAAGTACTCATTAAGCACATTGGCGATGTCCGCGTCGGATGTCCGCTTCTAATGGGCTTTCTACTATTAACATAACTGAAGAACTCCTTAGGGTTCCCCTTGCAGAGGCTTGCCACCTGTAGTTCTTCGTTACGTTTCGCTAGCCTAACCTTCGCCTTCACTTCCCTACACAGGCGGACATACGCTTCAGTGTTCTCATGGGAACGATTGGCCTTCGCCCTCCTATACGCTACTTTCCTATTTCGGATAGCCGAAGCGATGTCACGATTGAACCACTTAGGCTGCGTTGAAGCAGGGGTGACCGGTTTTGAGGGTATGGCAGCAGACTGCAGCACCATAAACTCGTCCCGGAATGCACTCCACACTCGCTCAACATCGCCGCCGACCTCTAACCCCATCCCAACTACGCTATCCCTGAGGCTAACAAAGTCCGCCCGCCGGAGATCGAGTTTACTGCCTCTCGAGTTACTACGCTTCACCCGAGGGACGCACACACGGAACCTAATCAGACCGTGATCACTCCCGCCCAACGAGAGAGAGAGAGAGAGAGAGAGAGAGAGAGAGAGAGAGACCCGAATGAGCAGCGAGTTATATCATGCAGCAAGAAGTTTTGAGAGATTGTGTCCTAATAGTGAATTGTTTTTGTTTTCATAATGTAGAAATAAAGTGATTATTTTTAGGAGATACCCTAAGACGTGACACTCCGTAAAATTTTTATTTAAAATCACTGTCCAAGGTCATTCACGCCCCGTATCCTTTAATCACGTCTTTTTTTAAAACATGTCACAATAAAAATATACAGAAAGCAAACGTGTCGTTTATCCTACCCGTTATAAATAAATCCCGCCATTATCTACCATGCTGCCATTTCAAGTAAACAGAACTTAAAATCAATTAAAAAGTATGAGATTGGAAATAAATTCAAATACAGTGAATAGACTAAGTAAATAAAAGTAATAGAAATAAAATGCATTATGCAATACAGCCAGAGAGAGGTATTATTTTATATAATTTTATGTGAATAAAAACAATTATCTCACTTATTTCAACGGTTTAGGTTTCACTTCGTAATTGGAAACATAAAAAATGTTTCCTTTTAAATTTCACCATTGACGCGATTACAGCTAAAATTAACTAATCAGAGAGCCACATTTTGAAACATCTATACGACCTCTGAAAGAGATTTGAGGCAAGTATGATGTGCAGACTCTTGCTAAGCGTTTGTTTAGGTGTCGATATTGTGTATTAGAAATTTAATTTAAAGTACTGTTAGTAATTAAAATTATGAAAATTTTCTTTGTGTGTGTGTGTGTGTGTGTGTGTGCTTGTACCCGGCTTATACCCGCGTAATTGTAGAGTTAGTTTGTATATTCTTCTCTTTCTGTAAAATTTCCTTGGTTACTTTTCTAGGGTCAAGGTATTTTATTCAACCTTTTTTCGTACCCGCCTCTTTCAATTTCTTCACTAAGCCGGCACGCACCTACCTAGAAAGTAGGCCTCTGTAAAAACTATTGCGTAAAGTAGAAGAACAGCCAGTATCTTTAAGGTAGAAACAAATCAGAAACAAAATGCGGCAGTATAACAGAATAAGAAGTCAAATAATATAAAATCAAATTATGTTTCATTACACACGTTTTCCTCTTTGTATTTTATTTAAATGCGGTTATTGCTCTAACTTAAAACTCGCAAATAACAACAGATAATCTGCCTCGTTGTTTTCGAATGCGTACAATAAGGTATCGATTCCCTGTCTGGAAATACGTATAGAAACGAATTTATGTATGAATAATTTAGCTATAGTTTACCTTTATTTTAAACGATCATGAAAAGTTCTTTCTTTCCTGCAAATAATTCGCTTACAAAGAATGAAAATTTTAGTAAATATGACCCATGTTGCTTCATTATACGAGATCTGTGAAAATGACAACGGCAGTTCCATTGTTTTACCTTCGTATTGTCCTAAAAAAGTCATTTCCTTTTAGCAGAAGTGCTTTCGGAAAATCGGTACGACCCTAAATCATAATAATGATCTTATTAATGATAATAATTTCGTTTAATCTTGCATAGCGAACGTAATTAACGTTATTAACTAATTAAATCCCTCCTAGCGTTCACTTAAGCCCCGCCTACTTTATCACCGGCGTTCTTGGCTCCACCTGTTGTTGGCACTAAGTGTTAAAAAGAGTGAGGGAAAATCAAAGGATGATTCTGGTCTTAGCAGTTTAAGTTTAATTATCGAAATATTAATTTGTATTCGAAGCATTTTTTAACTCTCTTTTAGGCTACGTCGTAGCCAATGTCGTAACACCGCTTCCGGTACTTCTAGGTTATCTCCCCCCCCCCACCCCCCCACCAATTTTGACAGAATATTTTCGTTAAAACTAACGAAAATATCACGACTTAACTGTACGCCCTTGATAATTGGTTACGTTAAGTCGTGATATTTTCGTTAGTTTTAACAAAAATATTCTGTCGAAATGGGTGGGGGGGATAACCTACAAGTACCCCGCTTCCCATTGATCAGCGAAGTTAAGCGACATTTGGTCTGGGTAGTAGTTGGATGGGAGACCGTCCTCCGTGTCCAGATTATGTAGCGACCCGTGGTTCGGATCCCACGTAAAGCTGTAGGTCCCCTCCATCATATGACCTTAGATGTTGCGAAGAAGGTTAAACAATCTCAATATATTATTATTATCTTTCTCTCTCTCTCTCTCTCTTATTTTTAAGATTTACTTAAATCCATCGTATGACGAAGTGGAAAAAAAGATACTGTATTAAAAATACATATATATAAACTGGGTTTATAATGACGTCAGAGGGCAGGTTTGTACTTGATTAACGATTTAAAAAGTTTCCGACTCTGATTTGTAAATTATTTACAGTTTAGAATGAAATAGCTGATGGGAAGCAAAGGTAGATTCAAAGGTAGATTCAAAGATAGATTCAAAGATAGATTCAAAGGTCTACTATAAACGGAAGATGGCAAAGACCTTGGCTAACTTTGTAACCGAGAAGTTTTAATGACTTCTTGGAATGAAGTTTAGGTTAAAATTATTTATGTTAAGTTATAGTAAGATATGTCAAGTTAGATTACTCGCAGTTCTGAAAGGTTTAAGATATAGTGTCGTATAACGATTTACCATTTTGAAAATGATTTATTTGTACGTAAAAGAAGAAATAAACTGAAATAAAATTTTTTTTATATATAACTATGTTTTAAAATTTAATTTATATATGAGTCGTAATTTATTTCGCTAATCACGTAACTCAAGTTTAACTCTGGAATTAAAAATTTAAAAAAAGCACTCTCAAGCCTTCAAGTGTTGTTTACATAAACTTTTCAAGAGGCATTTTTATGTCAGATTTATCTATACACAAACACGAAATTGAAATGTCATTTTCAGAGACCATCATTTTAATTTATATTTTGAAAATTTGTTCCTTTTTCTTCAGTTATTAATTTTGGCGGGATGAATTAACGTTCAAGTTCACCTTATGGTTGTCAAGTAGTTGAACCACATTAAGTACAATATGAAGAACGTGGGTTAAAAGAGTACTATAATTCATCGGTCTGAAATTTAGTTGCCTTTCTTTGCGTGCACTGTTTCTACTTGAAGCAAAGAGAAAATATGAAATGGACAAGCCTCCAACGTTCATGACAGATCGCGTTTTCCCGAAACAAAGTTAGATCTAAAATCTCATTTCAGTTTTTAAATTAAGTTAAATTAGAATCTGAACACGGAACCACCTTTCGGAACCTCACCGGTTAACCAAGAATAGACCCAAAACAACGTGTAACCATGAGTAAAACGCAACCTTATAATATTAGTTTACAAACAATAGGAAGAGAATGTTCAGTAAATTTCTTTCTATTGTGGTGGGGGCATTTTTGCGGGCGTTGGCCCCTCCTCCTTCCTGCATGAAAGAAATCTCATTATCTCAATTAAGAGAGGTTGAATTAAGAAAGCAAAGCCACAATGAGAAAATTGATTTATTAAAAACACGAGTTTTCGACCTACACTAAGGTCTTTGTCAAGTACGACTGTCACACCTGATGACTTTAGTATAGGTCGAAAGCTTGCGCTCTAATAAATCCATTATCTCATTGTGGTTTTTACACCCTTAATACAAGAGAATATTAGGGCTTTTGTAAATGATCCAAGTGCAATAACTGCACTTTATTATATTTCCCCTTTCCATATAGGACTCTTAAGGCATGTGAAGTTTACTTGAATAATGACAGCATAAGTGTTTTTGAAATATGTAAAAAATTAAACAAATAATAGGTCTCTCTCCGTCAACCCATGGCGTCTCAAGAGCTAAAAAATATTGCCTACCCTTGAAAGGATAATCATTTTAATATTCCTAATAGTATGTAAGCACAGAAAACGTCAAATCGCTATCCCATAAATCTTCACTGAGTCATTAAATTTTATTCAGAATTCAGTAGCAGAAATTTAATCTTTTATTAAAGAGATTAAAATAGGGTCCTCTCCGGTGTGTATATATATATATATATATATATATATATATATATATATATATGTATGTATGTGTGTATATATAGCTTGTTAGGCAAACTTAAAATACATTATTATTTGAATATTTACAATTACGATATATTGAATTGAGGAAATAAAGCCAGAGAGAGAGAGAGAGAAAGAGAGAAAATTTATAAGGTAAGGGCAGTGGTGAAGGCAGGCTGGTACGCTCCAGTACACTAAACCGGAAAAAATGAACAGCCGATAATGCGTACCGGTAAAGAAAATTATAAATATTGTACAGGGTGTTCAAAAAGAAACGGAACCCATTAGAGAATGCATATATCACTGTAACCTACCTCTTTTCGTTTCTATTTTGGGTTCCGTTTCTTTTTGGACACCCTAATGTATTTCTTGTTCCAAGAAAACGTAATAAGTCTTTTAAATGTTATTTTTGTTTGACTTTATTTGCTTCATTCTAAAAGGCTATTTATTGAGCATAAAAAGGTTTGGGAGTTGAGGCGATGTAGTAACGTTACAAGGCGATATGCAATGCATGAGGTTTAAGAGCTTAGACAGTAGGGTGGAGTGAAAATATTAAACCGTCTTGCCTCACTCATGATTTGGTGTATTGACCCTCTAGAACAGTGATGCACAAACCCTGGCCCGCGGGCCAAATGTGTCCCCCACGGGTCTTTTCAGTGGCCCCACGGGTCTTTTCAATTCAATGAAAAAGTTAGAATATAAAAGTGACCCAATTTATGACTTAGATGGAAAGTAAGTAGGCTAATACATTTAGTTATTTTCTTCGCTTGGCCCTCGCATCAAAAACGTTTGTGCACCACTGCTCTAGAAGTTCTAAAAAAATTTTCTTTTTAGGACCCTCCACCGGCCGCATTTTTGTCGGAAACAAAATGGCGGAAAGTCATACTTTGAAAGACCCCTAGTATAATATCTATCGGTTTTTGAGAGAAGATATCGCGTTAAATTGTGCATTTATTTGGTTATAACTATGATAACGAGTAAATACATTCACACAACTGAGTCTGAATATGAATGCCCCAACATTCAAATGAGAGCCCTTTACCCAATCTCGCCATGGAAGCCGACAGATTTGGTTTTTCAGATAGGGCTGCATCGGCCATTGCTTCAGCTACTTTGGTGGATTTGGGTATCATTACCGAAAAAGACAGTGACTTTTTTATTGATCGAAGTAAGGTGAGAAGAGAGAGACAGAAATTGAGAAAAACATTACAAGTTGAAGCTGCACAAAGTTATGGTGATGGTAAAGCTTTACATTTTGATGGGAGAAAAGATAAAACGTTGGTAAATACAAATAAAGATGGTAAATGGTACCAGGATATAATTGTTGAAGAACATTATTCACTATTGAGTGAGCCTGGTGGAGAATACTTTAACCATTTGAGCCCTAAATCTGGAAAAGCAAGTGATGTATCTGAATCGTTGTTCGCTTACTTGAATGAAGTGACATTAGACCAGAATCTCCAGGTGATAGGGTGTGACAGTACGAATATCGACACTGGGTCTAAAGGTGGCATAATCTATTTCATCGAGCAGAAGCTGAACCGACCATTGCAATGGAGTATTTGTATGTTACATACAAATGAACTTCCCTTAAGGCATCTGCGATACGACGGGAAAACAACTGGGCCAAGATCATTCAGTGGATCTATTGGTAGCTCTCTTAAGACTTGCCATGAGATGCCTGTGGTAAAGTTCTCCCCAATTACGGATGGGACCGATAGCATCCCAGTTCTCACAGATGAGCTCATAGAAGATTTAAGTAATGATCAACAATACATGTTCTGAATAATTGGGGCCATAAGAGAAGGATATGTTGACGGAAGCCTAGAGAAACTCAAGCCTGGTCCCCTTAATAACTCTAGATGGTTAACTCTAGCTAACAAACTATGTCGTTATTATGTCTCCCAAAAGAATCCCTCCAGAGAGTTACGTAGCCTTGTTCTGTTCATAGTAACAAACTATGGTTCTAACTGGTTCAATATAAAATTTAAACCGTATCTGCCTGATGGACCCAAACATATAAAGCTTTGATGCGATAAAAAGGTTCAACCTGTTACCCCAAGATATACAAAAAGTTGTCCAACCTTATATATCACGGAATGCCTATTTTGCTCACTCAGGAAATATTCTTTTATCATTGCTGTCAGATAGTGAGCAAAAGCTGCGCAAAGTTGCAATCAATGGAATAATACAGACAAGAAAGTGTAAGGAAGCCAACACAAGGAAAATCAGAGAATTTAGAGTACCAGAATTGAACTTCAAAGCATCACATTGGACAGACATAATCTTCTGGGATAGAACTAATATCAGTGAACCACCTCTCACTTCTAAATTGTGTGATGAAGAATTGCTTGAGTACGAAACAAAATGTCTCAAAGTTGAGCAATACCCCATTCACACACACAACGTTGAAAGAGCCGTGAAGATGGTTACAGATGCATCAGCATCAGTAATATCACAGGAATCAAGAGACGGATTTATTAGGTCAAGAATAAAAAGTCGCTCTCTGCTTCCCTCAGTTGAAACCAAAAAGGATCTGATGCTTCTCCTGAAAAAATAAATAATATTTGAGATGAGCGGGTTTTATATCGCATTCAGATGTAATTGATTTACGGCATCCAACCAAGTGAGACCAGATACAATTTTATTTCAATACAATGTATGCACAATGGTGGTTTTTTTAAGTATAGTTTTACATTATAAAACGTTTTTCCTCAATTATTTTTTTTGATAGAACACTTAGTTTTTATGTTATGAGCATATTTTTATTTATGGACAACCGGCTGATGGCCTTTTTGCTTTTATGTAAAAATGCGGGAGATGGTTTGAGTTACAAACATTAAATGACTGAATGCATCATTTTTATGTTCTAATACACCAAAAAACAAGTGAGGCAAATAAATTTGAAATAAAAAGTTGTGTTTCACTCCGCCGTATTAGACAGTGTACTACCGGTAGGAAATAAAATCTACTTGCACTACTGGGTACGGAGCGGAAATGAGGAGGGAAATTAGGAAAAGGGTGAAGAGTAAAAGATTAAGGAAGACCGAAGATAGAAAATTAAATACATATAAGATGCATTACATTTGGGTTCAGGGGCAGAGCAAGTGTGTCTATGAATCTTTATATGAACACATTATAATATATATATATATATATATATATACACGGTGAACCAAAAGTAGGTGGACAGTAGGTTGAATACGGTTTGTGTTATATTATATTATAACTATGGTGTTCATTATAACTATGGTGTTTGTGTTATATTATATTAATATTATAACTAAATTTATTTAAATTTTATTTTGTATTATAGTATACAAAAAAATTAAATATGTATTCTCAAAATAAACGTTATCATTTACTGTCCACCTACATTTGGTTCACCCTATATATATATATATATATATGTTAATCCCTCCGTCTATGGCCTTGGTCTGTTCGAAGTTGACGGGGGTTCTGGTTAGGTGGCAGCAACGGATTTGTTATTCTGGAGTAGCTGGTACCGTATAGGGAATCGCAGTAGTTTTCTTCTATACTACTCTCAGATTTCTTCTTGTAGTGGATCGGAGGATTCTGTGACGCTGATTAAATTCTCTGAAGGTTTCCCGATTCTTCTTGTAACGGATCGGGAAATTATTTTTCTCTTTTAGGACTAAGTTCTCTGAAGAGAGCAAGGCTCGAAGGAGAAGATAAAGACTTTCTCTTACTGTAGTTTACTGCTAAAATGTTACAAGTAGTGCTCAGCCTCTAAGTTAGATCAGTGAATCAGAATACGATTTGAAAAAAATTACATGGGTTTATACTGTATACCCAAATTTTGTGAACATCATTATTATTTAATGTTGACTTGTTTGGTTGTTATTCTCAATAGGCTGCATTACTTTTGCACAATATTTGAAGATAAGGTAAATATTTTAGCTGTGGCAACGTCTAAACAGATAAACAAGATATTGGAAGGTGAAGCCATATTTTTATCTTAAACCGCATATTGACAGATCTGGTATTATCATGATCTGCCGAATTAACTAAAAATGGAAATTGAAATATGCATTTTATTATGAATTACACTTAAACATGCGTGTGAGCAAAAATTAAAGGCTTAAGATTTAAAATTAAAACGTTAAACAAGACATGACTTCATCTTCTATAACGAAGAGAGAATGTACACAGAAAATGAACATTGCAGAATTTAATCGTTTCATTATTAAGCTAAATCTAAAAAAATGATTCAGTAATTTAAAAAGAAAACAATTCACCAATTATTTGGCAGAAATAAAACAAAAAACAAATAAAAAATTTATCCAAACTCGCGTTATGCGATTTTGGTCTTTATGTAAAAATGAATCTCTTTCAATTTTTTCTTTCAACTGTTCCGCGCGATGATTCCTCATTTCATGAAGGTCAAGCTTGTCGCCCCTCCTCTCGAGTTGGCCTGGTGAAGTAGTGAGTTGGTTTCTTTACTCTCCACCTCTCATAGCCAGGTACGCCCGGCTCATTGGGGATTGTTCTGAGCCAGGCGTCTAATCTTCTTTTGAAGATGTCCACTGTAACCCCACTCGTGATCCTTAGGTCTTTGGGCAGCTGATTAAACAGTTTTGTCCTCTCACAACAAAACTATTTTCTTTCAGGGTTAAGGATGTTCCCTGTCTAGCCTTTAATTTGGGAACACAACTCATTCTTCATTTCCTACTTTCCACTGTTGTTTGGGGAGTTACAGGGTTCAGAGTAAGATTAAGGACTAGTTTCTCCATTATTTTCCAAGTGTAAATAATGGTGTATCTCTCTCTCCTCCTTTCCAGTGAATATAGATTTAATTCGCGTAACCTTTCTCAGTAATTTAACTCTTTACACCCCTTGATCTTGGCTGTGAAGCTTCTCTGAATCCCTTCCAGTTGTCTAATGTCTTCTTTTTTATATGGGCATGTTAGGACCGAGCAGTATTCCAATTTGGGTATGATCAGTGTTTTCAGTAGAGGAATCATTATATTCCTATCCCTTCATTTAAACATCTTTGCTCTGTTTACTGCTATCTTATTTTGTGTTTCAAATTTCGCATCATCTGTCATTACAACCCCTAAATCTTTTGCTTTAGAATTTCTCTGAATTTCCTGTCCATTTGAGATATAATATTCCAAGGATTTTAGGTCTTCTCTTTTTTTCATACCGTAACAGTTGAAATTTCTCAGTGTTAAACTTCATATTGTTGTCTTCCGAACACGGAATATAAAGATTATATAAATACAATTATTATGTAAACATAAGGATTATATAAATATAAGGATTTATATAGATATACAAATTATATAAGAATTATATGAATGAATATAAGAATATAGGAATTATTCACTGTTCATTTTTACACACACACACACACACACACACACACACACACATATATATATATATATACAGGGCGTCCCAAGAAAATGTATACACACTTTAACAGCTGATAGCTCAATTGATGTTTCTTTCTTTCCAAGTTAAACCCATTAGAATTAATAATGGCAGTCAGACTAAGCTTTGAACAAAGGAAATTCATTCTAAAATGCTACTGGAAGTGTGAAAACGCAGTTGAAGTGCAAAGACAGTTTAGGAGGGAGTTTCAAACAGATCCACCAACGCGACTTACCATCACTCGAATTAGAGATAAGTTTGAAGCCGATGGAACTGTTCAGAATGTCCACAAGAAGCGTTCCGGAAGACCACGGACATCGACAAGCCCCACAAAGCAAGAAAGAGTACTGGAAACGTATCACCAAAGTCCAAGAAAATCTGTGCGGCAAGCGAGTCGTGAGGTAGGAATTTCAGAATCGTCTGTCCAACGCATTTTGAAGCGCTGTCAATGGAAAAGTTACATTCCAAGATTAGTCCATGCTATTAATGAAGATGATCCGGACCGAAGAGTGGAGTATTGCGAGTGGTACTTGGCACGATGTGGATGTGGATTGGACGAAGGGGTTTCGTAGAATACCCTCCGCGTTCACCAGACCTCACACCACTAGACTTTTTTTTATGGGGATACTTAAAAGACAAAGTCTACGCTATAAAACCTGCAACAGTCGCTGAATTTAGAGCAGCCATTGAACGAGAATGCACACAAATACCAAACGAAATGTTTCGTGATGTTTGCGATTCCATTGCTTCGCGTTATCAGCAGTGCCTGGACCAGAACGGACGTCAGTTTGAAAACAGACGTTGACAAAACAATTAAATAATGTCTGTAGATTCTATTACATTTTGAAAATGAAATGTATTTTAATAAACACTGCCTTTATAATTATTTAAAGTGTGTATACATTTTTTTGGGACGCCCTGTATATATGTGTGTGTGTGTGTGTGTGTGTGTATATATATATATATGTATATATATATATATATATATATATATATATATATGATTCTGAACTCTGAACTCTGTAGAGGTTCGTCTGCAAATTTATTTGGTGGGGTCTTAGCCCCTAGCACATCCCAAGAATAAAAACCCTAATTGGCAGGAATGAAGAAATAAAAATTCAAAGTGAGAACAGAAAAAAACAAGAAAATTTACTCTCGTGTCTTCTTTCGTTCGTCAAATAATGGAAAAGGATACAAAAGGCAAAATAGAGAATTTTTCTCTCCTGCCGGAGGCTGAGACGAGTAAAAATGTAAGGGGCTAGAACAGAGCTTCAAGTGCCGCTTGTGGCCAAGAAAAGAATGAATCAATTTAATTATAATGAAATAAGTACAACTAAAATTTGGGGTGGCGTGGAATGCAGCTGAAAGGTTAATTTCTCCCGTAATGAAGAATTTGGAACTCTGCATAATTTTAAGCTAAATTAACATTAGTTTTTAATTTAACAATTTCTACTCTGTTCTTTATTCACACTTTACTCTTTTATTTTCTTCTCATAGTCTCTTTCTGCTTTTAAATATGTAAAAGAGTTTATTTCGGTCATGCAGTTTTCTCAGCAAAAGTTTATCCCATTAAGTTGTTTTCCGTTCGTTAGGAGGGAGATTTTTAACCCACGAATGATAGGTTTTGCTACTTACTTAGCCCCTTATTCTCCTCTTTTAACCCCCTCCTCTTTCCTTTCTCTCGGGCTAACCTTGGAGTGGATCTTAGGGTCTTTGTGAGCCTTAGCTTCTGTAGATCTGTAGATCTTTCCATCCCAGTGTACTACAACATATTTTGGAGGGCTAAATTTACTCTTAACATCTTGTGCCACTTCACGTCGATGTAATGCTCTCTGTCTCACTGTAGTTGTCTTGGAGATGTTAAATTGGCCAAGATCCGCCGGTGGATCTGCTGATCGCACGACTGCACTGACAACTCCAGCAACCTAATAAAAATAAGATACAGAACATTTTTAAGAGAGGTAATTGTACAAACAAAGCCAACTCATGTAAATTAATTTTACTGATATATATATATATATATATATATATATATATATATATATATGTTATTATACGAAAGTAGATCAACCGGTAAACAAACCTGATTGTTGGACAGGCGGAATCGATCGGCCATCTCAATAATGGGAGTACATCTCAGAAGCTTACGAGGCAGATTGACAGAAGCTGTCTTCAATACATCGTTTTGTGGGTGCAACGAACTTGATTATCCGAACCATTAATCCTTTCAGAATTATAATTACTCTCAGAGTCATCCGAGTTCTCAGAGAAGACTTCAGCATAATGTTGTTCCTCTGAAGTGGAAGCTACAGAATGAAGGCTCGCATCTTTGGAATCTTACGAAGAGAGCATTAAAGAGTTAGACTTGCATTCACTCGAGACTAGGAGATTAAGGGGGGAGCTTATTGAAGTTTTCAAAATTGTTAATAAAATCGATAACGTAAATTTGATAAACTGTTCACTATCGATAATAGCAATACTCGTAATAACGGATTTAAGTTGCGTGGCAGACGTTTCATTACTAATATCGCTGAAAACCTCTTTACGTTTAAAGTAATTGATAAATGGAATAATCTTCCCGCGTCCGTTGTGAACTCTACTAGCGTTAATATGTTTAAAACCGTTTAGATAGGCATTTTAAAAATATTAACGTCGTTTAAAATAATAAAACAATTAGCAACAGGAGCGCTGGGGATAATGGTCGAGGTTTGAGTCCGTTTACGATTAATGCCAGCGTGTGATATACCAGCAATAAAATTATATAAAAAAAAATAACACGAATTTAGATGTAGCTTGTAGCGTAAACTAACCCACTTTTTGTTATACTCTTTACTTTTTTTTTGTTCTTTTCTTATCCTCTCTTTACTTGCATGTCTGTAGTTTGCATGGTATGACAGTGTTTGAGTTAAGACTGTGTTTGCATAGTTTGTAAGCCTTCTTATTTTACTTCTTTTCATCTTTCACCCCTTTCCTATTCTCTTCGATTATTTTTCCGACTTGTCGGCAGTAGCCTGCGGATGATGATGGTGAATCTTTTTCTCTCTTTTTCTGAATGAATGTTAACCCACGAATGATAAATTTTGCTAATTACTTAACCCCTTATTCTCTTCTTTTAACCCCCTACTATCTTCTTTCTCTCGGGCTAACCTTAGAGTGGATCTTAGGGTCTTTGTTAGTTTTAGTTTCTGTAAATCTGTAGATCTGTAGCTCTTAGTAAGTTGAAACCCTCTATATTTATTTCTTTCGTATCAATACAATGTACGCAATTTTCACAATTTCCTTGATAATCCTTAAGGTGAGTTTCTGTGAGGCATGCGATGTCCGCCCTTGTTCAGTCCATAAATCTTTTCAGGTACGAAACTTTGTTGAGTGATTGGTTTGGTCTTATACCTTGAATATTAGCCAGGACAATATTTATGTTCTGTTTTTCGTTGCCCCTCGTGCATTTCAAGTTCGTTTTCCTTCAGTATCGCTTGTTTCGTTACCCTATGGTCTTCCGAGAAAGATCCGTTTCCCCTACCTGTTCTAGTAGCTTCTTGCCCGGAAGTGGTTTGGCTCGGTGGTTTCCAGTTTCAATTTTGTTAGCATTTTGTGTTTCGATTGCTATTCCTATTGTTATTGTTATTCCTAGTGTCCTTTAAACTTTGTCCATTGTCCTTTGAGTTCGTCGGGAGATGTTGATAGTAGCATTTTTTTCCCGTATTGCCGGTCCCATATTTTGCATAAGTCCTGCTGATGTCCGTGTGGTAGAATGTGCATCTGTCTCTCAATTTACAATGACCATTATTATAGAAGAAATTGCATATTGGAGGATGTTCAATTGTTCATATATACATTGTCCTCTTTTATATCTGCAATTATCTTTTATATAATATCTACATATAATTCCTTCCCCATATTTACTCGGGGCCCTTGTCTTTTGCTCTTTATTGGGGTTCAGTTTCACTCCGTTTTCTTGATTACACGCTTGTCTTTTCATATTTGTGCTATTTGTGCTAATGTCTTTCGTTGCCTTTATACTATCTGTTCTTTATACTATCTGTTGCCTGTATGGTTTCAGCCTCATTGTGTGACGGTATTTGGTTTATTTCTACTCTGTTCTTTATTCACACTTTACTCTTTTATTTTCTTCTCGTAGTCTCTTTCTGCTTTAAATAGTAAAAGAGTTTATTTCGGTCATGCAGTTTTCTCAGCAAAAGTTTATCCCATTAAGTTGTTTTCCGTTCGTTAGGAGGGAGATTTTTTTCATCCTCCCATTCTACGCATCTGAAATCAAAAAGCAACTGGTAGAGATCGCACCTCATCGCCTTTGCCTCATCTGTTGCAGTGTTGCAGATACCACAAAGTTGCAGAATTTATTTACCATTTCCATGTTCCTGATAGAGGGCAGCCGCTGGTGCACAAAAATGACTCAAAAAGGGTATTATAGAAAGTATTTAGTGGGAGTTGATTCAAACTGAGTGAGGGAAAGTATTCTCCGTTACTTCGGGGGATGGGGGATGTGGCACGCTGTATACTTCTCACTGATATGTGCTCGCGACTGTGGCCGCGGGGGATAATGGGGGGGTATTTGTAGGAATTTCGATGGGCAGCTAATTTCGTTTTTATTTACTTTTTTTTTTACATATACCGCGATTTTTACTTAACCCTCTATGGACAGAATTTTCTGTAGGGTTAAGTTTTAAATGCGTGTATATGAAAGGTTAGAAATTTGTAACAGCTGTCCATATAGGGTTAAAGAGAAATACCACTATGCACTATAAATTAACTCAAAATATCTGCACCGTTTAAAACTGATTAACTGCAAGATATTTACTGTAATACCGCTTTTATTCCGACTTCGATCAAAACACGTGTAACCATCACACCGGCAAAACATATATATATAATATATATATATATATATATATATATGTGTGTGTGTGTGTGTGTGTGTGTGTGTGTGTGTGTCCGCCCGATAGATTGAACATAAGAAAATTCATTTAAATTAAATGGATAAGAAATATTAAAAATATAGAACGCGAATCAAAAATTACATCACTTCTGAATGCCTTTGAAATTTTTCTTTCCACATAACACTTGAAGTGGGTGATCATTTTAACGACCATCTAAAACCAGGGCTTGCGTTGAGGGCGGTACGTACCGGTTGTTAATGTTTTTAATAAATCGTTCTGGTTGTTAACCCTTGCGGAAGGAGCACACTCCCACACTCTCATCAACGCACTTCCTGTACCTTAGATTTGTCGGTTGAATCTGCGGCCGTACCACTTGTTCATTTTTTATAACTCAGGCCCTGTCTAAAACTCCTTCGCGCTACATCTAATGTATTATGTTACGAGTAATTTTCTAATCTTTCAGTAATTTGTTTTAAGTGTTCTGTCAAACCATAAGATTCCTTATCTGATTTAAGATTTTGTGTAAAACTATGTTTCAGGAACCAACCCTATTCGAGGGAAAAACCAATCCTGGAAATGTAGCGATCTGGTTAGTTGATGATTGGTTAATATGAGGGGAAACCCCACCTTTAAAGCTGTCAGATTTGGTTAAGTCCACCGAAAATTATTTTAATATAATAGTTATTACATAGTTGAATTGGCGGGGGAAAATCTTATAGAAATTCTTGGGGTTAGTAGTATGATGGCATTTGGGGAGACAGAATTGGGGCGCTTTGAAACTTGCCCCTGGAGCCCCTCGCATCCGTTATGAGGAAGCCCCCTTCCTTAAGTTCCTCATCCCCGTTTATGAGGCCTCATTGTCTTTCATAATGGGCATTTGTGGTTTGCCCATTGAGGGGCCCCACCTCACCCTTCAGTTCCTCACCGTCTTTCATGAGGTGCGTTTTACGTCATGTGGTGTTTCATGAGAGATATTTGTAGGTTTAAAGGAAAAATAAAAACAAAAAAGGAAAAACAAACACAAAAAGGAAAAGAAAAAACAACAAAGAAGAAAAACAAGCAGAATGGGTCAACTTGAGAATTTCCTCCTTGGGTTCCTCACCGTCTTTCATGAGGGGCCCCTGAGGTGTCTCCCTTCGGTTCCTCATCTTCCTTTATGAGGTTTTACGGTTTTTCATGAGAGATATTTATAGGTTTAAAAGAAAAACAAAAACAAACAAACAAAAAAGCCAAAGAAACAAACAAGCATTCCCTATATTTGAGAGTGGGGATAGGTTAGGCTAACCTAAGGGTAGGTTGAGTTGAGTAGAAAAAATTCATGGATCTTTTCACACAGCGTTCTGGAACACGTCACTTCTGGTCGCGTTCAAGGAAGAGTTATTTATGCATGCAAGGGATTGGGGAGGCAGCGTTTCTCACACATCAGGTTTCTGTTAATATATATATATATATAAAGTAATATAGCTTAGAAACAATGTATATTTTATGTATATAAGAAAAAGAACTGAAAGGGAGTAAAAAGAAAATAATGTAAGTATAGTGTCTGACAAATATCAAAGATTTAAGCTTTCTTTAACCTTTTAACGCCGACCGTGATCATGACCGTGGCAGCATGAACTTGACAAACGAATTTTAGCCTTGCAATCTAAATATTAGAGGTTTTTGGCTTAAATAGGAAAAAATCTTAAAATAAAATTCCATAATTCAAGCATGAAAGGGTTAATAATCACATGATAACCTAGAGACAACCTATTCTACCTAATAGACCTATACGAAAACGTGTAAGGTCTCAAAAAATACAGCGGACATTGGGCAAGCCAATATCTTCGCAGAAAGCCTTAACAATAATTTTTGCGAACTGAGTGTGGGTTCATCGTTTTGCTTTTATACAGGGTGTCCGAGAATTATCTGTACAATTTTTGGCTGTTATTAAAAGTCAACCATGAAGTGTAGAAATTCTAGTGTTGTCCCATTTTACAGAGAATCTCATTAAGTTTTTTCTGATACCACGTTTTGACAAGTTTTTCAGAAATGTACGCGGGTGACAGACATTGATGATTTAAAGCAAGAATCACAGCTGCTATTGAGCGAATTGATGTGGATATGCTGCAGCGTACATGGCAACATTTGGAGTATCGATTGGATGTTTTGCGAATCACTAATGGTGCACATATCGAATGTTTGTAACAACGTTACTTTAATAAAGAAACTTTTGAAAATACAGATTCTAAATAATCTTGTTTAAGAATTTTACGTGTGTTATCAAGAATTTTATTAAAGATGAAATTGTACAGATAATGTTCGGACACACTGGAATTTCTAAAAAACTTGTCAAAACTTGGTATCAGAAAAACTTAATGAGATTCTCTGTAAAATGGGACAACACTGGAATTTCTACACTTCATGGTTGACTTTTAATCAGCCAAAATTTTACAGATAATTCTCGGATACCTTGTATGTTAATTAATGCCGTTACCACACAAAAAGAAATTAGATTAAATGCAGTTAACTCAAACAATTTTCTTTTGTTCTAATATTTGTATTAGGAAATAGATTCAGAAAATATTAACTAATTTATTTAAATTATATTTTATTTATCTAATCTAGGGTAGCTTATATATTTCAATGAACAAGCGGTAAAATTCGTATTGTAACGAGGTACATTGTATTATCATGATTAACTATTATTATTATTATCATAACTAATTATATATATATATATATATATAGATATATATCTATATATATATATATATATATATATATTTCAGATATTTTGAAAAGAACCAGGGTGTATACGCACATTTGAATACTTGTAATTTATATTTCATAAGTTCAAATATCGATACGTCTTCCTTCATTGTCATATAGTTCAGCCGGCTAAACTGTAATTGTTCTTCTAAGCTAGACATCTGTAAGATAAATTTAAAGAAATGCTAGCACTAAACCAACCATACATCTCACTAGCTACATTAAGTTGTGTAATGCAGCTTTAAAACTAAAACCATGAAAATGTTCAATACACTTGCGGTAAAAAATAGGTCTAATCATGCATATTTGGATAGATTCATGAGCAATTACTGAAACATCGAACCCGTTTTCTACTTCCAAAGGGAATTATAATTTTCTTCGTAATAAAAAACAGTTGACAACTCAATCATAATCTCCTTTTAACGTAGTCCTGCTTCTGTTATGTCTAATTTATTGTTGCAACTACCTGTAACGATGACTAGTTGTTGTTATTATTACTAGTACAGTTCTTGTCACTTCGCTGACGGTTAGACAGGCTAAACTACAAAAAAAAACCCAGCCGTGAAAATTTTGAGCTTCACATTGTGTCAACATTTCTGAATCTGGTATCTCCCAAAACCTCCTCACCCCCATTCATACTTGGGGGCTAACCCCCTCCCCCATTACCCCCACCCCTCCCCATTACCACACCCATCCCCATTACCCCCACCCCCACCCTTCCGCCCACCCCAACCGTTCCCCCCTCCCACCCTTCCCCCCACCCTCACCCTTCCCCCCACCCTCATCCTTCCCCCATTGCTAAACTACAGAAAAGAACAGTCATGAAAATCTTGAGCTTCACATTGCCGCCCGTAATACAATTTCTGAATTTTTTTTACAATTTCTGAAATTTTTTCTCACAATTTTTTCTCACAATTTCGGAAAGTGTGACGGACGGACAGACAGACGGACAGACAGACGGATAGCTCTCTTATTATAATATATAGATTTACGTGTTTCAGTACATGTCTTATTTTTTTTATTTCTCCTTTGTTCACAATTACATTTTTTTACTCAGGTTAGAGAGGTAGGGCTATGAATTTCATCTCATAAGGGAAAATAGTGATCGTGCATTTCATGAAGAGTATGCAATTTTGTGCTTTTATTTCAAATCTTATGGTCCTATTAAGTTTATCAGCATCAACATACCGTTAAGAATATATGAGATAGGCACACACACACACACATATATATATATATATATATATATATATATATATACACACACACAGATAAGTAGGTTTGTGCCAAAAACCCATTCTTATGGGTTTTTGGCACCCAACTGTAAAATACTTGGCCAAAAGCTAACATCTTTAATAAAACTACATTTTGCATCATCGGGAAAGATTAATTTATTTAACCTCGTGTTAGCTATACTATACAATAATCAACTTCTGTCTCACTAAATGAAACAGTTAATCTAGCAATATACACATTAAACAACAGAGGGGAGAACAAAGAGGCGTACAAGTTATCTTTCCACTCTTCCATTGTGACTCTATTTTTCTTGTCAGTTTCTGTACAAACGGTAATAAAGGGCCTTTTTTAAAACACAAATATATATATATATATATATATAATATATACACAGTGGTGTAGTGCTAAATAAAGAAGTGAGGGAACGCATTTTGAAAGTGTTACTCAGATGCGGGGCGGGGGCAATGGCGAGCGCGGCGAGCCCTACAGCTGGGGGTCCGGGGCACTGTAAGCCCCCGGGAAATCTTTTGAAATCTGACCAATTTCAGGGATATTTTGAGGTCATATGCACTGGATATTAGGATATATTCCAAGTTGAAGATGCAGTACTTCCAGTGTCATTAGATATATGACATCCAGTACGATCAATAAAAATAGCTAACAACTTGAATGATTAACTAAAAAAAAGTTAACAACTGGTACGCTGTGGTGACTGTTTCACCAGATCTTTATAGGCTAGCATTGCCTCAGTCGAAGCTAAAAGAAATGAAGCAGTTAATGATTCTTTCTCATATTTCTTCTAGGGGTGGGAATTAAAATTTCATGACGTTAGAGATTTGTAAGTTCGGATTTATTTGAAATAGTGAGGGAACGCCGTTCCGTCTCCCAAAAAAAGTAAGGGAACGCCGTTCCCACGCGTTCCCACAGCACTACACCACTGTATATATATAAATAATACTCCATATGCTTTTTACACCTGTATTTAATGTGTAAAACTTAATAACTCGCCATGCACTGTCCTCCTTAGCTGATCCTTTTCCGTGTCTCATCTATCCAAGGAGCAGTGTAGCATGCTCTCAAACACACACCTCTCTCTCTATTCCTCACTACATATGCATGCATCGTACACACTACAGTCTTTTCAGAAATGGTATATTTTTCAGCAGTCACGGAGACTTGCATTTGGCCGCTCCTTCCCGTACTATATATATGTATATATATTATTTTATATACCAAAGTGTGGGCCTCTGTAAATAGTATGACGAGGGCATACTTTTGAGCCATCTTCAAGTTTAACACTTCCTTCCTAATGTATAACTGAGTTCAATACAGCAAATTTTTATTTGCCTGTTTAGGCTCATGCCCCATCTGCTTAAGACTAGTTTAAACTGCTTTATATCCTTTAACAAAATCTTTTAACAGCCTTTTTCCAAACTTGTTAACGTGTATATATATATATATATATATATATATATATATTATATATATATATATATATATATATATATATTATCACAATTATCAAATTTTCAGTTCTGCGCTAAAAGAAAATATCTAACCTTAATGTACAAAAAAATAATATTTTTATTTTTCACTCTAAATAGACGCTTTTCACAATTCACGTAATTAATTATGCTATCTTTGCATTTTCTCAATCGCACTGTCTGATTAACATAAACAAGTGTTTTAGTATTCTAGCATTACAGGCTTTACAATCAAAAGTACAAAAGAACTCTTTAATAGACACATAATTATGTAGGCTAATGAGTATTTTAATTGTGCAAAATCCCCATCTATTTACAAGGTTTCTCCTCAAAATAGATTTCAACTACCTTTAGTGAAGTCATACATTACACATGACATAATAAGTCAACGCCTAATCATATCTTTGCTGAAACATCTGTCAACTACACATTCAGCTGTATACCCATCGACCAAACATTCTTTTTATGCAAGTAATCCAAAGGTGCCTTATTGCTTATAAATATTGGAATTCTTAATAACCTCCTAAGAACATCATCATTATCATTATTATTATTATTATTATTATTATTATTATTATTATTATAGACACCATACAGTTTCATCATAATATACAGTATTCTATTTACACATCATAGGCCAAAACTAATTTATTATCCCCATATTAGCTATCCTATATAATAACTAGCTTCTGTCTCATCAATTGAAGTAACAGCGGAGTGTTCTGGTGTGCGGGATGAGTTGTATGTACCAGTTTTTTTATTCTGTTTGGGTTACCATTCAATGTTTCGGAACACTCATCTATTGTAACCTCATATTAATTTGGCACCAGCCTTACTACGCTGATCTGTTTGCTTTTATATTCCTCTCCATCATTCCCTCAGACATGTTATACAAGTAGTTCGTCTCTTATTATATCTTCATTCAATAGAACATATCTAATTCCTTTAGCCGCTCCTCTGTAACATGAAACAAGGCGAGTTATTTTACACTGAATGTTTTCTATCGTATTTATATACTGTTAGAAATGAGGAGACCGAGCCTATACAGCTATATAAATGCACTATAATGTATGAACTATGCCAGTTTGGCTAACACTGTGCAACAATTTTTTGTTTATGTTGATTTTTCGACCTTTTCTATGTTTCGACCACGCTGATTACAGATTTGGCATCGGTTTTACTCGGAAAACTAGTTTTTATGATATGGTCAAATTTAGAAATCTTACTTTTTCGCCATTTTTAAGGTATTTTTCTGAGATAGCAAAGGTAATTTTAAGTGCAAAATTCAAAATGGCCCCAAAACTGGGGTTTATTAGTAATGTTTTTATTGGTTAAGGCCCATTATTAAATATTTGTACATATTTGGTGTCTTATTTCTGTTTATAAAATGTTTTTTTGTATTTTTCAGATATTTGAATTAGAATTATTGGTGATGGCTACCAATAGGCCCTGCCGACACTCTGAAGATTCATTTTTTTATGTTTGCGGCCATTACATCAATCCAAAGCAAGTGAAGCACAAAATTAACAAAGGAATGAAGTTTTGTACAGCATATCACGCTTACTTTGGCATGCCCATGGGCGATCAAGATAAATCATGGGCACTTCACTTTTGCTGTGGAAGCTGCTGTTCCACATTAGAAGGATGGCTGCGAGGTACCAGAAAAGGCATGCCATTTGCTATTCCTCGCATTTGGAGGGAGCAAACCAATCACCACGATGACTGTTACTTCTGCATGGTAGACATTTCACTCTACAAGAGAAGTAAAGATCGAAAAAATGTCCTATATCCAAATATCCCATCTTCTATTGCCCCAGTCCCCCATAATGAAGAGTTACCCGTTCCATGCCCACTCACCATGGAGGAAATAAAAGAAACGCCTTTAATATCCTCCGATGAAGATGAAGATGCTGACTTCGAGGCAAGCTCCAATACGTCGCCCCATTTCCCCAACCAGAAAGACATAGACGACAAATGTCAGGGATATGAACCTTACAAAAACCAATGCAGAAATTATGACGTCTCGCCTTAAAGAGTGGAATCTTTTGGACCCAAGTTTCAAGATCTCTTTCTACAGGAATAGGCATTTGCGATACGTTTCTTTCTACTCCTGTTTTACATCGAGCTCTCTTTGCTACTGCTGTGATGAATGGCCTTTTTGCTGAGATAGGAAATGAATACAGCCCTGCTGATTGGCGTTTGTTTATTGACAGTTCAACTAGAAGTTTAAAAGGCGTCCTACTACATAATGGAAACATGTTTCCATCTATTCCTGTGGCTCATTCGGTTGAATTGAAGGAAGAATATGAAAATGTAAGGCAGTTGCTAGATAAAATAAACTACAGTGAACATAGATGGGATGTATGTGGAGACTTCAAAATGCTAGAATTCCTGCTTGGACTACAGGGCGGTTACACTAAATATTCGTGTTTTCTCTGCCTTTGGGACAGCAGAGCAGATGGTGAGCACTTTGTCAGAAAGGAATGGCCCGTGAGAAATGAGCTTAATCCAAGCAAACACAGTGTGTTCTTAACGAAGCCCTTCTTCCAAAAGACAAAATTTTTCTACCCCCGCTGCATATCAGCTTGGTCTTATTAAGCAATTCATCAAAACTTTGGATGCTGAAAGTGATGCTCTTTATCATATACGTTCAATGTTTCCCAAACTTTCTGAAGCTAAAATCAAGGAAAGCATATTTGTTGGACCTCAAGTCAGACGCATGTTAACATCTAAAGAGTTAGAAAGAAAATGACAGCTCTTGAAAAAAATGCTTGGCAGTCATTTCGGCTTGTAGTCCATGGATTTTTAGGTAAGAAGAAGAGCGACAACTACAAAGAGCTAGTAGAAAATCTACTCAAACACTTTCAAAGGTTAGGTTGTAGAATGTCCAATTGTCCATGAAGTTACACTATCTGGACTCGCATTTAGAATTCTTCAGACCAAATTTGGGTGACGTAAGTGAAAAACATGGTGAACGTTTTCACCAGGATATCCAAACCATGGAGAGGAGATATCAGGGAAAATGGGACGAAGCTATGATGGGCGACTATACCTGGTGTTTAATAAGAGATAATCCACGGGACTACAAGAGAAAAAGTCGCTCAAATATACATTTTTAAGCATTATCCGTTTAGATTTGTGTGCATATTATATTTGGGTGCATCATATATACATTATATACGCAATATACATATATTACATACATTATATATACACATTATACTGTATATCTTTAAATATGAAATATATTTATTTTCCTTTCCTTTTCTTCATTGTGATTTTGCTCTCTGATAAGCCACTAGGTACAAAACAGAGATTATGGTTTTCAGAAGAAACTAGAGGTTTCACGAGAAAACTAATGCGATTTTTTAATTCAGCGCACCCAAAAACATAAAGAAACACCAAAAAAAATATAAACACAAATTTTCCAAAATTTCGTTACATCGTGTAATTCTTCATTGCTTTTGTATCTCAAATACCTGACTATATTGTCTAAAAATTAACTAGTTAGTTACTAGCTAATGATTAAAAGAATATCATGGTATAACGCACAAATTTTGGATGATATTCCAGACTCCAAACAACCATTTCTATAACGCCTGACATCATTGAGACGAACCAAATTTTAATACACATATGCCAATGAATTAACTCTATTTTGTACGTCCAGTCTTTGCCGTTTACTGTTGTATTCTTTGTGGTCTCTTAATATATATATATATATATATATATATATATATATATATATATATTACACACACACACACCACTGTGTTTCATAACATGTGGGACGCACTTCCAGGATGGATTCAGGACCTGAAAACAATGAAAAGAGTTTATATAAACATATGCCCGAAATCGCTTTGTTTCCGAGTTACAGCCCGTTATGTGTTCCAGCAAGTATCCGTCTTACCTTTAAATGAAGTGTTCAAAATTACCGCCTTGCGCTTGAATACACACCTGAACACGCCTCGTCATAGACTGCCTGACGCGTTCAAACATTCCAGGTATTGCTCGGATTTTCTGGCATCCTTGTTCTACACGTTGGCGAAGCATTTCAACGTTGTCAATGGGTGTCACGTAAATGATCGATTTCAGATTACTCCACAGGTAAAAGTCGAGTGGATTCAGGTCCAGGGAGCAAGCAGGCCACGCAATGGGTCCTCCACGGCCTATCCATTTATCAGGGAAATGGTCATCCAAATAGTTTCTGGCTACTCGACTAAAATGAGGCGGAGCGCCGTCTTGCATAAACCATATACGACGTCGGACACCAAGAGCAACTTCATCTAGTAAATCGCTTAAATCATTCCTTAAAAATTTGGAATAGGATTCTCCTGTGAATCTTCCAGGCAAAACAAAAGGACCGATTAAGTTGTCGGCAATAAGTCCTGCCCATACGTTGATACTAAATTGTTGTTGGTGCTTTGATTGGATGATGGCATGCGGATTCTCTTCGGCACAGTGATGAGTGTTGCGAAAATTGATCACGCCATTTCTTGTGAAGGCAGCCTCATCAGAAAACAACACGGAGGATAGAAAAAGAGGATCACGAGCACATTGTTGAAGGAACCAAGTATAAAAAGCCTCTCGTGGTGGGAAATCAGCTTCAGTAAGGCCTTGTACTCTATGAATGTGATATGGGTAAAGCTGTTGTTCCCGTAAAATTCTCCACACAGTTGTGTATATTACACTGTCTGCTGCTGCTATCCTTCGGGTTCCTCCCCGCTATTCAGGACCCGCTCCTCCAATTCAACAATTCTGGCGCTGATTGGTCTATCACCATCTGAACCTCGCTTGTTGAATGATTCTGTATCACCAAGACGCTCGTCTATTCTCTGAAAGGTCTCTCATCTGGGAGATGGTGATTTGGAAAACTCCGAATACAGACGTCTTGCTGCGGCCGCATTACACTCTGGCAAGTCCATACATGAGATGCATGTCTGCCATTTCTCTGTTTGAATAAGCATCCATTCTCACTTCAAATGCACACTATCACTGAATAGCACAAAAACTTTTAAGTTTTTTTTTCACTGGACTGCACTTATTTTCGGTAAGAAGTTACGAATACGAACAGTGAAACACCGCGATGCACCTCTGACTGACTGATGACTCTACTCAACGATATTGAAACATGTTATACAGTGTATGAAACATTACAATCGGCAAAGCCATACATGAAATAAGTCTCGTACACACTCACAAATATTGTCGGCAAGCAGTGTTTGTAAACAGTTTGCGGAAAGAATTGCTGGAACAAAAACGGGCTGTAACTCGGAAACGAAGCGATTTCGGGCATAAGTTTATATAGACTTTTTCATTGTTTTCAGGTCATGAATCCCTCCTGAAAGTGTGCCACACATGTTATGAAACACCCTATATATATATATATATATATATATGAAAATTATTTCACGAAAGTAACACGTGAAAAATATTTATGATGAATAAAACCACGAAGGAAAGGAAACACAATTTTTATTTTTCAATTTATTTTTATTTTTTATTTTTTTTGTGACCTATATATCATTCAGGCATTATCTATAAAATTGGTTGTAAACAATCCATTTGATCTTGTGTTAAATTCGGGGAAAGTGCTAAAATTGGTAGTTTTCCTTACAAATTTGTTTCTCCTCCCACAATTTTTATTTCTATATTTACTATATATATATATATATATATATATATATATATATATATATATAAATTACACCAACCCGCAAGGGAAAAAAATATAAAATTATTTTATAAAACAGTGTTTAAGAAGCTAATTAATTTCGGCTGGTCACAACCAAGCCCTTTTGAAAGCCATAAACTAATTAAAATATCTAAAAAAGTTATAAAACTTCCGTCCAGCGGAAGAGCTAAAGTTAAAATGACTGTGTGAAGGCATAAACACGGACAAAAAGATGGTAGCTGTCGTACGTCTGACAGTTGACAAAGGCAAAGTATTGCCCAGATTTCAAACCTTCGAGATAAGAAATCTATAAAATTCAATCCTCTCCATCTGGCAGCCGGTTACGACCCGAAATTGCCCTAAAATATTTTAAAATGTTAAAAATAAAGCTATCCATACTGTAGGACAACTTAATATTGGAAATGGTGTTCTGCCAAAACATAAAATGCCTCGTATATTTGTCTCTGTTCCTGATCCCTGACATTTATGATAGGGTAGAATCCTGGAAGTTAAAAATATGATTATGCTGTTCCCTATGCAGTAATGTTTCATGTGCTGTTCCCTATGCTGTCGTACGTCTGGCAGTTGGCAAAGGCAAACTATTGCCCAGATTTCAAACCTTCGAGATAAGAAATCTATAAAATTCAATCCTCTCCATCTGGCAGCCGGTTACGACCCGAAATTGCCCTAAAATATTTTAAAATGTTAAAAATAAAGCTATCCATACTGTAGGACAACTTAATATTGGAAATGGTGTTCTGCCAAAACATAAAATGCCTCGTATATTTGTCTCTGTTCCTGATCCCTAACATTTATGATAGGGTAGAATCCTGGAAGTTAAAAATATGATTATGCTGTTCCCTATGCTGAATTAGGCTACTATAAGTACAGTATTACCTGATCTCAGGTCACGTTTGTGGGAATTAATCCTTCTCTGAAAATCAATTGTCTCCCAGATGTAATTTTGAGTGTAGCCTCCACATGGGATTTCATAAAGTACGCCAGAATTGTTGGAGGCTTTAGTAATAGGATGACGAATGAACGAAGACAATTTATTTGGCACAACGGAGACCAACTTAATCTGCTTTAGCAAGAGTGAGGAAACTCCTTTGTTAACCTCAAAGGGCACTTTCAGGAATGAAACGTCTTTATCCCGGTTCCCAGTTTTGGGAGAAAAGAAAGATCTCCTAGTGGCGAAATAAGCTTTATCGATGAATAATCAAAATAAATGGGGTCACAAATCCTGAAAGCTCTCAAAACGAGACCGGAAATAACGCCTTTCTTAGTACAAAGAGAATGATTGGAAAAAGCATGAATGTAGCTATCTGAATGCGTAGGCTTTCTAAATACTTTGAAAGAAGGTCTTTGGTTAGGATCTCTTAAAATAAGAACATCCAAAAACGAGAGAGATCCACTATTTTCAACTTCATACGTAAACTGTATTGTGGGTACAAAACTATTAAGAACTCCCACCAGCTCATCCAGATCCACATGAGATTCCAAAATAACGCACGTGTCATCAACGTAACGGAACCAATTGACCCCCGGCAGCAAAGTTTCCGGCAAAAAATTAACTTCAAAAAATTCCATAAATATATTAGCTAAAATTGGAGAGCGAAGAGCCCATAGGTAAACCTGTCCTCTGTCTAAAAAATGACCCGTTAAAGAAAAATAGTTATGTTTCGAGCAAAGTCTAACAAGCTCCAAAATAATTCCATGATCAAACGGAATGGTCTCAGGATGAGACATCGGGGAGACAGTTGATTTTCAGAGAAGGATTAATTCCCACAAACGTGACCTGAGATCGGGTAATGCTTATAGTAGCCTAGTTCAGCATAGGGAACAGCATAATTATATTTTTAACTTCCAGGATTCTAAACCTATCATAAATGTCAGGGACCAGGGACACAGACAAATATACGAGGCATTTTATATTTTGGCAGAAAACACCATTTCCAATATTAAGTTGTCCTACAGTATGGATAGCTTTATTTTTAACATTTTAAAATATTTTAGGGCAATTTCGGGTTGTGACCAGCTGCCAGATGTAGAGGATTGATTTTTATAGATTTCTTATCTCGAAGGTTTGAAATCTGGGCAATAGTTTGCCTTTGCCAACTGCCAGATGTACGACAGCTACCACCTCTCTGTCCGGATTTATGCCTTCACACAGTCATTTTAACTTTAGCCCTTCCGCTGGACGGAAGTTTTATAACTTTTTTAGATATTTTAATTAGTTTATGGCTTTGAAAAGGGCTTGGTTGTGACGAACCGAAATTAATTAGCCTTTCTAAACACTGTTTTATAATTAATTTTATATTGTTGCGGTTATTGCAATTGAAGGTTATATATATATATATATATATATATATATATATATATATATATATATATATACAGTATAGTATATGACTTCTTATGTCTTAGGTTGATTTATATCCATTCTTCAACAGATTGTACATTATTTAACTGTTGGAAGATGGAAGTTCGGGGTAAGAGGAGCCATTATTATTATTAGTAGTAGTAGTAGCAGTAGTAGTAGTAGTATTTTAAAACTTACTTTCATTTCTGCATAACTGGCTCGGTAAGCACTCACTGTACCGATATTGATATGTAGTATATCTGAAATACCCAAATGTATCCAGTTGTCTGTTGTATGAGAGTACAAACATGATTACTCTTTAATAAACACCATATAATTCGTATAACGTGCACAGACTTACAAATATTAACTAATAATGATATTACCATCATTACGACTAAATTTCTCTAAAACAATCAACGCATCAAATAAAATTTTTCACTTAAAACATATTATTAACTATCATCCACATCACCTTATATATATATATATATATATATATATTAGCAGAAACCTATGTATGAGAAACGCCACCCCCTCTCCCTTCCACCATAAATAACTCTTCCTTGATCTCAACCAGCAGTGACGTGTTTTAAGATAAAAATAATGGGGACAGCAAAACCGGACACGTCGTGTTCCAGAACGCTGTGTAAAGAAGAGCCATGAATTTTTTCCTACTCAACTCAACCTACCCTCAGGTTAGCCTAACCTATCCCCGCTCTCAAGTACAGGGAATGCTTGTTTGTTTGTTTGTTTTTGTTTTGTTTTGTTTGTTTCTGTTTTTGTTTCTTTTTCTTTTTCTTTTAAAACTACAAATATCTCTCATGAAAGACCGTAAAGCCTCATAAAGGAAGGTAAGAAACTCAAGAGGGACTCATCAAGAGAGCCCTCATGAAAAACGGTGAGGAACCCAAGGAGGAAATGCTCAAATTGATCCATTTTGGTTGTTTTTCTTGTGTTTTTGTTTTTCTTTTGTTTTCTTTTTGTTTTCCTTTTTTCTTTTTTCTTTTTCTTTTTCTTTTAAACCTACAAATATCTCTCATGAAAGACCATGTGACATAAAACGCACCTCATGAAAGACGGTGAGGAACAGAAAGGTGAGGTGGGACCCTCAATAGGCAAACCCACAAATGTCCATTATGAAAGACGGTGAGGCCTCATAAACGGGGGTGAGGAATTTAAGGAAGGGGGCTCCCTCATAACAGAGGCGAAGGTCTCCAGGGGCCCCTCCGGAGGCACGTTTCAAAGCGCCCCAATTCTGTCTCCCCAAATGCCATCATACTATGGGGTTGACAGGTAACACGCTCCTTTCCTGTACATAGTTCTAAATTTGCCGTGGGAATTTTGCTATACTCGCTTGAATTAATTTAAGTGGTTTTTATGTAACTTTTCGAAATTTTGACGAATTTTATTTGATCGCGACAATTTTTTATTTTTTTGCTTTAAATTTATGCAAGGAACTTTGTGACATTTTGAGTAATTAGTATGTTTTTTTTAAACTTTTAAATGTTACGTTGACCGGTTTTAAGAGTCTGACCGTCATATTTTCTTGGTGTACTGTATGTGTACTGTATGTGTGAATTAAGTCTGAAACTGAGACATTTTTCTTGTAGTAAATAAAAAATATCGCTTTGAACAAAATCGTCTAAATTAAATTCTCTCTGTTATTTGAATGTATTTTGTTTTTAAACGTGAAAGCTGAATGCGGAATATAAAAGTCATCGATGTTCTGAATGAAGCTCCGCAAGAATTTATACTTTGAGGGGCAATTATTGATTAAAATTGCACTCAAAATGAAGAAGGGAAAGTGATACCTCAACTCTACAGTGTCAGTTATTAGGTGAGTGTAAACTGAGAAATTATACAGATTCAGTAGGACAGACTGAAAAGGGCATTAGTGAAAGAGAGAAACTGAGTGTGGTACACGTTTCCACCATGGGGAAGAGGCGCGTTGATTAAAAACAAACCTTGCGCATAACAAGCAAATTAACCACTACAGTCCCCAGGGTACCTGGTCACCTTAGCGTAGCGACACACACAACACACACACAATTTCTTACACTTTTTATTTCGTTTCCCGACTTCATTAAAATTTTTCATTAATGATAAACATTCATATGGAAGTATAAGTATTCAAATTAATTAATTTTTAATTATAAATGAACACATAATTCCTTATTATTTATTTTTTTCAGTAGTAAATATTTGATGATAAAATTAAAACCCTTTGGAAATTAATATGCGTATATGTGACATATAAATAAGTATAAATACAGTATTTATGATGTAATTCTGTAATTTTTTTCACATAATATTATTTTTAAACATAATTATGTTAAATGTCCTGTCATTAATAATTATTTATCAATAAGTTCGATAATTACTACGTCTCAACAAATTGAATCTCTTTAGAACCAATCGTAGCGTCAACTAATCAAAGCTGTTTAAACTTAATGAGAAAGGATTTGGGGAGGGAGTACCCCGTGAGAGGGAGGTGGAAGGGTATTAAATAGATATATTCCTCCACCACAATATATATATATATATATATATATATTATATATATACAGAGAGAGAGAGAGAGAGAGAGAGAGAGATCTGCGATCATTCGTTTTTACGTTCGTTTTTAAGTTTTCTTTGCAAAACAAATCGACCCCGTTTTTTCTTGTTTTTTAATTACTGCTAAAAGTAGTTTTATTTAAAATATTAACCTAACAGTGCTCAAACAATGTTTAAAAAAAAACGTTTTTTTGACTTATCTTAGGTTAATATTAATTCTTGCTGTTGAAGATACGGGGTGTCCACGAAATAATGGTTTAAATATAATTGGTAATTTTTCTTTTTAATTATGTATACAATATATATATGGTTGTTTGCATTTTCAAACTGTCCAGGTTTAGAACACTTTCACAAGACGACCATCATTTGTCGATTCAATGCGCACTCGACGCTTGAACTCCATTAGGACATTAGCAAAATGCTCTTGTAGAATGGATCGAGTGACCTCTGTTTGGTGGAGTTCCACCAGACTACTGGGTTTATCACAATACACAAGTATTTTAACATACCCCTGTAGATAAAAATCTAAAGAGGTTAACTAAAGTGATTGAGGTGGCCATGCTATCGGTCCACTACGGCCTATCCAGCACTGGAAAAGCTTGCGTCTAGATAATTGCGAACCTCAACGACATTGTGAGAAGTTGTCCCATCATGTTAAAAGACTACATTTTCCATGCCAACTCCAGTAGCCCTTAGCTGGAGAAGAAAAAGTGTCCGCAGTATATTAAGATAATTCGCTCCAGCCATAGCACAATCATCAATGAAAAATGGGCTGATTATGTAGTTACGTGACATAGCACACCAAACGTTAACATTTGGTGAATCTTTTTCATAGTGATGTTTCAGCGCTGGATACACCACCTCGCTCACCTGACTTAACCCCTTTGGACTTTTATCTATGGGGTTATGTTAAAATACTTGTGTAAACAAACTAGTGATATACCGATCCCAAAATTTAGCGATGCCGATGCCGATTCTTTGCCTATATTTTAAAACATCAATTTCCTTCATAAATGTTACTAATCTAATGTGAAACTTTCAATTTTCATATTGTTACATTTCAAATTTATTTAAATGCTTTTCCGTAGCTCACTTCACAATATACAGTACCAGAATTTGTTACTCATATACCGTAACCAAAATGATGTTAAAAAGTTTTATTCTTCAGTAAAATAAAATAATTTTATTTTAGTTTCATAAATTGAATACCAATATTTAAAGTAATTGTTTTTCTTATGTTGAAGCTATTTTCTTTCTTCAACAATGTTAACAACAAAAAAATTTTTCATTAAAATTTCAAGTCCCTGGTGGCTAGTTTGAATTAAGAAAAATGATAGATATATAATTTGGGTTTATAAAATTATTAAAATACTTAAATTATAGTAAACATAATAAGATAGTTTAATAAATAAATTATAAAGTACAACGTTATAAGATAGTTTAATAAATAAATTATAAAGGACAACTTAATATAGAATTATTATTTATATAGAGTAGGAGAGTACAATAATTTATAATATTTAGAGATTAGCTAGTTAGGGAAAATATAAATTTATGGGCAACTTAACTTAAGCTTTCCCTTTATCGTAAATGTAAAATATTTTCATATTATTACACTTTGAAATGAATATAAATTATCATAAATAGTATGTTTTGTCTGTAGATATAGATTTTGATTTGTAATGAAAATTTTAAAATTTCAAAGAATCGGTGAGAGAATCGGCTAAATTTGGCCGATGCCGATACCGAAAATGTGCCCGATTCTGCCGGTACCGATGCCGATTAATCAGTACACAACTGTAACAAACCCAGGTATCTGGCAGAGCTCTGTCAAAGAATCGGAGAGCTTATCGGATCCATTTCACAAGAGCATCATTGCTGATGCTCTAATGAAATCCTTGGTGAGAGGTTTCTGATAAGGCATGTTTATGTTACAGGGAATCTGTGTAACTAGGGATTTCATGAACTCCCTAAAATGTTCAGGGATTTCATGTAAGGTTAAGTCGTGATATTTTCGTTAGTTTTAACGAAAATATCACGACTTAACCTAACCACTCGTCAAGGGCGTACAGTTGACCAAACTGGGCAGTCAATAATTTTCCCGTACCGTTTAACGAAAATATCACGACTTAAACTTAAATGAAATCTCTGAAAATTTTAGGGATTTCATGAAATCTCTAGTTACACAGATTCCCTGTACCATTTATAAGCTGGACGGATTCGTCTGTATTTTTAGTTTCCCTGATGAGGAGTTGAAATAAATTCGAAAGTACTCGGAGTGAATGCTTCATTTTTTCTGCGGGTTATTTTAACATAATGTATAAATGTAATATATAAATATAAAATAAATATATAAATAAATAGATAAATAAAGTTATTTATTTATATCTTATACATGCTTGCCTATAGATATAAACAGTTAGCGTGCCACAAAAAAATTCGGTCCCGTGCCACGGAATGTCCACCCCTGAACTAGAAAGAACTTGACATCTTTCCCAGTGTGATATCTTCCCTCGAGCGCCTTTATTAGTTTTCACGCCTTGTGACTGACACTATCACACTTTATAATTTTTGTGTTAAAAATTCATTATTATTATACTTTTGTAATTTCTTACATTATTCTATAATTTATTGGCCTGGATTTTTTTTAGCTTCCGATATTGAATTTTAAACGATTTTACTGCTACTTTTCGCTTTCTTTTTATTATTTGCCTTTTTTTTCTCATTATCGCTCTTTCTTCTCTTCTCACTCTTTACTCTCATTTTCTCTCGTTTTTATACGGACGCGGGCAGACGGGTAGCCGGATAGCGCGGCCTCCATCAAGATTTCGAACAGCAAAGGGATCGGGATAAATTACACACTATTATTGCTATTTACGATATTTTTATTTACGCCGTAACATTTTAACAAACGGGGGATCACGAGTGCCAAATTACCGTTAACATTTTATAGAGGAGAGAGACACAATTAAATATTTTAAATTCACAATAACATACTAATAACGAAAACCGCCTAACTGGGACAAAACCCCGCCCGAGACTGAATTGTGGATCTTCCGCCTCCAGCTGGGCCTATTTGGGGTGTTGCCAATTTGTATTTTATATTCTTAATTTCATACAAAACATTAAATTTGTATTTCCTTGCAAAACCTCATTAAGTTTCTTATTAAACATTATCTTTATTAAAAAGAAAAAAACACGACACTCTCACCACCCCCTTGAAAATAAGTTTTCACTAGGAAAACTTATTTATTTTATTATTTTTTTTAACAAATTTATTTATTTATTCAACAAATTTATATATTTTTCAATGTTTTTTCTTTAACAAGTTTGAAGAAGTTAGAAGAGACAAGAAATCATTTCAATGACAAATTCCACACATTAGTTATTTCGTATCCTTTTATAAAAATCAAAAGAAAAATGTATAATTTACACAACGTTTGCATAAAATAACATTTAACACTAATAACACTGGATGACAAAAAAAATAACTTTTTTTTTTGTCACATGAACAAAAATGGGTAGAGCTTATAGGTTTTTTTTACCGCCGAATTAAAAAATGCTCTCAAAATTTGTCTATCACCCACCAATATTGAGTGACTCGAAAATGAAATTTGGACTAATTTATAGACGTAATAGCAGTATCAAAGTAGAAAATGCATATTGAACTCACCTAAAATGTTCACTGAGCGAAATCAAATGAGTAACTGACAAATGAAAATCAACAGTGACGTGCAGCAACTTATAATCAGAGGAGGAGCAAGGGGCAAATTCCGCCCCCTTCCTATTCTTACTCAAATCCTAAGTAATGTAAATTCGTGTGTCACTCTAAAACTGCGGGTGATAGAAAAATTCTGTTTTCATTTCCGTAATCAACATAAAAAATTACATATAGTTCAAGTAAAAATATCTCTGTGACAAAAACTTTGTTGACCAGTGTAATCAAATGTACAACCTGTAACAAAGTTGTTACGCGAAAAATTAAGGATAATTTTCTTAAAACTGGTTACAACAAATTTCAAGTTCACAATCTATTCCAGCGATTTCTCATCAAAGATCGCTTTACATTCGAAACAAATATTCATATAGTTACATAGTTACTATCACGGCAACATAGAAAGAACAAGAACATGTTTACAAAAAATACTGACCAGAGCGCACATACTATTACACAAAATACAAAACACGAAAACAAATTTGGGCAATAATCGCACCCCTTTCACTTATAATTTCTCTAAATAATATAATCAGTTCATATCATTTTCTGGACGTTCTTTATATAACACTCCGCTGTCTTTGTGTCTGTCGAAAGCTGACAATGGACTTCTTAAGTTTTCAGTCGCAGCTCTTCTGCTCACTTCGCTAGAATGAAAGGGGTTGCATCACCATGCAAGAGATCAGCACGCTTGAAGTTCCGCTTTCTCTCCAAAAAAATGGCGAGAAAGGAGTCGTCGGATGAAAATATACTGAAAGTGGAACCACGTGCCGGAAATGGACGGAATTTGCAATTCTGGAAGAGACGAAGAAACTCCCCTCTATCATCTCAACTTTTTTCGGTGAGCTCTGCTCCTGTGCTACATCCAGCTGGAAGGCTCCCTACATGGCATTAATCAGACGATCACTTGGCCGGAGGTGGTTTCACAACGAACCTCGTGGCTTGCCTACCGAGTAGTAAGACCCACATTCAGCCAAGCATCGGACAGTGGGATTAAGACTGTTCGGAAATACCAGTAGGCCAAATTCGATCGAAACTGTCATGCATTGAAGTCGCTCCGCATTCGGTTTCGTCTCTCTCTCTCTCTCTCTCTCTCTCTCTCTCTCGACGGTGATCAATTACCTCATTCGGGTCAACTAAACACAATGGGTGGAATTCGGATTCAACTTAATTGCTTGCAAATCGAGCTCTCGAAATTTTGAAAAAAAAAAAAAATCTAAAAGTTTATACTGCTACTGATTTATGACAGTTATATCGAGGAAGAGAATAAAAAATCATCAAACACAACGTGAAAATACTGCACAGTATGTACTTATGAGTGCGCCCATACATAGTAAATTTTTAAACATATTATTTAAACTACCTTCAGAAATTACATCGATACGTTTAAATACAACAGACAAAAATGAAAATCAGAAACGTCACGTCATCAACTCACGACAACAATGAACCAACTTACACTTCGTCGGGAGCGGACAAAGATACCACAAAAACGTTACTGGCAGTCTAAAAATGCTCCATTTCTGGTCAGCAATCAATCTCAAGCTCCAACTGCACGAATAAACCCAAATGAAGTTTAAAAAATAACACAATTTCCCAAACATAATCATTAAATAACAAAAATTTTAATATTAATACCGAAAATTAATGTTTACTGATGCTAATGTTTACTTTTTGTAAGCGTATCTCCATAAAAATATTCCTAACCCAACTAACCTGCATTATATAATGAAATAATTTTGTAATATTTTCTATACAAACACGCGAATGTAAAAAAACAGTTTCACTATTTATTCTCCGAATTAAAATTTTAAGCAAACACACCACTTATCTCAATAAAATATAATTTCAGAATAAAAAACCTGAATCAACCAGCCTATCCATACAAAATTCATCTGGAATTTTCATTAAAACTCATGAAAGAACGAAAAATTTAAACAACAAAAAATCAGCCGACCTATAAAATAAAAATGGATATATAAAAAAGGAAAATTCAAAGAACCAAAATTAATTTATCAAAAGAATTTATGGATCATATGTAGAATTCGGACCCCAGGTAACCCTAATGGAGAATACAGACCCCAACTTTCCCCTAATGTAGAATCCAGACCCCAACTTTCCCCTAATGTACGTATAGATTACACTGGGCAACACGTATTTTATTGAATGATATCTGACACTTGATTCTAGGTAATTTGGGTGCGCTGAATACGAATTTCAACTCGGTTTGGCTCTATCAGGTCCTGATTCTTGTCGACAGCCTATGTGCCATTTTCCAGATTTTTCAAATTAGGACTAAAAATTAAGTCATGTGTTAAATTTTTTTTTCAAGTTTCATGAATACAAGCAGTTCGAACTACAGTAAAATTACATTAAACGATAGAAATGACTTAAAATAAAAAAAACAAACAGATATGAAGCTTTCACTGTGGCAAAATTTTCTTTTGTAAGACTTTCTAGCGTATTTGCTTGTTGATGGCAGGTCTCTTTTCAAGCACCAGCAGTAATCAGCCATCATGTGGGAATCCCAGCGGCCTTGGTACCGTTCCTCCATAATTTTGATATCTTGGTGGAATCTCTCCCCTTGTTCGTCACTTACATCACCTAAATTACTTGGAAATTGGTCAAGATGGCTATTCAAAAAAATGCATTTTTATGCTCATATTGCAACCTAACTCTTTGTAGTCCCTTAAAAGTTTTTTTACGTTTCTTCGTAGTTATCTGCCCTATAATTGCCTAAAAAGTTTTCTATCAAGTCCACGAATGAGAACCAGCCATTTTTTTCGCGTTCATTCATGACATTAGGAAAATTGCTGTCTTTAATCATTGTTCTTATTTGTGGACCGTCGAAAATTCCCGCCTTGATTTTTTCATAACTTAAACTTGGAAATTTTGAAGTTATGTATTTGAAACACTCGCCGTTCGTATCTAAAGCTTTTACATATTGTTTAATGAGGCCTAGTTTTATATGCAGAGGAGGAAATATGATTTTATCTCTGCTCACTAAAGGTGGATTAATTACGTTTTTTTCTCCGACAGTAAGTGATGTTCGTGCTGGCCAGATTTGTTTGAAATAATGTTCTTCCTTGGCTCTGCTGTCCCATAAGCAAGGAAGCAGGGATATTTAGTATACCCTCCTTGTTGTCCTAGCAGAAAATTAACCATTTTTAAGTCAACACATATGATCCACTCGTGCTCCCTATATTGATAAGATTTAAAACCTTTTCTATATGTTCATACTTTTCTTTTAATTTTGTTGAGTGCCCAATCGGTATCGAGCCGTATAGATTGCCATTATGCAACAACACACACTTAAGACTTCTTTCGAACTGTCTAAAAACAAGCGCCAATCATTTGCATCGTAAGACTCAACCCCCATCTTCTTTAACAAACCAACTATGTCGCAGCAATATACTAAACTATCCTCTGTTCTAAAATATTTAACAAGTTCTTTTCTCTTTTTCTGTAAAATGAAATGTATGTGTTTGAAGTAAGCAAGTTTTTCTCTTTAAGTCTTGAAGCTAAAATTTCCGCAGCCTTTTTTGGCAAATTTAGATCCCTTACAAGATCATTCAACCCGGCCTGGTTAAACTTTTGCGGATCGTTTTGACTTTCAAATACGCTGGGGTCAAAATCGGTGTCTGACTCCTCAAAGTGCATAACAATATTTTCAGGAACATCTTCAACTAATTCTTGAGTTGGCAGACCCTTAAATTTTGGAATGGGGATCTCATTTGAATGTAGCACAGGTCGTATCGCGGTGTCAAAATTTGGGTACTCGATACAATGTTTATTTTTCTTAGTGAAGCCCGAAGTCTTGACAAAGCAAAGGTAGCAATCGGTCTCGTGGTTAGTAGGCTCTCGCCACACCTGATATGGAAAAAAAATTGTAAAGCGTTAACAAAAGCGACGAGAGACTTGTTTTTATGAATTTTATCAAAAGTTATCACCCAAACATTTAACATTTCTGTGTTTCAACCTTATGCAATATTTGAGATTCTTATAAACATTTTCTGTAAATTTTTGTTTATGTACCTAAGTTACAATTACATTTAGGTAAGTTGCAGTATACTAGTGATTAAATTACGTAGTTTTATGAAATCATAAACTTACCATCGGAACTCCAAAAGGTATTTTTGAATCCGAACCCTTCGTCCAATGTCGCAGTCTTTCAATGCATATAGTGCAGGCTTTATGTGGAGCCCACGATTTATCTTGGTCCCCCAGTTTTATGCCAAAATAAGCTAAGTAAGCTCTTTTTACGAAGTCAGTTATATTTGCTCGTTGATGTGGAAGTGTAAAATTTCCACATATATAACAGAAGGAATCAGGGTTGTTTTTGCATTTGAACTTTCTAGTGCTTGATGACATATTGCTTGATTGTTCTGCCAATTTGTAAAGGTATTTAAAGCCCTTAATTCATATAAATTTAAGAAAATCTGAAATATAAACACAAAAATTAGTTTAAATAGGTACTTATTATGAAATAGGTACTTACAATCTATGAAATTAAACTAGAAACACGGATGAGTAGGTACAATATAAATTACGTCTAATTAAATCAACTATATTAAATCACGATGACAAATTACTCACTAAATCATATGCCAATTCAAAATTATGTTAATGCCCAAACTTAATTAACTAACTTGACTGACTGACTGACTGACTGATTGAATTGACTGATTAACTCTGGAAATGAGTCGCTTTTATATATTTTAGTTGTCCCTCTAGAATACTCTACAGAGAACAGGAACGCTCGAGAAAATTTTAGAATTCTATGATATTTTTAGCTTAATTTACTAATATTAAAATGGGTTAAAAATGACAAAATTAAAAATATTTTAGGGTGTTACATATAAAAATATACATAATACAACAATACCATAACAATAGGTACAAATACCTAGATAAAAACCTAGTTGCATAATGTGTAACTGCAAAAAGACTTAGCGAGTATTGAGAAAAAAACCTTTTTATGAATACGACGAAAGAGGAGGGGTGTTGAGCAAAATCAGGACCTGATAGAGCAAAACCGAGTAAACATTCGTGCTCAGCGCACCCAAATTACCTAGAACTAACTGTCAAATCTAATTCAATAGACAAAAATTTGAAATTTGTTCCCCAGTGTTATAGAAGCCAGACCCCAAACGAATCGTATAAGGACATCAATAAACAATTTAAAGGTTCATAGAAAATTTTATTATTATTATCACAAATAAAAACCATTAAAATCACACAATTGTAAAATCTTATATCAAATGTAGAATTCGGACCCCAGCCTTCTTTAGTTAGCTTTATAAGGCTAACTAACGAAAATATCACAACCTAACCTAACCAATCGTTAGGTTAACTGTACGCCCTTGACGATTGGTTAGGTTAGGTCATGATATTTTCGTTAGTTAGAGATGTTAAGGCAAATGTAGAAACTCAAATAGTTAAAGAGTAGCTTAAACAAGCCAAATGGAGAATACAGACCCCAACCTTCCGCTAATGTAGAATTCGGACCCCAACCTTGGTAGGGGTCCGAATTCTACATATGATCCGAATTTACGTAACAATTCCTGTATTTCGAATAAACAAGGTAAATTTTTGCTAACACGAATTTAGCTAAATTTAGGTCTCACACACAATCTACATATGGCAAACAAAATAAACTCAATTAGTCCGAATCAACCGGGTATAAATTAACGCCTTTAAATATTACTTTTCGACTTTGAACAAACATCTTAAGGACCTTTTCCAGTTTGTGTACCGTTTTTCATATAATTTATTTTTGAGAATATTTTTGTTAAAACTAACGAAAATATCACGACTTAACCTAACCAATTATCAAGGGCGTACAGTTGATCTATTATTAATTATAACATTGTTTGTTTCTGGAATAGTATTTACTAATAGATCAACTGTACGCTCTTGATAATTGGTTAGGTTAAGTCGTGATATTTTCGTTAGTTTTAACAAAAATATTCTCAAAAATAAATTATATGAAAAACGGTACACAAACTGGAAAAGGTCCCATCTTAAGATTACTCTTATCTACCTTAAAATTATACATACACATATGATGGTCATATGTCGACTTGATATCCTAAGCTAACTTACTGTAGATTTTACCAAACTTAACCTAAGCTTTCCGGTCGAAAAATAACCTTAAAACCTTGCCAAATAGATACTGAAAACTTTTGCAACTTATTTAATCTTTTACAATTCGTTACAGTTAAAGAGTGTAACCAGCCATTTCGCGTAATGGTTGAAGATTTTAGTCATTTCGCGAAATGCCAAGTGAAACAGCCATTTCGTGAAATGACTAAAACTTTCAGCCATTACACGAAATGGCTGGTTACACTCTTTAACTGTAACACATATATATATATATATATATATATATATATATATATTATATATATATATATATATATATATATATATATGTATATACAGTATATATATATATATTAAATATATATATATATATATATGTATGTGTGTGTGTATATTATGTGTGTGTATATATATGTGTGTGTGTATATACAGTATATGTGTGTATATATATATATATGTGTATATATATATGTGTGTGTGTATATATATGTGTGTGTATATATATAATGTTATAATGTTATAATGTTTCAGACCAACAAAGACCCTAGGATCCACTCATGGCTGGTCTACCTAACTGTATGTCCTCCGTGGTGGTGGAGGGGACCTACAATTTTACGTGGGTTCCGAACCACAAGAACATAAGAAACTTATTTAAAAACTGCCGGTAAATTGGCAACGACCAATTTTTACGAAACTAAATAATTATCAATTTAAAAATAATTAATTATCGGTTTAAAACTAAAGATAGAATCTCTCGGTCCAGAGGAGCAAGTCATAATAGACTACTATCCACAAATATGTTACATTCTATATCTATTTATAACGGACATGCAAATATATCAGATCCAAAGAATCCGGTCAATTTCATTACGGTATCCATCAAGTCATGGTCCATATCGATTGCGGACCAAGTCAAAATTTACAACCATATACATTATCAATTTAAAAATAATTAATTATCGATTTAAAACTAAAGATAGAATCTCTCGATCCAGAGGATCAAGTCATAATAGACTACTATCTACAAATATGTTACACTCTATATCTATTATATAACGGACATGCAAATATATCAGATCCAAAGAATCCAGTCAATTTCAT